>OY997272.1:539712685-540038103 GCA_963921465.1 Triticum timopheevii
AGCGGAATATCACGATAGATATATCTCTGGGTTCTATAATGTGCACGTAATAGGTAGCTTACAAATTAGAACTGTGTGATATTTGGCTAGTCGCCATTTTTGTCGACTAGGCCTTGTTTAAGACTTTGAGGACTATTGTGATTTACCTCTAAAGAAGTTGTTCGCTGGGTAAATCAAGACTCCATTTTCTAAAAAAAAAGAGAAACCAAATAGCTCATCAGAAAAGAATTTACACCTGCCATGATACCTTCTAGCGTCTGGATCACAAAAAAAAGTGTTATGCTTCTTTGGCTTTGGATGTTAGCTTGCCCGAAATGATTATCCAAGGCATGGAGTAACAAGTCAAGGTTGAGGAAATTGTGGCTTCGAGCAATGGCATGGACCTGACTCATGCGTTTTTACATGTTAGCTCGGTTGGGGAGATGTTGATTTTGGTTTCGTATCCAGAGTTTGATAGCGCCTAGTGAACCTCCCAGCTTGAAGGCTTCTGAGTTCGACGAGTCGCTTGATGACATTGGCAAGCCACAAGTCCCAACAACCTCTACCTTGCTGGATGAGTTCTTGAGCAACTTCAGTCGCTTTGTACCACATTCCTTGCTCGATGCAGCAGTTCATGTGCAGATTGAAGGGGCCTCTAGCCGTGCCGAGAGGCATAGTTGACGTTTGGATAAGAAAAACAAAATTTCCAACATCCTGACCTCCAAACATGCTAAATTTAGGCAGGCTGAGGCTTTCAGTGATCTGCCCAAGATCATGACCTCAAAGAAAGTCATCGAGGAGGATGTGCAGGAGAAGATAGAATCTTATCTGCAGATGTATAAAAAGCCACTTTGCACCGACGATGATAGAGGTAGTTGGTGCCTTGTTAGAGGTAAATGTTTGATCGAGTTTGTGATAAGGTTAAGCGTGAGTAAGCATGAGTAAGTCGCAGGCGGGGTAAATCAAATATTCAATTTTCTAGGAAAAGAAACCGAATAGCTCATCAATGAAGAGTTTTTTAGTTCTTTGTCACACAAACATGTTACCCTGGATTACAAAATCTCTGGAAAAGAAAGATCACAAAAGTAATACTCCAAGAGAAACATGTTTTTTTTTTGTTTGCGGGGTAAGAGAAACATGTTGTTACCCTGGGCCTGGAGTAATACTATCGACGAGTCCGCCGACACCAAAAGAAGTTACTTTGGGATGCATGTTTGCTGCACATTGTTATGAATCTCCGGCCAGGAGCGTGCCGGTCGCGAACTCGAAGCAGGCAACGATACCCACCGCCGGCCGTGGTTCAAAACCATTTGGTACAGGGTGGACCGACGGTAGGTCTCCCCTTGAATCCATGCACGCGCGCACCTGCACACATTTACAAGTCCCAGCTAATAACCCTCTCTCTCCGTGGCCAGGCCGACCCCTTTCGAATTTCCAACTCCGCTGGCTCGCTCGAATCCGTCTATCGGTTCCTACGCCGTTTTTGGTGCGCGATTCGTACGAAAAAATGCACTGACGCGCGATGGGGTCGGAGGAGCAATGAGTGTGGCACGGCGGTGGTAGCTGGGTGCGCTCGCTGGTTTGGCTGGCTAGTCCACGCCCGACCGTCGCGGGGAACTCGTGACTCGTGACCCACCTTATAAATCGGCGCCTCATCCGGTTCACGGGTGGGTCGGCCTGGTCAGGGACTTCCCAATCATTTGCTCCATCGGCGGTCCCTGAACACGTTTGAGTCTCCGACAGAAATAGTCCAAAACAAACCTCAAAGTTGCCAGCCAAAGCTAAATCGGACCCTGAACTTGTAATCCCGAAAATCAGTACACCGAACGTTTCGATCCCGGTCTATTTTGAAGCTTGAGAGCGTTCCCAAACAGGGATCGCCCACGTGGCATGTGGAATCCCAGGTTTGTTGTCTGCGGGTTACGACTGGGCTGCCCCAACAAAGACAAAATGATCTTTCTTTTTCATAAAACGCCACATAAAAATACCGAAAAGGTGCGGTCGCGACTGAGCCAACCAAATAGACGTGAAGCGAGTTATTTTTTCATAAAACACACAAAGTAAAAAATACAAAAAAAAAACAAGCATTCAAACTTGTGACCTGCTACTGTTGAATTACTCTGACGTAACAATTTTTTAAAACACAATCAGTTTTGAAAAAGTGAACACTATTTGAGACATCAACTTTTTTTGAACCTGAACAATTTTTTCTAAAAAAAATTAAACAATGTAAAAAAAATGTTTGTATAGTTTTATGAGATGTTTATTGTCATTACGAAAATGTAAAACGTGTATTTGGCAAAATGTTACCGTGTCACATTTTTCGATAAATGTTTTTGAAATTATGTAAATCGTTTGTGTTTAAAAATATAATCGTTATTTCTAAATTGTTCATATATTATTTTAAGAAATGTTTCAAAAACATTCAGGAATGTTAAACGCTTCTGTGGAAATCCATTTTTGGTGTTTTTATATAGCACGCGCTATACAACATCATCAGGAGCCCGCAGGGCGATTTGCTAGGTGCAGCCTCTGCTAGTTCGAATCCTCCTGGTCACTTATTCTTTTGCGGCTGCTGGTATTTTTGTTGCTCCTAATAGAAGACAAGTGGGTACATGTAGTTTAACAAATGTGTATTATCATTACAAAAATGTAAAAGAAATTATTATCCTTACTAAAATGAAAAAAAAACAAGTAGAGCCAGCGACTGCGCTAATGGGCTGGCCCAATTCGTCATAGTGTCCAGCGAGTCAACGATGCTTGCCACATGAGCAAATCCCAGCTAAACCCCCTCAAGGTTTGAGATAGACCGGGATCAAAGAGTTCGGTGTGCTGATTTTCGGGATTACAAGTTCAGGGTTCGATTTAGCTTTCGCCTACAAGTTCAAGGTTTGTTTTGGACTTTTTGCTCTCCGGGACCTGTCAAACGCTGGAGGCGCGCCGTGTCAAACGTCGACGTGCACGCAGGCACACACCAAGCCAGCACGCACGGAGTCGGGCATCGGTCGGTCGTCCCCTGTCCTACTTGGGCCACGACCGAAGAACCTCCGCGCTACATATCTCGGGCCACGTATGTCCGGCGCACATCGACGGGATCGGCTGGCTGATTCCATGGCGGCCTCGAGCCCGGAGTGGTCGAGCCTCCTGCCGGATCTCCTTGGCCAGGTCATCGCCCGCCTCCCGCACATCGCCGATCGCGCCTGCTTCCACGCCGTCTGCCGCTTGTGGCGCTCGTCCATGCGCCTCCACGACTCCCATCGCCGGGGGATGCCTTGGGTCGCAACAGCAGAGCCAGGAATTATGCACAAGGGGGCCGAACATTGAGCAAACTCTGAAGTTCAACAAGATGTATGGAATTTTCTTTTGGGAAAATATATTTGAATGAGCGTGCGTAGGTATAGTGAAATATGCACTATTGTTACTGAGAAAGTGTTGGTAACATAAATACGTCACATAGATAGCATGGAAGCAAATTATGCAATTAGATGATGATGAACTAACAATCATCAATTGAACTGCATATACATTTCTTTCTATTTAATCCATCAATAACTGCTTTTTGTAGGTTTTAAGTTGAATAAACTGCCAGCGTGAACTTTTAAAATTATTTTGAAAACGAACTAACCAATAGTTATTTATAAATTACAACGCCAGATTTTTTTTATAGAGGAAACTACACCACCACCACACCAGATTTTGCCTTGTCCTTGTGTATTTAGCCTCGTACTACGATGCATAATAGGGAGAGAGAAGAGAAACTGCAGGAATAAAAAAGAGGCACAGGGAAGGGTGACTCGTGTGTGTGTGTGTATGTTGCACTTCTCACCATATCTTTTAGCGGGATCTTCTGTGAGCAATGTTAGAGTTGTGTCGAATATAGTGTACAAGGTAGGTTACAGTTGGACTTGTAGTTGTATGGTGTTTACATACGATATGGAGTCGTGTCCTAATAGGGCACTTGTATCCTAGGCCTCTCTTATATAGCGGGGGTAGACACACGATGTAACCTATGCCAACATAATAGCACCGGAACGCAGGGGAAGCCGGCGGCATGTGCCGGTGTCCAGGGCGACCGGGTGCGGTATTGTGACGGTGTCACGGGGAGGAGCGCCCATAGTCAGGCCCGGGGATGTAGCCATATCGGTGAACCTCGTTAACAAATCTTGATGTCGTGCTTATGTGATTGCTTGGTCCTCGAATGATCGATCGCGTACCTCGGATTTATTCTAACAAGTGGTATCAGAGCTAGGTCGTTCGGAGGCTACGGATTGTATTAATCTAGAGGAAGGAACAGATGAATTCGTCGAATCGGTCGAACTCGGTCGCGGGCGGCAACCGAAGAGAAAACTGATGGCGCGGCGAGATGTTCTGTTCGTGTAGGCAATCGGAATCAGCCAGGTGCTTGGAAGCAGATCGGATCGATCTCGATTGATCGATAGCGTGTAGCGTCTGCGGCAGCAAGGAGCAGCGCAAGGTAGCGACCCATACTTGGCGCGACCTAGGATGTCCTAGCGGGAGCTCGGCCAGGTGGGCTACGTCCCCAGGCAGTTTTGGACATCGGGTAGCACTAAGACAACAAGTTCACGTGGGGAGCTCCGTCCATGACGTGTGCCATTGTGCGTTGCTGCTGCCCAGAGTAGAAGCCAAGAGGCAGGCACGTGGAATCATCATGCTAGTATTTGGGCTGTTGTAGACATTGTCAGAGATTTGTTTGACGAAAAAATACGGCACAAGGGCTTAGTCAGATCGTGAAGCTATCATGGAGAAAAGAAATAAAAGAAGGGATCCAGAAGCTACGTTCGTGTGGTTCACACGGGAAAGCTATGAGGGAATTTTTTTCTTTGGTTTTCTTTGTCGGTACACATATGTGTATGGATGACGGTGGTCATGGTGACGACTTGAGAAGTCTGGAATGTGTCTGTAGTCGGATAAGTTCGGCTGGGTCGGACTAGGCAGTCTGACGGATTGACGCAAGTCGGTTGGTACAGAAGACGGTGGTGGGATCGGCGATGACGACGTAGGAGCGTGGTGCTGATGGTGACCGACTTCTGGGGCGTGGAAACACGTGGCGCAGGCCCCGAGGGCTTGTGCGGCTTCGACAAGACTATGGCGCGGGGTTGATTCAAGATGGTGTGCACATGAGAGCTTGAAGTCGACGAGGCGCAAGGGTGGACTGATCATCCACCATGGAGTCATGTTGAAGGTGGAGCTGGATTGAGGGGCTACGATGTAAGGATCCAGGGAATCGAAGCCTATTCAGCAAGGAGGAAAAGCGAGTGATATGCAGTTCGGGCTGGAGTCCAGTTGTCCGATGAAAGCGTGAAACTCGTCATCGGTCGACGATGACCGATGGTACTCTGCAGTGGGGGTTGAGTGGTGTGGGTTCACGAACCTTGAGACTCGACCGGGACAGCAGAGGCTCGACGCAGTAATAGCGGCGAGGCGTGCGGTGCGCACGGGACATGGAGATGGGCCAGGGCCCTGGTGGTCATACATGTGGTGAGACAACTGCGAATTTGACTCGGGATGACTACAAGCAACGGTGAAATTCCTTCATGTTTCAGACAGGCGGTCAAGAAAGGAGCGGTGATGTTGAGTTCAGGTAACTCTTATGTGTGACACCCAATATGTGAGTTGTTCACTTTCACGCAGGTCAGTGATCAGTGTGTGATGGAGTTTGATGAATACTCAGAAAGTTGGGAGCACAAACTAGAGTAATAAGGAACTTGATTTTGCTCGAGTGTTGACTATGGTCAAGAAAAAAAGGACTACAAGTTGTAGGTGGAGTCATATGGAGTCTTTGAAGTAGCAGCGGTGCTCATGGGATAAACTCAAGTCCAATGTACATGGAAGTTTGACGCATCAACGAACTCAAGGTGGTGGAGAATATTCGCCAAGGTGGAGTTTATTAGAGTTGTGTCGAATATAGTGTACAAGGTAGGTTACAGTTGGACTTGTAGTTGTATGGTGTTTACATAGGATATGGAGTCGTGTCCTAATAAGACACTTGTATCCTAGGCCTCTCTTATATAGCGGGGGTAGACACACGATGTAACCTATGCCAACATAATAGCACCGGAACGTAGGGGAAGCCGACGGCATGTGCCGGTGTCCAGGGCGACCGGGCGCGGTATTGTGACGGTGTCACGGAGAGGAGCGCCCATAGTCATGCCCCGGGGATGTAGCCATGTCGGTGAACCTCGTTAACAAATCTTGGTGTCGTGCTTATGTGATTGCTTGGTCCTCGGATGATCGACCGCGTACCTCGGATTTATTCTAACAAGCAACACTATACTCTAGTTTGTCAAAATGTTGTTCGGGAGAGGGATATACAAGCAGCCACATAGCTCTTTACATATATGCTCCAACTACTCCATGCAGAGTATATCTTCAAAAATATTCTGCATGTTGGGGGGAGCTATGGCCCCTGCTGGTCCCCCTGGCTCCGCCGTTGTTGGGTCGTCCTTGGGGACGGCGCCTACCTGACGCTCCCGCACAGTGGCGTCCATCAGCCACCCCCCCTCGGAACACGGGATTTGTCGGCTCCACTAATGACTGGGTTATCCTAGATCGTACACATGGCGTTACACAGAACTCCAAAACAAAGCTAGGGTTCGTGGCTCTCGTCAGAGCCGCTGCAGGTCCGTCTCGTCTCTGGTGGCCGTAGGGCCATGGAGGCGCGGTGGATCTTGACAAGGGCCGGCGGGAGGGCTTCGTTGTTAGTCGTTCCTTCGAGTTTTGTCAGGGTTTGTGGCCTGCTCAGGAAGACGAGACGGCGGCGGCTCACTGAAGATGGAATAAAGATCTTCCTGCCTAGCCCCCGTCCCGGTGGTGCGTTTAGCATCGCTGGTGGCCGTGTGGAGATGTGTCTCTGGTGGATCTATCCTCGGTGAATTTTCTCGGATTTGGTCATTGTTCGTCTATATTCGTGTGTCTTTAGGTTGCATCCTTTCGATCTATGTCAGCCCCTGAAGCTTATCGGCGAGCCGGGCGCTGGGCTAACCACAAGGCAACGCCACCAGGTAGGGCGCAAGACGGCTGTCGGGCGCGTACGTGAGCCTTTCCGGCCCCATTTCCAAGTTCAACGCCAAGGATCTCACCTTGGGGTGCGTGAGGGCACTAGCGCATCTCCTTCCATTTTTCTTCAAAAGTTCTGCTAACCAATTAGCCATTGATAAGATGACTTTGCTTCTAACTAGTCACTCAAAGTTGTGGCCATTTAATGACACCTTCTACACATTCGAGACAGGTGAAACTATAACCTTCCAATGTTTCCGTTTGGTAGCTCAGGATGCTTTATGATTTGGAGATCTGCAGAGTGACTATCGAGAGCTGTGTTGAACTTTCTTATTACAGCATGGAACTCCTGTAAAACTCCCAGTTGATTCTTAATGTTTTTTCCTCACCAGTTCTAAAAATCCCAGAGCATCCGTCCAACTAGTATCCGGATATACTATGTTGCTTCTGCAAATTTATGTTGCTTGTATGTGCAAGAATATGTTATGTTTGTTGCTTCTATTTCTTGTGGTGAGGATGTTGTAAGTTCAACACGACGTCCTAGATAAGTTTGGGAAAAAAATCTCAAACAAAAAGGAACCCCACGAAAATTCAAATGATAAAAGTTTAAGTCGTAAAATTAGAGAAGTCCAAAACATCATTGCAAAAAAAATCTGAAAAAAAACTCGGGGCTCCTTTGATTCAAAGGAATTCTATAGGATTTTTGAAGGATTGAAATCCTTTGGAATTTTTCCTACGTTTGTCCTTTGATTCATAGGATTGAATCCCATAGGAATGTTTCCTTTGAAATCTTTTGTACTATTTTCATAGAAAATCTAACATCCACTCCAACCTCCTTTTACAATTCCTTTGCTTTTCCTATGAAATCAAACGCTCATTGCTATTTCTATAGGATTCAAGTGAGCATGACACACCAATCCTATACTTTCTCTATTCCTACTTTTTAAAATCCTTCAAGTCAAAGAGGCCCTCAAACAAAAAGGAACCCCAAGAAAATTCAAATGACAGAAGTTCAAGTCATAAAATGAGAGAAGTACAAAACATTGTTGCACAAAAATTGAGTTAAAAAAAGAAACATACCAAAAGATTTCTATTTCAAAAAATATTATTCAATTCAATGATATAAACCATGCAAGTTTGGGTACTATGATACCGTAAACTGTTGAAAAGTTACGAGAAAAAACATACCGGAAAAACAGAGTAAAGTCTAGTCTGTGCAAACACGCTCAGTACAAACCCATAAATACATCAGTTCAAGTATTCTTTTTTCGGAGCCATTCAAATATGCAAACTAAGAGTTATTTTAAGCTCAACTTGCATATAAATCAAATAAACTACCACATATAATTCCTCCCAAATTACTAAAATCCACAAATTAATCACTATATAAAGCATTGCAAGAGCTAATCTAGCAATGAGAGATGAAAGGACAAAGTTGCTAACCTTTGTGATCACTTGAATGGATGGGGGCCTTCAAATCTTGACAAAATTTGAGCAAAATGTGTGATGAGCTCGAGGGGAAGAGAGAAAGAACAGAGAGGAGAGGGGAAAGGGGGAAGAACAGAGCGAGATGGACGAAGGGTTTATATGTAGGATGACCTGTAGTACCGGTTCGTGGCACGAACCGGTACTAAAGGTGCTGGACGGGCCCCAGTCTGACAACATCCTGCCACCACTCTCTTTAGTACCGGTTCGTGGCACGAACCGGTACTAAAGAGAGCGGCCCGCCTAGCCGTTAGAACCGGCACTAATGGTCACATTAGTGCCGGCTCAATTTTAAACCGGGACTAATGAGCTGCACATTATACCCTTTTTCTACTAGTGGGGTTCTGGCGTACCGCAAAACGGAGGAAACGGACTTCTGTTGGACCTCCTACGGTCGAAACGGGGCCCTGTTGATCGGGAGGGGTGTGGCGTACCGTAAAACAGAGGAAACGGACTTGTGTTGAGCGCTACGGTCAATACGGGGGTCCTGTTCATCGGGAGGGGTGTGGCTTACCGCAAAACAGGACTCCACGGGATACTGTTCATCTCCACCGTCGACCTCCTCCAGCCTCCACGGGCTACTGTTCATCCACCGTCGACCTCCTCCGGCCTCCACCTGCGACTGTTCATCCACGGGCTTCTGTTCATCAAGCCTCCACCGCGCGCTCCTCCATCGGCTACTGTTCAACCAGCCCTCTCCACGGGGTCCTGTTCAACTACCCCTCCATGGGCTACTGTTCATCCAGCCCTCCACCAGCTACTGTTCAACTGGCCCCCACGGGGTCTTCCTGTTCATCCAACCCTCCACGGGGTCCTGTCATCCAGCCCCAACCAGCTCGATCGGGGTCCTGTTCATCCAGAGGCAACGCCACGGGGTCTTATTCATCCACCCCTAACGTTTTTATGGCAAGTTTAGTGACACGAGGATAATAATTATTAGTTGTCAAGCATGACAACCTTTTTTTTGGATGGCAAGTTTTAGTTTTTTCTTTTCGGATGTCAACTTTAGTTGTAAAAAATTGCCAGGGTCAAATTGCTTCATGCCACACGTGTGACACTTATTATTTGAGAAAAAAAAATAGTACCAGGCACCGACAGATGCAAGGTCACAGGGTTTGTAATTGGAAAAGTCAGTCCTACCCTCAAGCTGGATGAGACGTATATTTGCTATCTTCCTTTAGCAGTATATATAGAGTACCATAAAAAAGCTCTACCAACACGCATATTTTCTAACGGATGGGTCATGTCCATCACATCATTCTCCTAATGATGTGATCCCGTTCATCAAATGACAACACATGTCTATGGTTAGAAAACATAACCATCTTTGATTAACGAGCTAGTCAAGTAGAGCATACTAGGGACATTATATTTTGTCTATGTATTCACACATGTACTAAGTTTCCGGTTAATACAATTCTAGCATGAATAATAAACATTTATCATGAAATAAGGAATAAATAATAACTTTATTATTGCCTCCAGGGCATATTTCCTTCACCTTTCACATAGCCAAATTCGGTGTCCTTATTCATGATCACAACTAATGCATCAATAGCCAGATCAAATAAAAGAGGAGACATGGCATCCCCTCCATCAACACATTTAAAGTTTTAAAATAAGGTCCAATTTTGTCATTGACTTTAACCCCAACATGTCCTCCCATCATTCTCATCATTACCCAATCACACCATTTGTCAAGAAAGCCTTTCATTTTTAGCATTTATAAGAAAGTACCATTTTATTTTACCATATGCTCATCTTAAAATCCACTTTGAAAATCAAAGCATTCTGTTTTCTGAAGTGTATTGAGTTAAGTGCTGCATGCAAAACAATCACCCCCTTCATAATGTATCTTCCCTTCCCAAATGCAGTTTGGGTGGCAGAAATGACAATAGAGACAAATTTACTTAGTCTCTTCATCAACACTTTACTGTTAATTTTAGAGCTAACATTCAATAGGCATATCGGCCTGGATTTTTTAATTTGTTTAGCATCAGTTGTTCTAGGGACCAGAGTAATTAATGATACCATAGTTGAGCCTGGTAATATCTAGTTTACCAGGGGCAAAATCATCAATTAAGACTTTTAGATCCCACTTGACCAAATCTCGAAATTCCTGAAAAAAGCCTGCAAGAAACCAATTAGGACGAGTGCTTTTGTTTTTCTAAATATGAAAAACTACATTATGGATTTCTTCCATACATAAAGGTTTGGTCAATTCCTCAACATCATCTAGAGAAATTTTCGGTAAATCATGAATGTCCCCTAGAGAAATATTTGAATAATAAGGCTACCCAATAAATTATTGTACAAATTGTAGGCGCAGGAGGAGTCATTGTGATTGTAGATGTCACTATCAGGATACAAGATTTGTTAGGAGCAATCGGTATCTTGTTGTTAGGTTACCCTTTTTATGGTGCTTGTGATCAGTTGAGCCGCGCTAACTTTCTTGTTCCACTCCGCAAAGAAGCAAAAAAATAATTTGGTTCACGCAACACGTTCTCGAGAACCTAGTTTTACTGATCTGGTCACCAACTCGTCCTAAGTACACCAAAGAATGATTGAAATACCTACAACACCAATCTGGTAGTTGTAGTGACTAATGATGTGGCAGCTTGCACCAGTGAAAGATTGAGATAGCAAATATCACCATTCCCTGATTGGGAAGCTAACATTCAATGAAAAAACGAAACAAAAAATACCTGTAGAAATAGGTTGGACATATACTACTCGTAAATTAAACAACTAAGTCTGGTGGAAAGACCCACACCATCCAACGGGCGTATAAATGACTTCTGAGCCCTAAACTTCCAATAATCCCTGTTTGCATGTCAAACACATCATTCGTATCGGGAAAATATATGACATCCTCTTTCACTTCTCCACGAGGAGAGACTATCTTGTTGAAGCCCTCGCTGATGAACATCGCCTGACCGCCACCGAGCCTGCTGGCCATTGGGACCCATGTGCCTTTGTCCACGTCCGCCTCAAAGACTTCGACCTTGCGAGTGGGGTGGTTTGGAGTGGAAGCCGAGACTAAGCATTGCCGCCTAACCATGAGCAACTTACCATGCGACTCAACAAGGTGTCTGGAAATCACGAGGCATTCTCGTCCTTCGTTCACAAACTCTACACATTCAGGCAACATACCATTGTAGGCGTAGGAGTGGTCATTGTCATTGTCGATCTCACTATCACCACCAACCAATTCAGGGGCGTCTTCATTATAGTTGCCAGTCGTACCCATCCACATGTCATCATTGTCTCTATCACCATTGGGGTAAGGGGTGTGCGTGGTGATTCGTTTGGCAAAGGAGACCCTAGGATTGCCTTCATCATCTTCGGCAAGGTGGATGGCATAAATGTTCTCGGCCATGGTGATCGCGTAGAGCACGTCTCCGAGGAACGCAAAATCGATGATACGGAAGTACGGCATAACCAATGGCCTCGCCACCCATGGTCGCTTACCAGGTCGGCACAGGATCAAAGGGTACTTCCAGATGTTGCCTGTGATCGCAAAAAGATCATCGGGTGTCGACCGCATCAGCACTTTCCGGATCTCAAACTTCTCGGGAACCTTCCCGATGACGGAGTCCAGCTCCGGCAGCGGCACCGTGACACCGGAGAAGTGGTTGCATAGCGTGTACGTGTGTTTTTGCGCAGCCGCAACGTAGTCCACGCGGTCGAGGGCGATCCAGTCGTTGGTGGCGCCAACACATGTCACGGTCCAGGGAAGGGGGAGCTGATGGAGTCGGCTGTCCGGGAGCGTTTGATAGGCGCCATACTCAAGGACGATCCAGGGCAGCCCTTGCCGACGGGGGCCGTGGAGGCGCATGGCAGAGCGCCATGAGCGGCACACGGCGCGGAAGCGGGCATTGTCGGCGAGGTGCGGGAGGCGGGGGATGACCTGGCCTAGGAGCTCCGGCAAAAGGCTCGACCACTCCGGACTCGACGCCGCCATGGAATCAGGCGATCGATCCTGTCGATCATGTGTGCAAGGTTATGCCAACCGGGGAAGTAGATGGGTCCGTACGCCACCGGCTAGCGGGGAGGCTTAGGGCATCTCCAGACGTTGGCCCCCCAGGAGGGGCAAAAAATCGCCCCCTGGGGGCGCACCGGCGCTAAACCGCGCACTGGGGGTGTGATGCCCCCCAGTCGCGGCGCCCACGGTTCGTTCAAAAAAGTCAAACACGGCGCAAAACGATTCAAATTTAACTCAAACATCGGCAAGTTCGTTCAAACTTAAACATATTTTACAAAAAAAGAAAAAACTACCGCGGGCTACCCCCGCCGTCTCCCCCGCCTCGCCGCCCGCCCACGCGGCTGTAGAACCGCGTGCAGTCACCGCTGCCGTCGTCGTCGTCGTCGTCGCTGCCTCCGCCGTCCCTACTGCATCCCTCCCCCGGTTGGCGCGACGGGTTGGAAGATCCGGGGGCGTCGTCGTCGTCGCTGTCGAGGATCACGACGCCGTGCTCGTCCTCGCGCCCACGCTTGCGGGCGGCGATCTCCTCCAGGGCCCGGCGCTGCCGGACCGTCTCGTCGCGGAGGTAGTCGTCCCGCGCCCACCGCATGGCGTCCTCGTCGAAGAAGCCGCGCCGGGCTATCTCCTCGTACTCCGCGGGGAGGCCAGGCTCCGGCTTGGGCTCGACGAGGACGAAGCGGCCGGTGGGTGGAGAGGCGTTGGCGCCGATGCGGACGCCGGAGCTGCGGGTGCGCGCGGCGACCGGCGTGTCCTGGGGCTCCGGCTTGACGGGGCGGAGGCAGGGCGAGCCGCCGGACGAGGAGGAGGACCCCCCGGTCTCCATGCGCCTCGGGGTCTAGGAGCTTCCCCGGCGGCGTGAGAAGGAAGGGGGAGCGGGGTACTCGAGGCGCGGCGTGTTGCCGCCCTCAATGTACTCGAGGACGGCCTCCAACGTGCGCCCTGGCACGCCCCACCACCGACGCCGGCCGGCGGAGTTAAGCCTGCCGGAGGGCACGACGCCGTTGGTGGCCTCGAGCTGCTGGGCGTGACGGTTCCCAGAGCGGGCTGTCGGGGACGTACCATGGCCCCTCCCTCGCCGCACGCGGCAGGTTCGAGCGGATGCGTGCGATCTCCGCACGCCGCGCCGCGCCGGTGGGTATCGGGGGCATCGGCACGCCGCCCGCGCTGATCCTCCACGCCCCGGGCACCCGCATGTCCGGCGGGACCGGGTACTCGGCCGAAGCCATTCGCCGCCGTGCCGTCGCCTGGGAAGCGCTCGGCCATGGGTGTGAACTGGAGACGGCGAAAGAGAGGAGAGGAGAGGGAGGAACGACGATGGCGGGAGAGTGTGAGTCGCCGAGTGCGCCGGGCCGCGTCATATATAGGCCGAGGCGCCGCCCACACGCGTGGCACCGTGCGTACGCGTGGCGGGCGAGGGAGGGCGAGGGACGCGCGTCGTCCGGTCTTCACTGCGCCGCCTGTCGTGATTCTAAGTCTGACAGTAGAGTGGGGGTAGGTATGGAGAGGCAAGGTCCTAGCTATGGAGCAGTTGTAAACACAAGCGATGTACGAGTTCAGGCCCTTCTCGGAAGAAGTAAAAGCCCTACGTCTCGGAGCCCTGAGGCGGTCGAGTGGATTATGTGTATAGGTATTACAAGAGTGCGAACCCTTCTGCCTGTGGAGGGGGGTGGCTTATATAGAGTACGCCAGGACCCCTGCCAGCCCACGTAATGAAGGGTTTAAAGTATATTAAGTCTGGGGCGTTACTGGTAACGCCCCACATAAAATGCCTTAACTATCATTAAGTCTATTCAATTACAGGCCGTTGCAGTGCAGAATGCCTTCTGACCTTCTGGTGGTCGAGTGTATCTTCATAGTTGAGTGAATCTCCATGGTCGAGTCCTTCTGGTTAGTCGAGTGGGTTCCTCGTTGGTCGACTGGAAGGTGATCTCTTCTAAGGCTGTCCCTGGGTAGGACATTCAGGTCAGGCCTATGACCCTACCCTAGGTACATGAATCCATCCTTAGCCCCCGAATGGATTGAGGCTTGAATGAGGAAGGAGTTGATGCTGTTTCCGATTGATTTTTGCATACGGGCTATGCGTCGTTCTGGATTAAGATCTTCTTTGTTGATAACGAACAACTTTTCTTCAGTCGACTCGATCCATTCTTGTCTTTCGTCGAGTGATCTTTTAGACTTTGCTGGTTCCCGAGCGACGGATCGCAGGAAATCTCGCATCTGACAGACCGATCTGCCGTTCGCGGATTCCACGGGATACGGAATTTGGGGGAGCGCGCGAAGCGGAATGGACCGTGGCGCTCAGACGGGACGGGACATAAACGCCTCGATCTCCACCCGCTTTTTCCACCACCTATCGTGTTAGTGCAACTGTTTTCGGGATATGATTAGGTTGCCTGGGTCCACATGTCATCCACTCGGAAGGGATGATATAAATGCAACCGGCGAGGGTTTTCTGAACAGTGCTCCATTCTTTCTCCTCTGTTTTCCTCGTCCCCGCCCAACGCGCTTGCTCTCGCCCCCGCAAATCTCTCCCTCGCGCACCTCACCGGCAGCCATGGTCAAGGAGAAGACGGCGGCGTTGGAGCGCGCAAAGAAGGCGTCGGCGACGGAGAAGGCATCGGCGGCGGAGAAGGCGAAGGGGAGATCCACCAGCCGCAGTGGGTCTTCGTCGAGATCCCGCTTGCCGAAGGGCTGGGTCCAGGGAGATTGGATCCAGTTGACCATCAGGGAGAAGGATCTCCTTGACATGGCCGACGACGGGCTGATCCCCAATGGCGCAGCAAGACTCCCAGGGAAAGAGTGGCAACCTCAGCCGGAAGAGGGTGAGTGCGTGCTCCTGGCGACTCATATTGATCAAGGGTTTTCTTTGCCACCGAGCATCTTCTTTCGTGGTTTTTTGAACTTCTTTGGAGCCCAACTCCACCACTTTACTCCGAACTCCATTGCGTACCTTGCTGCATTCGTATCCATGTGCGAGAGTTTCCTGGGCTGTCGACCGCACTGGGGCTTGTTCAAGCACATCTTCACGTGTCGTTCTCAGACCGTGAAGAAGGCGAGTCCAGGCGACGAGAAGACCCAGGTTGTCCAAATGTGCGGGGGTCTGGGGATTCAAGTGAGGAACAAGAGCACCTTCCCCGCTATGACGTTTCCCGAGTCGGTCAGAGGCTGGCAGTCGACTTGGTTCTACTGCCGGGACGAGCTGACGCCGGGACAGTCGAGTGGACTTCCCCCATTCACCATGAGTCGAGTGAACAAGCCTTCCTCTCTGAAGGTGGTTCCGGAGGAGAGGGCTGACGTGAAGATGTTGATGGACCGAGTGGTGCAGTTGGTCTGGGACGGTGTGACTGGCATGGATCTTCTGGAGGTTTTCCTTCGGCGGTGGATCCAGCCTCTTCAGTTTCGGAGCCATGGCATGTGGTTGTACTGCGGGACTGAAGACGATACCCGAGTCCACCCAGAAGCAGTCGACGACGCCACGGTGGAAAGATGGATGGCCGCAGTCACTGGGAATAAGGATAATCCCCGTGGATCCAGGAGGGTTCCTCCAGTCGACCATCACACCGTTCCAGACAAGGTATATTTGCTCTGCCTTCCATTGTATATTCGTCGAATGGGTTTCTGTATATTCTGTGACTTGGTCGACTGAGCTTTGTCTTGACGTCTTCTAGGCTCTCACCGACCTGTATTCGATGCCCAATGGAGCTCAGGCTCCGACTGAGGAGGAAGAAGCCAGCGGGGGCGAGAGCCAGGAGGAGTGGGATTCAGACGCTGCCGAAGATGACGATGATGACGACGATGACGAGGACGAAGAGGAGGAGGAGGAGGAGGAGGTTGCACCGCCGCGCTCGGAAAGGCGGTCGAAGCTTGTCCATGACCTCGCGACTGAACGCGGTAAGGGGGTGGCGGCTGCCTCGCAGTCGACCAAACGCCCTCGGACCGCTTCTCCGGTGCCGAGTGAACGGGCTCCGAAGCAGTCGAAGGTGGCTCCGCCGAAACCCGCCAAGCTCCTGCCGAAGATGAAAGTGTCCATCCCCACCATATCCGGGTAAACACGCTACTTGAGTTCTCTTGTTTTGTATAAGCTTTATCTCTGGTTGATACTTGAGTTGGTCGACTGATTCTTTGGGACTTCAGTGCTGCAACTTCTGAGACCTCAGGCAAGGCTGACGACCATGAGATGGAGGACGCAGCAACCTCAAATCCTGGTACTATACTCTCAATTCTGTCCTTAGTCGACTGACTCAAGATTTCTGACTTTGACTCTTTTTCTGAAGCTCCACCCCATGACATTATCACCCTTCCTGAAGATGACGATGAGGATGAAGAACCGCTGAGGCACAGGAT
Organism: Triticum timopheevii; assembly: GCA_963921465.1. Taxonomy (NCBI): domain Eukaryota; kingdom Viridiplantae; phylum Streptophyta; class Magnoliopsida; order Poales; family Poaceae; genus Triticum; species Triticum timopheevii. The sequence goes on from OY997272.1 coordinate 539,729,496, forward strand.
GAGCAGCAAGACGTCTACTAGTAAGGCAACCCGGAGCGCTACGGCGCCCGAGACCGTGGTCTCGGAAGGGGAGAACCTCACTCGACACACCGTGTCTTTCGCGGTGCCGTTGACGAGTGCTCATCCTACTTCGTCGAGTGCTGCACAACCTTCGCTCTTCGCAACACATCATGTCCCAAAGGACCAAGCCAGTGCTGCTAAGGAGGCGATACGTCAAGCGGGGATCATGATAGAGCAGGTGAAGATCGTCCGGGATGCAAGCCAAGCAGCTTATGACGCTAGCTCTGCCCTTCAAAGCAATGTTCAGGTCAGTCGACCACCGCCTGTTCTGTTAGGATATGCTATCAAAACTTTTTCTTTTTGATTTCTGAAATCCATAGCAATCACCCACTGGGTGTGTCGATAGAAAATTCCGTGTTAGCGGGGGCACGCTGAGTGCACCCGCTGGGTGTAGTCCCCAAGGCTAAGGTCGACTGCTGGCAGTCGGCCTTAGGCTTTAGAAGTAAAGGTTGTTCACCATTCAATTTGGTCGACTGATCGACTCTGTCTTGAACAGAACTAGTGGGGGCACGCTGAGTGCACCCACTGGGTGTAGTCCCCGAGACTGTGGTCGACTGCTTGCAGTCGACTACAGTCTGAAGACCACATCTCTCTCTTTTTTTTTGGGTCGACTGGTCGACTCTGTCTTAAACAGAACTAGTGGGGGCACGCTGAGTGCACCCACTGGGTGTAGTCCTCGAGACTACGGTTGAATGCTTGCATTCGACTGTAGTCTTAGAAACGTATGATTTTTCTCTATCCACTCGGAAGTGAACCATCTTTGATATTTTGTCGATTGGTTCTTCGTAGAAATCCTGTGACCTTGCGGCTCGCTATACGGAACTGGAGCGGAAGCATATTCAGCTCGAGTTGGATCTGAAGCTGGTGCAGGAGAATCTGACGAAGGCGAAGGAGGAGACCAAAGGTATGTTCGGTGAGACCTCGACGACTCCTTTTTCCTTCCATTTGTTTCAAAATCTGACTTTGCTGTAACTTGCAGACAAGGTGCGGGAGGCCCAGAAGAAGAAAGACCTTGAGCTAGCTGAGAAGACCAAGCTTGCTGACGAGAAGTTAGCTTCAGTCACCAAGCTTGAACAGGAAAATCACAATCTGAAAACTGCTCTGGCGATTGCCTCCAAGGAAGTTGACCGACTGAAAGCTGACAAGACTACCTTGACCGAGAAGATCAACCAATTGACCGGGAAGAAGAATGACCTGGAAGGCTTCCTGGGTGGTCTTGACAAGAAATTGTTTCTTATGCTCGAAGGTAATCTTTTTCACTCGACCAACATTTTCAATTGTGACGCTTCCATTCGACCATTGTCTTGATTCGGCGTTTTGTCCTTGCAGAATTCTGTCGGAACTTTGAAGAAGAGACTAGCCAGTTGGAGCCGAACCTTGATCCTGTCAATTCTCCGGTGAATGATGAAGTTGCCATGAATGTCTTCCGACTGGAGTCTCGCGTTGCAGCTGTCGTGGACTATCTTGCAAGGCTGAAGGCCGCCACTTCTCGCATCGACTCGACGCTTTGGCCCGGGGCGACACTTCAGAATGACCTCGAGTCGTTGATGGCTCGACTAAACGCAGTCCCCGACCGAGTGCAAGAGCGGAAGAAGTCCTCGGCTCGGTGCGGCGCAGATGTTGCCCTGTGCCTGGCCCGAGTCCACTGCAAGGACGCGCGAGAAGAGAAGCTGGCGGCTCTCCGAGTGGCCAACACCAAGAAACACGACTTCAGGTCCTTCATGGAAACTTTCATCGCTGCTGCTACCCGGATCGCAGACGGGATCGACCTCGACGAGTTTGTTGCTCCTTCCAGCCCTCCACAGGAGGGGTAAAAAACTTTCTTTAAGCCCGACACTTTAAATTTGCCTCGGTTTGCCGAGTGGAATTGTAACCGGTAAACCTTAACAGGCTTAGTGCCTGAGCACTCTCGGTTCCTTTAGGTATCGACCTAAACTTGGATTTGATGTTTGGATATGATCGCTCCTGGTTCGAATTGTCCTTTGCAGGTTCACAGCAGGATGTCCACTGCAGTCGACTTATTCCTTAGGCGAGCACTGGGCTGCAGCTAGGCCTCCGAGTGAGAGTTTCGCTCTTCACTCGGTAGGATTTTTATTCCTTAGGCGAGCGCTGGGCTGCAGCTAAGCCTCCGAGTGAGAGGTTTGCTCTTCACTCGGTAGGATTTTTTATAACTTAGGCGAGCGCTGGGATGCAGCTAAGCCTCCGAGTGAGAGGTTTGCTCTTCACTCGGTAGGATTTTTTATAACTTAGGCGAGCGCTGGGCTGCAGCTAAGCCCCCGAGTGAGAGGTTTGCTCTTCACTCGGTAGGATTTTTATACCTTAGGCGAGCATTGAGCTGCAGCTAAGCCCCCGAGTGAGAGGTTTGCTCTTCACTCGGTAGGATTTTTTATAACTTAGGCGAGCGCTGGGCTGCAGCTAAGCCCCCGAGTGAGAGGTTCGCTCTTCACTCGGTAGGATTTTTATAACTTAGGCGAGCACTGGGCTGCAGCTAAGCCCCCGAGTGAGAGGTTCGCTCTTCACTCGGTAGGATTTTTATAACTTAGGCGAGCACTGGGCTGCAGCTAAGCCCCCGAGTGAGAGGTTTGCTCTTCACTCGGTAGGATTTTATAACTTAGGCGAGCACTGGGCTGCAGCTAAGCCCCCGAGTGAGAGGTTCGCTCTTCACTCGGTAGGATTTTTTATAACTTAGGCGAGCGCTGGGCTGCAGCTAAGCCTCCGAGTGAGAGGTTTGCTCTTCACTCGGTAGGATTTTTTATAACTTAGGCGAGCGCTGGGCTGCAGCTAAGCCCCCGAGTGAGAGGTTCGCTCTTCACTCGGTAGGATTTTTATAACTTAGGCGAGCACTGGGCTGCAGCTAAGCCCCCGAGTGAGAGGTTTGCTCTTCACTCGGTAGGATTTTATAACTTAGGCGAGCACTGGGCTGCAGCTAAGCCCCCGAGTGAGAGGTTCGCTCTTCACTCGGTAGGATTTTTTATAACTTAGGCGAGCGCTGGGCTGCAGCTAAGCCTCCGAGTGAGAGGTTTGCTCTTCACTCGGTAGGATTTTATAACTTAGGCGAGCACTGGGCTGCAGCTAAGCCCCCGAGTGAGAGGTTCGCTCTTCACTCGGTAGGATTTTTTATAACTTAGGCGAGCGCTGGGCTGCAGCTAAGCCTCCGAGTGAGAGGTTTGCTCTTCACTCGGTAGGATTTTTATACCTTAGGCGAGCATTGAGCTGCAGCTAAGCCCCCGAGTAAGAGGTTTGCTCTTCACTCGGTAGGATTTTTTATAACTTAGGCGAGCGCTGGGCTGCAGCTAAGCCTCCGAGTGAGAGGTTTGCTCTTCACTCGGTAGGATTTTTTATAACTTAGGCGAGCGCTGGGCTGCAGCTAAGCCCCCGAGTGAGAGGTTCGCTCTTCACTCGGTAGGATTTTTATAACTTAGGCCAGCACTGGGCTGCAGCTAAGCCCCCGAGTGAGAGGTTTGCTCTTCACTCGGTAAGATTTTATAACTTAGGGGAGCACTGGGCTGCAGCTAAGCCCCCGAGTGAGAGGTTTGCTCTTCACTCGGTAGGATTTTATACAACTTAGGCGAGCGCTGGGCTGCAGCTAAGCCCCCGAGTGGAAGTCCGGCTTACCACTCGGTAGGATTTTTATAACTTAGGCGAAACGGATTCGCGGCTAAGCCCCCGAGTGGAAGTCTGGCTTACCACTCGGTAGGATTTTTATAACTTAGGCGAAACGGATTCGCGGCTAAGCCCTCGAGTGGAAGTCTGGCTTACCACTCGGTAGGATTTTTACAAACTTAGGCGAAACGGATTCGCGGCTAAGCCACCCGCTGGGGGAAACAGTGACAAAAATTATGAAGGAATTATGGCACTATTATTTCGAGATCCATGAACTACAGAAGTATTTTATTACAACTCATCCGAGTGGAAAATTTTTAAGTGTAAAACGGGCGGAGCAGATCCGCATTCCAAGCTCGGGGCTCTTCGATGCTGTGTTCGACGTTGTAGAGACGGTATGCCCCGTTGTGGAGAACTTTGGTGACGATGAAGGGTCCTTCCCAAGAAGGAGCGAGCTTATGCTGTTTCTGCTGATCCACTCGGAGAACTAGATCTCCTTCTTGGAAGGCTCGACCCCTCACATTCCTGGCGTGAAAGCGACGCAAGTCTTGTTGATAGATGGTCGATCGGATCAGAGCCATCTCCCTTTCTTCCTCTAGAAGGTCGACTGCGTCCTGACGCACTTGCTCAGCTTCTGCTTCGTTGTAAAGTTCAACTCGAGGAGCATTGTGAAGAAGATCACTCCGCAAGACTGCTTCAGCTCCATAGACCAAAAAGAATGGAGTTCTTCCAGTCGACCGATTGGGTGTGGTTCGCAAACCCCAAAGCACCGAGGGAAGTTCATCGACCCATGCTCCAGCCGCGTGCTTGAGATCACGCATCAGTCGGGGTTTTAAACCCTTGAGGATTAAGCCATTGGCTCGCTCCGCTTGTCCATTTGACTGGGGGTGAGCGACTGAAGCGTAGTTGACTCGTGTGCCTTGAGCGCTGCAGAAATTCTTGAATTCTTCCGAGTCAAAATTTGACCCATTATCCGTAATGATGCTGTGCGGGACTCCATATCTGAACGTCAGCTCCCTGACGAAGGTAACTGCAGTACCGGCATCAAGATTCTTGATTGGTTTAGCCTCGATCCACTTTGTGAATTTGTCGACCGCGACTAGTACGTGCGTGAAACCACTTCGACCTGTTCTTAAGGGACCGACCATGTCCAACCCCCATACTGCGAACGGCCAAACGAGTGGAATGGTCTTCAGAGCTGACGCGGGCTTGTGTGACATGTTGGAGTAGAACTGACATCCTTCACACTTGTCCACTATTTCCTTTGCCATCTCATTCGCCCTTGGCCAGTAAAATCCGGCTCGGTATGCTTTGGCTACAATGGTCCGAGAGGACGCATGGTGACCACAGGTTCCCGAGTGGATATCATTGAGAATGATTCGACCTTCTTCTGGCGTTATGCATTTTTGACCAACTCCAGTCGGGCTTTCTCTATATAGCTGTCCTTTGATGACGGTAAAGGCTTTGGATCAACGGACGATCTGCCGAGCCTCTTCCTCATCCTCTGGGAGCTCTTTTCTCAGGATATATGCGATATAGGCAATTGTCCAGTCGGGAGTGACCACTAAAACCTCCATTATCAAGTCGACTACTGCTGGGACCTCAACCTCAGTCGGATCTGTGGCACTTTTGGGCTGCGGAGCTTCCTCTGTGAAGGGATCTTCTTTAACTGACGGTGTGTGTATATGCTCCAAAAACACACCACTCGGAATGGCTTCTCTTTTGGAACCTATCTTTGCCAAATCATCAGCTGCTTGATTTTTCAGTCGGGGGATGTGATGGAGTTCCAACCCCTCGAACTTCTTTTCCAGCTTCCTCACTGCATTGCAGTATCCAGTCATGGCTGGGCTTCTCACGTCCCACTCCTTCATCACCTGGTTGACCACTAAATCTGAATCGCCATAAACCATCAGGCGACGGACGCCGAGTGAGATGGCCATGCGCAATCCATATAAAAGGGCCTCATACTCTGCCTCATTGTTGGAGGAATCAAAGTGAATCTGGAGCACATATCTAAGCTTATCTCCTCTGGAGGAAACTAGAACAACCCCAGCACCAGAACCATTCAGCATCTTAGATCCATCGAAGAACATGGTCCAATGCTCCGAGTGAACTTCAGTCGGCTGTTGTTGTTCAATCCACTCAGCGAGGAAATCTGCTATTGCCTGGGACTTAATGGCTTTCTTTGCCTCGAACTTGATATCAAGGGGAAGAAGTTCAATCGCCCATTTCGCCACTCGACCAGTTGCATCTCTGTTGTGCAGAATCTCTGACAGTGGAGCGTCGCTGACGACTGTGATAGAATGATCAGAGAAATAATGAGCAACCTTCTTCGTGGTCATGTATATTCCATACACAAGCTTCTGATAATGAGGATATCTCTGCTTGGATGGAGTCAGGACTTCCGACAAATAATACACCGGGCGCTGAACTTTGAAGGCTTTTCCTTCTTCTTCCCGCTCGACCATAAGTACTGTACTGACGACTTGTCCTGTGGCTGCAATATAAAGCAACAAAGGCTCTTTGCTGATTGGAGCAGTAAGCACCGGCTGGGTGGAGAGCAGAGCTTTTAGCTCGGCAAATGCTGCATCAGCTTCTGGAGTCCACTCGAACTTGTCTGCCTTCTTCGTCAGTCGGTAAAGAGGCAATGCCTTTTCACCGAGTCGTGAGATGAATCGACTTAATGCGGCCAAGCATCCAGTAAGCTTATGGACATCGTGCACTCGCACAGGGCGTTTCATTCGGAGAATAGTGCCGATCTTCTCTGGATTTGCGTCGATCCCTCGCTCGGAAACGAGAAAACCGAGTAACTTTCCACCAGGAACTCCGAATGTGCACTTCGATGGATTGAGCTTGATATCGTACCTTCTGAGGTTGGCAAATGTTTCGGCGAGGTCAGCAAGCAGGTCGGAACCTTTTCACGACTTAACGACGATATCATCCATATACGCTTCCACATTCCGACTGATTTGAGTGAGAAGACACTTCTGAATCATACGCATAAATGTGGCTCCGGCATTCTTGAGGCCGAATGGCATGGTGACATAGCAGAAGCACCCGAATGGAGTGATGAAAGCTGTTTTTACTTCGTCGGGTCCATACAGACGGATCTGATGATACCCGGAATATGCGTCTAGAAAAGACAATCTCTCACATCCCGCGGTCGAGTCAACAATTTGATCTATGCGAGGGAGAGGAAAATGATCTTTCGGGCGGGCCCGATTGATGTGCTTGAAGTCAATGCACATGCGGAGTGATTTGTCCTTCTTGGGAACCATGACGACATTAGCGAGCCACTCGGAGTGGTATATCTCTCTGATAAATCCTGCCGCCAACAGTCGAACCACTTCCTCACCAATAGCTTTTCTCTTCTGGACGGCGGACCGCCGAAGATGCTCTTTGACTGGTTTTGCTGATTTGTCAACTCTGAGGCGATGCTCAGCCAGTCCCCTGGGAACACCTGGCATGTCAGCTGGCTTCCATGCAAAAATGTCCCAGTTCTCACGGAGGAACCGGATGAGCGCTTCTTCCTATTTCGGGTTGAGTGTCGTGGAGATGTGGGTCGGGGCTGCATTAGGGTCGGTCGGGTGAATGTGAACAGGCTTTGTCTCTCCAGACGACTGAAATGCAGACTCTGTGGTTGGTTTCTTGGATCGCAACAAATCACTCGGATCTGCGTTTTGCTTGTATTCTTCGAACTCGACCGCTGTCACCTGGGAATCGGCAATCTTCGAGCCCTTCTGAAAGCACTCTTCTGCCTTTTTCCGATCGCCAGTGACAGTGATCACCCCTTTGGGACCTGGCATTTTCAGTTTGAGGTACACGTAACATGGTCGAGCCATGAACCGTGCGTAGGCGGGCCTCCCCAAAATGGCGTGATACGCGCTCTGAAAATCCACAACCTCAAAGGTCAACTTTTCCTTGCGAAAATGTTTTGAGTCGCCAAAAACCACGTCCAGGGCTATTTGGCCGAGTGAGTTGGCATTCTTCCCTGGTATGACTCCGTGGAAACTCATGTTGCTGGTGCTCAGTCGGGACATCGGGATGCCCATTCCCTTCAATGTGTCTGCATACAACAAGTTCAGCCCACTGCCACCGTCCATCAGCACTTTCGTCAGTCGAGTGCCTTCGACAACTGGATCGACCACCAAAGCTTGCCTCCCAGGGGTGGCAATATGAGTCGGGTGATCAGATTGGTCGAATGTGATGGGTGTTTGGGACCATTTCAGATAACTTGGTTTTGCTGGGGCAACCATATTCACCTCGCGGTTAATGACTTTCAGTCGACTCTTGCTTTCCACATCCGCGAAGATCATCAGAGTGGAGTTGATATGCGGATATTCTTCCTCACTGTCCTCTTTGTCTCCGGCCTTGTCTGACTCTTTCTCCTTGTCCTTAGACTGTTTTCCCTGAAACTGCTGGATCAGGAGTCGACACTGGCGAGTGGTGTGCTTTGGGTAAATAATGTTGCCCTCTTCATCTTTCTTCGTGTGGATGTGGCACGGCATATCCATCACGTCGTTTCCTTCTTTATTCTTTACTTTCTTAGGATTCCAGGATCCTTTTGGTTTCCCTTTGAACTTTCCCTGAGTCACGGCCAGGGCTTCTCCAGGAGCTGCTGGCTCGGCTTTCCGCTTCTGTTTCCGACTGGAATTTCCCTTCTCCGACTGACTTGGCTTATACTTGCCGCTTCGGAGTCGGTCCTCTTCCTCGCCATTGGCATACTTGGTAGCAATCTCCATCATCCGACTTAGGGTCATGTCTCCGGTTCGACCAAACTTCAGACTCAATTCTCTGTTCTTGACGCCATCTTTGAAGGCGCAGACTGCTTGATGATTAGACACATTTTCCACAGTATGGTGCAGAGTGATCCACCTCTGAATGTACTCTCTGAGAGTCTCATTGGGCTTCTGCACACAAACTTGCAGCTCTGTCAAACCAGCTGGTCGCTTGCAGGTTTCTTCAAAAGTTCTGACGAACACTTGGAACAAATCTTCCCAAGTGTAAATACTGCTAGGAGGTAACTGATTCAACCACGCTCTGGCTGAACCTTCCAGCATGAGGGGCAAATGCTTCATGGCCACCTCGTCATTCCCACCGCCAATCTGAACAGCCACTCGGTAGTCCTCAAGCCAAGTTTCAGGCTTGGACTCCCCAGTGAACTTGCTGACCCCTGTCGCCAACCTGAAATTGGGGGGAATCACTGCGGCTCTGATAGCCCTGCTAAAACACTCTGGACCAGAAACATGCACTCGACTGCTCATGGGTGCATCTCGATGGGCTCTGTTCCGGTCGACCAAGCTTTGCACGATAATGGATCGCGCGTCGAAGCCTGGCCCCCTGGGGTCGACTGGAACTCTTCGCCCGGCACTGCACTGACGCCTGTCATCCTGTCGCCGAGGAGCGTAAGACCCTTCCCTCGGAGGGGAAATGGGCACTCGACGCCTGTCATCTCGGTCGAGTCGGTCTCCATACTGATCACGCTGGTTGTCGCGCCCTTCCCGCCGCGGAGGCGATCTGGGACTGTGAGCCGACTGAACCGTATTCGCAGCGACGGATCGACTGTGAATTCTGTTGCGCGATTGCGACACGGCTGAGTTCTGGTCCCCAGCTGCTCGGAGCAGATCTCTGATCTGCATCAAGCCTCTCCCAGCTTCCAACTGTGAAGGCTGGATGGACTCTGCTATACGGGTTGCAGCTGCTAAATTCTGAATCGGCGTGCGGTATAGCTGAGTCGGCGGGAAGAGTCGACGTCGACTGGCTTCGGGGACTCGTTGCCGCGCGCGCTCGTCGAGTGCTCGCTGAAGGTTCTCCAGACGAGCGCGTTCAGCCACATTGGCCAAACGTGCCTCCTCCAAGGCGCGAGCCTCGGGGGTTTCTCCCATAATGGGAGTATGCAGGGCATCCACGTTCCTGCGGCAAAGCTCTTCTCTCTGCAGAGAGTCGAGTGCCTCGAGCTGGTACTCTTCGTGGTCCTGAGCGGGGCCACCTCCACCGCCCGCTCCACCACCATGGGCGAAGCCGGGAGGACTGCGGGGCCCGTCGACCATGAGAATTTCCGCCGCTGGATCACTGCTATCGCACTCGGATGCAGTCTCTACGGAGCCAGTCGACAGATCGAACAAGCCGTAGAGAGATTCGTCGGGCTCGATTGCCGCAACTTGTGCGATGGCCGCCTGGCGAGCCACCGCGTGCTTCGCCCACCGCTGAAGCCTCGACCGACCAGAGCGCTTGCGCTGGTGGGAGAGCGGACGGGCGACCGATAAAGGAGTCGACCGATAAGGGGCCGACGGTTGTCGCAGCAGAACGCCGCTGACACACGCGCGAAAATGCGTCGCACCGCGGACGGGGAGCGCATCAACGTCGAGTGGAGCCTCCTGGAGCCACGCGGAGTCGTCGACGACGAAGGTGAGAGCGCCAAGACGGATCTCGCGCCCCTCGACCAAAACTCCAGCAGTCATCATGATGAAAGTATTCGAAAATACTGCAACTTCTCCACAAAATCGCTAAAACACCTGCCCCACGGTGGGCGCCAACTGTCGTGATTCTAAGTCTGACAGTAGAGTGGGGGCTAGGTATGGAGAGGCAAGGTCCTAGCTATGGAGCAGTTGTAAACACAAGCGATGTACGAGTTCAGGCCCTTCTCGGAAGAAGTAAAAGCCCTACGTCTCGGAGCCCTGAGGCGGTCGAGTGGATTATGTGTATAGGTATTACAAGAGTGCGAACCCTTCTGCCTGTGGAGGGGGGTGGCTTATATAGAGTACGCCAGGACCCCTGCCAGCCCACGTAATGAAGGGTTTAAAGTATATTAAGTCTGGGGCGTTACTGGTAACGCCCCACATAAAATGCCTTAACTATCATTAAGTCTATTCAATTACAGGCCGTTGCAGTGCAGAATGCCTTCTGACCTTCTGGTGGTCGAGTGTATCTTCATAGTCGAGTGAATCTCCATGGTCGAGTCCTTCTGGTTAGTCGAGTGGGTTCCTCGTTGGTCGACTGGAAGGTGATCTCTTCTAAGGCTGTCCCTGGGTAGGACATTCAGGTCAGGCCTATGACCCTACCCTAGGTACATGAATCCATCACCGCCCGTGAGGCATCAATGGCGCAGGCTGACCGGCGCGGCAGCGCGCGGCAGCTTTGGCATTGATTCGCCGCGGGAAACGGGGCGATGAGGACGACGAAGGGCCGAGAAGAGAGCCATGTCGCTGACGCGGCGGGCCCGCGGTTTCTTCGCGCCAAAAAAGTTCGCCCGTCGCCCCGAGCGCCCCCCAGCGCGCCGGGTCCGGGCTGGGTCCGCCGGCACTGTTTTCGGCCCAAGCCGGCAAAAATCGGGCTCCTGAGGGCGCGACTAAGCCGTTTTTTCGGCGCCGACGCGAAAAAACCGTCTGGGGAGGCCTTCTTGGGGGCGCGGTTGGAGATGCCCTTATTATATATAGCGCGGCCCGGGTAGGACACGGGACGACCGATCGATTCCCGATACCTGTTGTCTCTGTGCCTGCCAATGATTGGGGACTCCCGGACCAGACCTATCAATCCTCTCCTAACTTTCTTTCTTTTTGTCGTTGGGCAAGGAGCAATCCATTCAGCACTTTCCGATGGGGACCAAAAGCCACTGGGCTACCAAGAAGTCGGATTCAGTTCAGTCCCGTTTTCAAGATCCGGCCGACCCACCCCCTGAACCGGACGAGTCGTTGATTTATAATGGTTCACGGGTCATGAGTCCGCCGTGACGGTCGGGCGTAGACTAGCCAGCCAAGCCAAGCCAAGCCAAGGCAGGCAGCGCGAGAGCGCACACCCAGCTACCACCGGCGGGCCGCACTCATTGTACTCCGACCCCATCTCGCGTCTGTGCATTTTCATACAAATCGCGCACCCAAAAACCGCGTACGAACCGATCGACGGATTCGAGCGAGCCAGTGCGGTTGGAAATTCGAAACGGTCGGCCCACTCGACCGGCCACGACCACGAGAGAAAGGGGCATGCGTCGGCCGGCTTCCGGAGTAGCATGTCTGGTGTAAATTCTTTTTTGATGGGCCATGCAATTTCTAGAAAATGGAGTCTCGCTTTAGCCGCCAGCAACTTATTCATGCGTGAATTAGATAATCCTTGAAGTCTTAAACAAGGCCTATTCAGCAAAATTGGGGACTAGCCAAATGTCACACAATTCTAATTTGTAAGCCACCTACATGCACGTTATAGAACCCAAGATATAATCTATCGTGATATTCCGCTTAAGTCAATTACTATCTCGCCATCGTTTTTTATTGATTTCACAGAAATGAAATTGGACACGAGAAACCCCTTGATTCCGTAAAAATCTGCTTCCGGCGGAGAAACTCAGTAGCCATGGTAATTCATCCATTGTCTGAATTTTCTTAGTATATGCCTCAACTCTCAGCCCTTACAAACCATAATTACACAAACTTTCGCGGACCCGGCACACTTCAAACTCAAAGAGTATAATTTTAAATACAGAGATTAAAAAAAATCAAACAACTGAGAATTATTGAAAAGATTTTGAAAACATTACTACTATCCTCTGCTCCCAGTCAGCCTGAAATGGACAGCGTTTCTTAAATCAAGGTGGAATTGAAGCTTGGTTGGTCAAGGGACATGGGAGGTTTAACGCCCATTTAAAACCCCATACTCCCCATGATTTCCGTCTCGTTATAAATTCGCGCGCCTAACATGGAATCCTCCATCATTCCTCGAATCCCCTCGCCGTTGCCGCGCCATTCCGTGTCTCGATCGCAAATGGCAATGGAGAGAAGCACGGCGGAAGCGCTGCCGCTGCCCCCGCGCCTCTCGGCCTCGCCGCCTTCCTCGCCGGCCACCGTCGGCGCCCTCCTCACCAATGCTGCCTGCGCCAGCAGGATCCGGCGCGAGTGCCGCTCACCACGGTCCTTGCTGTCGCGCATTCTCGGCAGGGGCAGCGGCGGGTTCGGCTGCCGCCTGCGCATCCCCCGCTACTGCTCCAGCGGCGCCGGGGCGGCTGCAAAGGAGGACGGCGTAGAGGAGGAGGTGGCCGCGCCCGCGCCTAAGGTGGTCATGGCGAGCAAGCAAGAAACAGAGGCTCGCCAGTCGCCTCGGAGTTCCCTGCAGGGTACGTGAGTGATCACCGCGAACTGGCTGAGCGAGTAATCGTCGTTGATGATGATGGCCAATGGCGTGGCGTGGTTAATTCTTTGTGCAGGGATGAAGGTGGCGCCGGAGGTGTCGGCCGCGAGCCTCGGGCTGGGCGCCGGCCTGGTGCTGCTGCTGTCCAGGGGCGCGGCGGAGCTGAGCAGGATGGCGGAGCTGCGCGCCCAGATGGAGCGGCTGGTGATGGACGTCAGGGCGGAGGCGCGTGGCAGCAGTCGCTCTGACGTGTCGGACGGCCATGCCGACGACGGCGCTAGCGTCGTCAAGGAGCGCATTGTCTTCGCCGATGCCGGCGGCGGCGAGGACGCCTCGTTGTCCCGTGGTTCACGCGATGCCGCCTCGGCATGCGGTGATGCTGGCGTTGGAAATGCCGCCGCAGCCATGGATCAAATGGAAGCAGAGCTCGAGGCTGAACTGACGCGCCTGCAGCTCGATTCCGACGACGACGATGAGGAGGAATGCGTGAGACCGCGGCAAGATCACCAGCTCGAGGTACCGTGCACTCATGCCGCCACTGCCGCCGGCGTGCTCGCTCTGTGCCAATTTGACGCTGTGCTGAACTGAATTCCCATTGATTTTGCAGTCCGAGGCGAAGAGCGACATCTCATCGGAGAGCGGCTCCCTTGCTTGCGTCCACATAGACGGTGTCCTCGGTGACGCGGCAAGAGATTGCAAGGAACACGAAGACAACGAGGAGAGGGAGGAGGAGGAGGAGGGAGATACTGACGAGGATGTCGAAGAGAGCAAGCCGTGCCACGGCGGCGTGCCGGCGCGGGTGCTGGAGCGGAGGCTGCACGAGCTCCTGCAGTCGCGGCACCAGCAGCGGATCGCGGAGCTGGAGACGGAGCTGCAGCGCGCGCAGAGGAAGCTGCGGGACAAGGAGCGCGAGGTGTCCCGGTGGCGTGACACCGCCAAGCTCGTCTCCCGCCACAAGGACGAGTCGCGGCTCCGGTAGAACCAAACCACCGACGTCGACGATGGATATACGATGGTCTTTCGGTGGTTTCATCGTGTCACGATAGGTACTACCAGCGAGTAATGAGTTGACCGAGTTTGTCATTTGTTATTACTAGTAAGCTTGCACGTGCCATGCACGTATCCTGTAGCCAAAGCCATGTCATATATATGCAATAACGGCACCCCTCCCCACCTCATCCCATGTCAGGCGCCGCACACCTGCGCTCGACCATCAGGGCTGCCTCTCTCCCTGCCTTCCCCCGCAGCACCACTCGCCTCTTCCGTCAGTACGTGCGGATAAAACTCAACGTGTGCTGGCGCCCGTGGAGAGCTGTAGCAGAGAAGACATATAATACAGACAATGCCATGGCCAATGGGCTAGGAGCATTGCAAAATTCTGAAGGGCTTCAAATTCAAAGGACTAATTCAGGAAAAATGTAACGCATCCACATGCTTCATAGTTGCCTAGATTCTATTGGTTTAGCCAAGGCTAACAACTACTCTTTCAAAGAAACCCGGAGAAAAACAAATACAACAGAAAATGAGAGATTCGTCCCACCATTATGGCCAGACACAGTTAGACCTTACACTCTGTAGATTACAGAACAAGAATCAAAATTGGCAGGGGTGCATAATATAGATACATAATTCCATCAGAAACCAACATTTATTGCGGGAGTGATCCTCTCAGGGAAATGTGCCAAGTCCAGCACCCATCCTTCAAAAATGATCAAGATGGTCTGCTCCAGAAAGTTTGAGAAATGAAGCTCCTCAGAACTGTGATGTTGATTCTCTCTATTCGATATTTCCAAATATTTTATCTGATGGTTATGTGGATACAAATGAGACTAAATGAACCAGCCGATTCGTGGACATAACAAAATATTTAGTTAAAGCTTGCATTTTAGTTATAATATAGAAAAAGATAATCACTTCTCCAGTTCACGGTAACAGTTCACAATCCATGGTGCCTAGATTTAACTCTTCATCAGAAACAATTACCTCCTCTAAATCATAGTCGCCTACACGGAAAAAATAGTTTAGTACATTTATTTCTCATACCCTAAGATATAATTACCATACTAAAATGATACATGTAACGATATTTTTCCAGCAAAAACAATTCAGCCTACACAAACATGATAGAATCAAGTACTCCCTCCGCCCCGTAATGTAAGACGTTTTTTGACACTACACCCATCTTACATTACGGGACGGAGGGAGTACTATTTAGCCAATACACTTTTCAAGCTTAGGAACCAATATTAATTACCACAGGCCAAGGCTTTACAACTCAAATACTATGGAAATGATGGTAGGAAAATCAGGAGGATTGAGGACGATATATATGCTCTAGAACTGTTGTAACTGTCATCGGAAGACTGTACCAGAATCAGATATTGACTGTTAGAACTCAGTTTGGGTAGAAGTAAAACAAAAAAAAGTAACTATGCAATTAGTACATGGTTAGTCCAGAACATGAATTTGAATTGTGTGGATGCATATTATGACCTGCAATAGAAAGACAGAGATCATCCACCACAGATATACATCCATTCATCAGGATAAATTGTTTGTTTTTTCTTCGAAGAGAACAGTAGCATATACATTCACCTGGATTTATTTGTGACTCAATACATGACTTGGAGTAGCACAGAGAAACTTGGTCAGCGGAAATTCGTTTTGGCTCATGCCGATGGCAGTTTGGTCTAGATTCTAGATGGAGCCCTCGTGTCCTCATCCATGAAGATTGGCCGCCTGAACCCATGAAGAGGCTCGGGTATTCAGAACTAAATTGGGCAGCAGGTCAAACAAGATGCTGAGAAGATTACTTACCCATCAATCGGATAGACTTGGAATCCAACCCCGGTTCTTGTGGTCGTGGAGGCGGCGGCACAGGGCGGCGCGGGAGGCCAAATCTCACCAATAGCCCGACAGAACAGATCCTGAGGAATCCCTATCAATCACTGGTACTGGTAGTGTGGTATGTGTTCTTGCCGCAGTCAACAAGCCCTCCCCATGGTGGAGAGCAAGAGACCTTGCCGGAGCTGGGCGAGGAAGAGAGATGGGCAGCAGGGCCGTGCGGAGCAGGTGGCAAGGGGCGGCAAGGAGGGAATCAAGATGTGGGCGTCACCGCGTCAGGGAGAGCGGCAGCTGATGTGCGGCGGGCGTCCAGGGAGGACGAGACTTGCCTGCTCCCCACGTGTGTGTGCCCATCCGTGCTCCCGCATATGTGGCATGATTTGATTGGAACAAAATAAGTCCCGGTCCCACCCCCGTAAAATCAGGGAGGGAGATGATTAAATTAAACAAGAAAAAGAGAAAAAGACAACCGTAGGATGAAGTGGGAGCACGGATGGGAGCATGGGGAGGGAGCAGGCAAGCCGGATCCGTCCAGGGAGGGTGGCGTTGGGGCTCTGCAGCGCAAGGAGGGCGGCGAGGATTAGGTATCGCGGGGGAGTTTGTTGCGTGATTGTAGTTTTTTTTTGACGGGACACGTTGGCTCCCCTTTTCGTGCCGATTCAGTGGATGATAGAGTTTTCGTTCGCCTCTGAGGATGTTTTCTTGATTAATAGTAGTATAGATAGACTAAGTAAGTAAGTAGTAGTACGATTTGTTGAGAAGAAAGAAGGATGACCGTTCGATTTTAATCTAATGACCAAACCACCGACGACGGATATACGCGCGCGCGCATGGCTTCAACTTGTATCGTCTACCGTCGCGTTGCATTTGCACTCCCTCAGGGCAAAAGAAACGAGAAACAAAAATCAGCACGAACGGAAGTTGATGATATACGAACATACATAATGCCGCAAAACCACTTTGCATGGAGTCTGTTTTATTAACTTGTCGAGCCCATACATAGATTACTATCATCAGGCCCTCTTGGACCCTGGTCCACCATAGAAAATACGCATACCTAAATCCTTTGTAACTTCAAATCCATCGGCGGTGTATTTGGACCGATCGCTCGACCCATGCTTCACTCGGGATTTATCCGGGGTCACAAACCAGCCCTTATAATCGGCAATCTCGATGCCTTCCATGAACGCCGCTTTTCCGAATCCTTCCGAAGCAAAATGCCCGCTACCCATCTGCGGAGAGTTTGATGCGGCAGTCGGCCCCTCAACCTGTCCGCCCCAGAACGCGAAATCACCCTTGTATCTAATGAATTTGAATAATCCGCCCGGCCAATATCCAATTGGCATTTTATTGACACTCACCCACCAATGGCCCGATGTCGGCTCCTAAAATAATAATTCAATATTAATTAGTTCATTATATGCCCATAAATAAATTAATAATCAGTTAATTCGTACAAGGTGCTTGAGAAATCGCAAATTTTAAGAATGACATAATACCTTGAATATTTGAACGTGTACTACTTTCTGTACTCCACCATAGACAGAGGATGGTTGAATTCTTGATCCAGGAGCAACGTTGTGGTGGACTTGCACATATCCAGGACAGTTGAAGTCAATGCATGACTTCTTTGAATAGCCATCGTACTGTGAAGTTTGTCCCAAGGCCAAAAACAAAAAACAAAATATCAACATAAATTATTACTTTCTTCTTATACAAATATAAAACCAATAATAGCATGTATCCAAATAATAGTATGCATTACCCAAGCAACATGAAATCTAGCAAAAGCATCACGACTCAATGTTGGAGATACCCGAAGACCAGCGCCCATCCGATCTGTGTGTTGTCCTCTTCCATTTTCAATATTTATCCAAAGTGCACTAGAATCCTGGCTACCTTTATTAACCTTTGGCTCCCAAACATTTATTAGAGCACGCGCCCCAAATAAATCACCAATGTATCTGAGTCCCGCCCTCTGCAAGAAATAAAAGTAACATCTGCAAATGTGAAGAATGAATACTATGTATAGATAAACTTGATAGGATATCACATGTAATTCACGTTATAAAAAATGTAAGGTGCCAATCCCATCAGAATGTTTAATTGGACCACTAATTAAGCCAAGAAGTTCTAGGTTATGTGACATATAAATCATATTACATTATTCATATTCAAATGAATTTTAAATGTTATCACTTTCGTTTCATATTGCCACGTTGTCGATACAACTTCAATCTTAAGATGCGTGGTCATTCACATTTTGGGAAGGAAAGAGTAACGATCAACGAAAACAACTTAATGCTAAAAACTAAGAATTTGGGACTAGTATATATGAAACTCTCCAAGAGAGTGTTAGTAAAACTTGGTAATGAAATTGGAATTCCTTCATGTACAACTGAAATAATGCTCATCCATAACTTTTTTTTGTGAGACAATATACATAACTTATTTAGTAGAGATAACAATCTGAAGGCACAAAAATCATTCCTAACTACTCAAATGTTGTAGAGTACGAGTACCTTCATTCACTATAAAATTGCCCAAAAAAACTCTTTTTAATAATAACTTGATGAATCTAAACCGTTCATTATTGTGACCCTCGATGGAAAATTAACTGTTACCATCCAAATATGACTATTTTTTTCTTAGAGTACTTTCTTGGAATTTAATTAGATTATTTATAGTGTCTATGGTACATCTTTAATCCAACATTGTACATTTGATATGCATCATAAATGCAACAATTATATGCCAATGGGCATAATCAACCCTATCAAAAAATCCCATCAAACTATGATAACAAATTCATTTTGTAACTTATAACTCACCTCCCATTGCATATCGTTTTTTAGCCCATCAATATTGTGTGTTGCTATGGTGCTACTTCCATTACTACGCAGTATTGGAATTGTTCCTGTTGGGCACTTGATGATAGATGGTTGCACTTGTGAAAAAGAATCCGAAGGAATTGTTTGGGTATCCATCCAAACAGGGAAAGAACTTGGTTTCATCTGTTTGAAAATAAAATCAACCACCATGTTACAAAATATTATAAATGCACCAGACAATACGCACAAAACATGTTGTAGTTTTATTCATCATTGACATAGCTTATAATATCTGAAAAGGTTGTTACTTTAATTCACTTTCAGTAGTCCAAATTTTGTAATGTGAAAAAGCATATCCAGAAAGATTGTTGAAACAAGAAGGGAGTAGAACACATGAAAGCAACATTTGTGGACTTAATTATGAACTGATAATATATTGAGCAATTCATGGATGTATATCATATTTTTATGAAATTAATTTACCTGGATTTTATGGTCTTTCAACAATGGGTGGTTAAAAGCCGGTTGCTTATACACATCGATGCAGTCATAGACGTCCCCGTCTTCCATCTATTTTGAGGTTTCCTTTGCTTGTTAGTCACCAAAATATGTGCTAAATATACATGAGAAGGTTAATTAGTCATACATGAATGGTTTTATTAACTCCTTGATAAGTAAGAATCTGGATACTGTCGTCCTCTTGCCTTCTATATCTCACATCTTTTCCTCTGGTTGCTAGAACAAGAAATGACATGAGAAGAGTCACACTAATGGCTTGTGTTCCTTTCATTGTTAAAACCTGGAATTGTTGGTTTTCAAATTCCTATACCACCATATTTATATGCATCTAAGTGTACCACACATTTAATGGTGTAAATAATTATAAGATATATCATAAGGAATTCGTTCATTGTACGCGTACAAAAGATATCATATATTAATTGCACTAGATATATCACCTCTAGAAAATTATAGCATTAATTGCACTATGATAATTTGTGTTGGAAAATATGCCATTAATTTCCCTAAGATATGACCATCCTTCTCTTTTGTACAAAATATACGGTGTTAATGCCATATAAATGATGTGATGTGTTTGATGCATAGGAAAATCTTCACAAGTTCCAAGTTTGAAACGGAAAGTGTTAACATGATTAATTTATTGCCACCAAAAGATATGCTAAATCTAAATGAGAAGGTTAATTTTTCACACTACCTGAAAGTTTGAGGTTTGATGGCGAACTCACAATTTCTTTCAATCATTTGACCTTGAAATATTTTATACCATCGACTTTCGTCCCCGACCGAACACCATCAGTTCAAGATTCTTTTTAAAGTATAAAACAAACCAATCTGGTTGTGACGGTGAGTTTAATTTGATTGTGAGAGACTAGGAACAACTCTTGTATATAGCATACCAATAATCAAATTGCATGTACATGAAAATAAAATTCACATTGTTTTTTATGTTACTGTGACGTATTTAAATTCCAAATAAAACATACACATGTTGTCAACTTATCACTAAACCAAAGTTGTGATACCAATGTTCAATTTACACTCTAGAAGTTTCTATGAATATATTTACCTATACACTAGAAACCACTGTTAAAATATTAGATAGACCCTACGCATTGGAGATTTTTACCATGGTAATTAATGACATTTAAATATATGGGGACACATGTATACACACAAATATATGAGGATCATGAAAAGAATGCTTTGAGTGATGGTTAAATTGTTGAGCTTGTTCATGATGCCATTGAAAAATATTACGAGGGAGGGAGACATGGTTATAGATATCTTAAAAATGTCTGTCATATGGCGACCATGGCTGGCATTAAGGGTACACTGTACTTTTAGCCCGCAGCTCCATTACACCACTGAAATAACACATCATCGGCTCAGCAGGTCAATTAAGATTCTAAAACAAGATTGCCTAGTTGATCTGCATAGGAGAGAGGATGATCTCGTAGCACCACAGCGCGCGAACTCCACAAATGTAAGGACGAGAAGCATGCCCGAGAATAAGATTCGCTTGCATGCAAACGAGACGAGTCGAAACCAGTTTGGGTCAGTATCTCAACATGGAAATATAGCGTGTCTCATATCTATTAGAGGTGCTGTCAATCGCACACAACATAAAGAAAGCAAAAACAACAAAGCACGTCAAACAGAAACTGGAGTTACATCCTCTTTCTTGTCCATCTCAGCTTTCCAAGGAGTCTATGGATTAACTGTGCAACGTCAGTAAGCAAGTGAATCCTCCTTGTCGCACGGGTTCTCGAGGGCAGTAACGTGCTCCTTGAAACAAGCTGCGGCTTCCTCCCTCTTGCCTTCCTTGCCCAGGTGGTTATGTGTCATTGCCTTGAGATAATACACCTCTGCCGCCATCTCGTGGTACTGCATATCACAATAGATTTTCATTTGTGTGGAGATGTTAGGTCCTTTTCATGCAATTTGGAACTCGATCCGGTAATTTCTCATGCTTCGGGAAGAATGTTTGAGATTGAACCATCAGCTCACCTCTAAAACCTGTAGGTCTTCAACCGCTTGATTTAGTGGGTCCAGAACAGCACGTGGATCTTCAGAAATGTAACATCCCAATTTTCAATTTAGATGTTATACATAGATCATCATATGCATATCATATTTTATTTTTGCATTTTGTTGTGATCCTAGAAATCTTAAGCAACTCAAGGACCCAAGGAGAGTTGGAGGTTTCACAAAATTCATATTTGATTTTTTTTTTCAAATTTGAAAAGAGGATCAATTTGATTTTATTATTTTTCTCTCCAATTATTTCCAATAATAAAAATAAAGGAGAGAAGATAATATGACTTCTTCAACAAAAGTGAAATATTGGAGAAGAAATTTTAAAATCAAATTATTATTTTATTTGCTATTTAATTTGAATTGGAGAAAACTTGCATTTTTTTAAAATTGCATTTTAGTCCAAAAAATGTTCATCTCATCCTAAATATTAGGTTTGAACGGTGAAAATTGTTTCTGGAATTGTTTTAGAATTTTTTTATATTTTATTAGGATTTTTATTTTGAGGCAAAATTATTTATTAAAAAAAACTTTTCCCTGACAGAACTGGGCCGAAGGCCTAGCCTGCCCACGCGTCGCCGCCGCCTTCCCCGCGCCGTTGCCGTAGCCGCGCCGAGCTCCCGAAGGAGTCCGACCTCATGCCGCCGCCCCGACTTCCTCCCCAAGTCGGAGGAGGCCCCCCTGGCCTTTATAAGGCAGCGCCGCCGCCCCCTCGCCTCCCCACATCGCCCCGCCGCCGCAGCCCGCAACCGCCGCCGCCGAGCTTCGGACGTAGAAATTCAGTAGTGGTGTTCATTTATCGTATGTCTGATTTATTTTAAACAAGTCAAATATTTTAGTATGTGTATTAACTCTCAACCTTTACAAAGCAGAACTGCACAAACATGTCATCGAGGTGACTTCAAACTCAAAGAGTACAATTTTAAATATGGAGATTCAACCTCGTAGGAATATCGAGGTGGCCAATGGCGTGGCGTGGTTTAATTGTTTGCGCAGGGATGAAGGCGGCGACGGAGGTGTCGGCCGCGAGCCTCGGGCTGGGCGCCGGCCTGGTGCTGCTGCTGTCCAGAGGCGCGGCGGAGCTGAGCAGGATGGCGGAGCTGCGTGCCCAGATGGAGCGGCTGGTGATGGACGTCAGGGCGGAGGCGCGTGGCAGCAGCCGCTCCGACTTGTCTGACATCGGCCATGTCGATGATGGTGCCAGCATCGTCAAGGAGCGCATCGTCTTCGCTGACGCCGGCGGCGAGGACGCCTCATTGTCCCGTGGTTCGCGCGATGCCGCCTCGGCGTGCGGCGATGCCGGCGTTGGAGATGCTGTCGCCGCGATGGATCAGATGGAAGCGGAGCTCGAGGCGGAACTGACGCGCCTGCAGCTCGACTCCGACGATGGCGACGGGGAGGAGGAATGCGTGACCCCGCGGCGAGATCACCAGCTCGAGGTACCGTGCACCCGTGTCGCCACTGCCGCCGGCGTGCTCGCTCTGTGCCAATTTGACGGTTCTGTGCTGAACTGATTCCGATTGATTTTGCAGTCCGCGGTGAAGAGCGACATGTCCTCGGAGAGCGGCTCCCCTGCTTGCGTCAGGATGGACGGTGTCCTCGACGACGCGGCGAGAGGATGCAAGGAACACGAAGACAACGAGGAAGAGGAGGAGGGAGCCACTGACGAGGAGGACGAAGATAGCAAGGCGTGCGACGGCGGTGTGCCCGCCCGTGTGCTGGAACGGAGGCTGCACGAGCTCCTGCAGTCGCGTCACGAGGAGCGGATCGCGGAGCTGGAGCGCGCGCAGAGGAAGCTGCGGGACAAGGAGCGCGAAGTGTCGCGGTGGCGCGACACCGCCAAGCTCGTCTCCCGCCACAAGGACGAGTCGCGGCTCCGGTAGAACCGTAGAACCAAACAACCGACGTCGGATATACACGCGCGTCGGTCTCTCGGTGCTTTCCTTCCGTCGCAACAATCATCCTGGCATGACCCTTTTTTAGATGGAACACCCGTATTAAGGCACGACTAAATCATCGGTTACAGCACAAGTTACATCATGAGGATAGTTAGAGAACCACTGGTTAGACGCTCCAGCACCTAATGAGTAAAGTCTATTTTAAACCTTAAATTCATACGGCTAGTCAGAATCGAATCCCGAATTCTGAATCCCTGAAATCGGTGCCCTACTCATTGATCCGGGTCAATCTCGATCTTGGACCCCGTATAGACCGGTTTGACACGATAGGAAAGTAACAATCCCGGTCGGGATCCTACTTTACTCTCACTGACTACATGGGCCCACATGTCATATTTACCCTCTCTCCTACAATCTCTCTGTCTCACTTCCAAAAACTGCGGCATGCCGTTCGGCAGGCTCGGCGGCTGGTGCACATTGTGCTGGCACGCCGGAGGATGGGCTTGTTGTGCTGGGACGCCAGAGGATGGGCAGGGCAGCAAGAAAGTCCAGGGGAGGCGCATGGGAAAGAAGAGCGAGAGAGGCATGACCGCCGGCCTGGTCGTCGTGCGCGTCGTCCACGCTGCACCTGGTGTGCTCTCACGGCAGAGCAGCCGCCTAGCGCAAGAAGTGGAGGAAGAAATAGATGGAGAGAGGATGAATGTAGCTCAGGGACGCAGGAAGGCGAGTCGCGCGGAGCTACATGGGTTGTCGGAGCGAGCTTGGAGGCAAGGTGACCTGTAGGGGAGTGCACGGTTGCACGCACACCAATTGTTTGACAGAATGGTGGTGCTACGGGAGGTCCTTCTGTAGTATTGCAGCAGCGGCATCGGAGAAGAGTAAGGTGTTCGAGGTCTCGCTCGCGCTTCTGACGGCCGCTTCAGCGCCCAGCGTCTCGTCAGGGTCCGGATAGCTGTGTGGCGTCGGGGTCGCGTTGTCCAGTTCCGGCCTCCCGGGAACCTGCGACAATGTCGAACAACGTTGGCAGGGCGTCTGGCATGTTCGGCCGCTCGTGCGGCGCGTTGGCCATGCCGCTGCATGCCAAGCGTGAGCAGCTCCCAGAGACGGCTGAGGACGAGACAGCGGCGACCGTGCGCTACGGCGGCTAATGTGCTAGCTCGGTTTCGTGTAGTATTCGCGAGGCGTGAATGCTAAGAGCATCTTCAACAGCCGCGCTATAGCGCCGCGCGCAAAAACTGATTTGGCGCGCGCCGAACGCTTGGTTTGGCGCGGCGCGCGGCGTTTGCTCCAGCAGCCGCGCTGTAAAGCCCCGCGCGCGCGCAGCTCCAGCAGGCGCGGTAAAATACAGCGCGCGGACATTTTTTTCATAGATTAAAAAAACGATGCATATAGATAGATAGATAGTTCAACATACATAGATAGATAGTTCGACATACATAGATAGATAGGCACTACTATGGCATACATAGGTGGATAGGCACTACTACGGCATAGATAAAAGCTACTCCAAGTCGCTACCATCATCATCACCATCATCATCCTCGTCTGTGTCGTCCGAGGTTGAGAGCCATATGTCATCCCAACGGTCATCGTCGCGCGTGAAGAACGATCTCCCACCTGCTGAAACAATTTCGCACTGAGCGTTCGCCAATGCCTTCCGCGCACGCCAGTCAGCCCGCTCCGCACGGCGCCTTGCCGTCCTCTCCGCCCAGTAGGCGTGCTCGTCGGCGACGTCCTCCGGGTGGCGACGGCGCCACTCCGCCATGGCTCGCTCGTCCTCCTCGGCGACGAGGAGGCGGCGCTGCCGCCGAGCATGGTCGGCACGGTCCATGTCGGTGATGAGACGCGGCGGAGGGGCGACGCGCTGCGCCTGCTCGCGCGTGAAGACGTCCCGGAAGTTCATCTGCGACCGGGGCCTGTCCAAGCGCCACGCCGCCGCGTCGTATGCGCGGGCCGCCTCGTGCGCGCTCCGGAACGTCCCGAGGCCGAGCCGCACGTCGCCGGACCGTATCTCGGCGGAGAACCAGCCGTTGGGGCGCGCGAGGACGCCGCGATAGCCCGAAGCACCCCGGCGGCGCGGCGGCATGGTGGCGCGGTGGTGGCGCGAAAAAGCTGCGAAAAGGCGAGCGGCGAGCTTGCGAGGGAAGGGCGCGTGGCTGTGTGCGGTGCGCGTTGCGGGCGCGGCAATTTATAGGCGCGCGGTAAGCGGCGCGGTAGTTTTGGCGCGTCGCGTGCCGCTTTCTCCCGCGCGCGCGCAAGCGCTTCCCGCGCGCGGTAATTTCCCGCCACCGCTGGAGCGCGCGGAATCAGCCGGCGCGCGCTAAATCGCGATTTTACCCCGCGCGCGCCTTTTGCCGCGCCTATTGGAGATGCTCTAAGCAAGCTAGGAGTATCAGTCAGTTCGTTGCTGATCCATGCCGATGTGTCCTAGTAGTATTTTTATTTTTGCGGGGGGTTGTCTTAGTATTATTTGTTCGTACTACTACATAGTGCTTTTCTAGTCTGATTCAGTTTGGGATTTCTTCTTTGATGGATTTGCATAAAGCGGGGAAGAGGATGAAGAGATGACATGTAGGCCCATACAGCAAGTGAGAGAAGTGAGTGATCCCGTCCAGGATTTTGTTTTTCCTGGTGTGGCAAACAGATATAGGGTTGAAATTAACCGTGATTAGTAAATACAGGGTGCCAATTTCAGAGATATGAAGTTCAAGGTTTGACTTCGACCATTGATACAACTAAAAGGTTTTAAACAGACTTCACTCGCACCTAATCGTGCACCAATAGCAGCCAACACATGCGCTGGCTTGTTACATTCTCGTGGAATATGAACTATATCATAGCCTGAATAAATTGTGTGGCAAGCTTCACCTTACATCCTGGCATGACCTTTGTCACATTGAAGTTGAACGAATTTGTAGTTTGGGAGTAAGTCGTTTTTTATGAGAAGGAACGGTTGAACGGCGAGGAAAGCTGGAGGAAGAAGAAAGAAACCGTTGGATTAGAAAATCGACTCACCCATAACAATTTCCCAGGTGATTAATTTACGTATTGCCGGTCCTGGCTTTTGTACTCCCTCGTGATGTACGTAATTTGCACAAGAATGAACGAATCTCGGCAAAAGAAACAACAAAATCACCACAATCTTTGTGTGATTACATATTCTTGCTTTGATCATGAACTGAACTAGATCATACATAATGCAAGACCACTCATGTGATCGATTATGGTGACTGTTTAATTATCTTTGTCAAGCCTATATTATTATCAGGCCTGTTTAATTATCTTTGTCGAGCCTATATTATTATCAGGCCTTATCGGAGCCTGGTCCGCCATAGTAGATATGCATACCTGCCTGCTTACTAACTTCAAAACGATGGACGGTGTATTTGGATGAATCGCTTGAGCCATGCTCCACATGGGATTCATCTGGAGTCATTGACTTGCCATTCTCTTCCACGATCTCGATATTTCTAATGTATGCTGCTCTTTTGAATCCTTCCGAAGCATAATGTCCACTACCCATTTGCGGAGATTTTGACGATGCAGTCGGTCCCGCAACAAACCCGCCCCAGAACGTGAAATCACCTTTGTCTCTAAGGAATTCGAATAATCCATTCGGCCAATATCCAATTGGTGTATGTTCATAAGCCACCCACCAATTCTTAGACACCGCGTCCTAAAACAATTCAATATTAATTTGTATGTTAGATGCCTGTTCATAAATATGAGATAAATAGGCTATTAAATAGTATCTATGATGATGATGTAAAAAAACTCTCGATCTTATTCTTTTTAGTATTTTATTAGTAGGCATTATTTTTCTAATTGTTTTAATGAGATATACTAGGCACCTGTTCACCTAAACTTTTTTTTCCAACGCAAGAGATATGAACCAAAACGATACATGTGCATTTCCTTCATGTTCAAATGTTTGTCATGATTGAAAGTGCTTATTAAATCTATATTATTTGAATGGCGTCATATGTGTGTGCAAAGATAGTATGCTGGTGTAAGATGATAAACAAATATATCATGTTGTGATCATGTTAAGTAAGCTATATTGGTTATGCACAACAAATAAATCAAGTAAATACTAATTTACGTACATATAATTTGTACAAGATACTTCAGAAATAGCTAACTATAAGAAGAAGAGAATACCTTGAATATTTGAATGTTTGCTATTCTCTGTGGTCCATCATAGATAGAGAGTGGTCGTATTTTTGATCCAAGACCAATTTTGCGGTCGACTTGCACAAAACCAGGACAGCTGAAGTCAATACATCCCTTTTTGTATAGTCCCTCATACTATGAAGTTTGTTTCAAGGTCAAAAATAAAAAATAAACTTACATTATTAATTTCATATCATAAAAATACACAGTCCATAATAGCATGTATCCAGATAGTATCTTGCATTACCCAAGCAACATGAAATCTAACAGAAGTATCACCACTCAATGTTGGATATACCCGCAAACCAGCACCCATCCTGTCAGCGCGCTCTCCTCCTCCATTTTGCATTTCTACCCACATTGCACTACAATCCTTGCTACCTCTATTCACCTTTGGCTCCCAAACGTTTAATACAACACGCGTCCCATATACATCACCCTTGTATGTGATTCCCGCCCTCTGCAAGAAATAAAAGTAGCATTTGTAAATGTGAAGAATGAATACTATGTATAGATACACCTGATTGGATATCACATGTAATCCATTTTCTCGAAAATGTAAGGCGGCAACCCCATCAGAATTTTGAATTTGACGACTATTTGAGCAATAAAGTTCCGGGTTATGTGACACATAAATCACATTATATAATTCATATTCAAAAACATTCCAAATATTATCACTTTGTTTCATATTACCTACATTATTTTGCCATGTTGTCGACACAACTTAAATCTTAGGATGCCCGGACATTCACTCCGGATGGAAAGAGTAACAACCAATGAAAATAACATAATGTTGGCAACTAAGAGTTTGGTACTAGTGTAGATGAAACTCTCAAAGAGAGTGTTAGCGGAACTTTTTTTTTTATGAAAATGGAATTCCTTCATGTACGCCTCAAGTAATGTTCATACACAACTTATTTAGAAGAGGTAAACGTTTGAAGGTAACAAATTCATTATTAGGTACTAAGATGTTGTAGAGTACGAAGCCCTTCATTTACTCTAATTTTGCATTTTTGTTATAATTCATCGTTCCATAATAATTTGATGAACCTAAACTGTTCATTATTACAACCCTCAATGGGAAATTAACTGTTACCATCCAAACCTGATATTTTTCTAAGAATACTTTCTTGGAATTTAATTAGATTAATAATAGTGTCAATTGTGCATACTTAACCCAACATTCTACATTGGATATGCCAAAAAAATGCAACAACTATAGGCCAATTGCCACAATCAACCTTATCTAAAAATCCCATCAAACTATTATAAAAAAATTATTTTGTAACTTATACGAAACTCACCTCCCATTGCATATTGTTTCTGGGCCCATCAATATTATGCATTGCTATGGTGCCACTTATGTTACTATGCAGTATTGGAATTGTTCCTGCTGGGCACTCGATGAGAGATGGTTGTACTTGTGAAAAAGAATCTGAAGGCAATGTTTGGATATCCGTCCAAATAGGGAAAGAACTTGGTTTCATCTGTTCAAAAATAAAATGCAAAATATTACAAATGCATAAGATAATACACACGAAAACATATTGTAATTTTATTCTTCATTGACAAATCTTAAACTATGTGAAAAGGTTGTTAGTTTAGTTCACACTCAATAGTCCTAATTTTCCTATGTAAAAAACATGTCTAGAAAGATTCATGGAACAAGAAGGGAGTAGAAGACACTGAACTGACGTTTATGCACTTAATCATGAACTAATAGTATACTGAGCAATGTATATCATATTGTTATGAAACTAATTTACCTGGATTTTATGGTCCTTCAACAATGGGTGGTTAAAAGCCGGTTGCTCATTCAGATCAATGCAGTCATAGACATCTCCGTCTTCCATCTATTTTGATGTTTCCCCTACTTGTTAGCCACCAAAAGAAATGCTAAATATACATAAGAAGGTTAATTATCCATACCTGAATCGTTTTATTAACTCGTCGATAAGTGTGAATCTGGGTATTGTCTTCCTCTTGCCTTCTATATCTCACATCTTTTCCTCTGGTCACTAGAACAAGAAATGACATAAGAAGAGTCACACTAACAACTTGCGTTCCTTTCATTGTGAAAACCTGCAAGTTTTGGAATTCTTATACCACCATATTTATATGCATCAGGGTGTATCGCACATTTAATGTTCCAAATAATTATAAGATATATACTAATAAATTAATTTATTGTATGCATAGAAAGATATCATCTATTAATTCCACTAAGATATATGACATCTACAAAAATATAGCATTAATTGCACTATGATAAGATATGTTGGAAGATATAGCATTAATTTCCCTAGGATATGATCATCCTTCTCTTTTGTACAAGAACAATGGCATTAATGCCATATAAAGTCCATCTATTTTGATGTTTTCCCTACTTGTTAGCCACCAAAAAAATGCTAAATATACATAAGAAGGTTAATTATTCATACCTGAATCATTTTATTAACTCGTAATAAGTGTGAATCTGGGTATTGTCTTCCTCTTGCCTTCTATATCTCACATCTTTTCCTCTGGTCACTAGAACAGGAGATGCCATAAGAAGAGTCACACTAACAGCTTGTGTTCCTTTCATTGTGAAACCCTGCAATTTTTAGTTTTGGAATTCTTAGAACACCATATTTTTGTGCATCTGAGTGTATCACACATTTAGTGTTGCAAATAATTAGTATAAGATATATCCTAATGAGTTACTTGGAGTAATTCATTGTATGCATAGAAAAGATAGCATCTATTAATTGCACTAAGATATATGACCTCTAGAAAAATATAGCATTAATTGCACTATGATATGATATGATCATCCTTCTCTTTTGTACAAAATCTATGTCATTAATGCCATATAAAGGATGTGTTACGTTTGATGCATAGCAAAATATTCCCAAGTTACAATTTTGATACGGTAAGTGTTAAATATAACTGATTTATTGCCTTATATTGCTCTACAATCTTTCAAGATCTGCTCCTCTTTATTCCATTGTTTGGATATTAGAGGGCTCATAAAGTCTAAGTCTGGTCGCGTATACTCAGGCGAGCCTACACGCTGTGGGTGGTACTACTTTACATGTGGTGTAGCATTTAGAAAGCAATGGAGCTTGGACCTTATAAGCTGGTCACAGCTCGCTTCACTTAGCGAGGTGGTACTAAAATGCATTCTACCACAATGGCTGGTGCTAGTGCACGTGCGTACGGAAACACATACTACGAAACGCGGCTGGTGCTGGTGCTAGTGCCCGTACGCATGAAAACAAAACGATAAGAATGATATGGCCGAAATAAGTCTATGGACATTTAGTGTAACTACAGTTTTTTTAAGAGTCGCTGTTTTTTTTTCGGGTGAAAAGGGATTTCTCATTACTTAAGGTGGTCTCTCAGCAGAGGCCAGACGTACAACAGACTCAATCCCCGAGTAGAACCACATAGCGGTCCGGGGTGGGGGGGTCCTTCGCCCGTAAGAGGCAAGTTCATGACTACATTTATTTTATGAACGACAACAAAGAGTAAATGAGATATCCCTTCCAGCGGCAGCCGCTATATCTCTAATCTCCTGAATGAGGGTGCGGTGCACCGAACGATCCTCCACATTTGCTGTGATCATCGCCACAGCCTCTGTGCAATCAAGCTCGGCCGTGATAGGCAAACCGGTCCTATGCAGAGCCAACTCAAGGCCCTCCTTGCATGCCGCAAGCTCCGCTCCCAAGGCATTATCGCATGTGCGCAGCTCTCTACATGTAGTATAGATGATTTCTTCTCGATCATCGCGCAAAATCATCCCTCCTCCTGCCGCTCCCGTCGCCGCAACAAAACTTCCATCGGTATTCAGCTTAGTGCATCCCGACGCTGGCGCGGTCCATGATCTCTCCTCCTTAGCTACCTTAGGAGGCCGAGTGACAAACGGTGGCAAGGAGACCGTCATCTTCCCCTTGACCACATCAGCATTTGGGAATTGTTGGATACAGAGCAGCGAAGTAATATACCCATGCAAGAACCGTCGTGAGGCTTCAGCAGGGGGCGGCTTCTTGTCATGCGTGATCTCATTCCGGACATGCTAGGTTCTCCACATGATCATAAGCACGATCATCCTCGTTGCCTCGTCAAGGGGGTCCAGCAGGGTGAAGAGCCATTCCAGACTAGTGTTCATGATGTCCTACACCTTGGGGATACACCAATCCGTGGCCATAGCGTGCCACAACTCCTTTGCCAATGGTCACCTGCAGAAAGCGTGGAACATATCCTCCTGTTCCAGTCCACACAAGGGGCATAGATCAGGAACCTCAAGATGACGAGAGAGCTTATTTGCCCAAGTAGCAAGCGAGTTCGTAAGGATCCTCCAAGCAAACACGCGTACCTTAGGGGGAGCAGGGCACCCCCATATGATCTTCCAGATTGCGCGATGACCATCCGGTGCCCTGCTCGTGGCAGTGGCTAGTGGACGCTCGCGCTCGTCCATGGCGAACCGATAAGCGGATCGAATGGTGAAGATACCGTTCTTCTCCGGGGCCCATGCGATGATGTCGTCGGTAACACGGGTCGAAGTACGTATGCTGGAGATCACCTCCACGTCTGTCGGGTGGAAGTAGCGATGGAGCAGGTCAAGATGCCATGCCCCGTCCTCGTGCAGGAGCTCGACCACTCGTCGTAGTCGGCAGGTACCCTGTTGGGTAATAAGTTGGCGTGAAGGCTCGCGCAGGATCCATCGATCTCGCCAAATCCGGATGTTTCGGCCATCCCCTACACGCCAGACGAGGCCCTTCTTGAGGAGCTCGAGGCCATATTGAATGGCCTGCCACGTAGGGGAGGCATTGCTGGAGAAGACTGTATACTCGAGGCGGCCCTCGGGGTAATACCTCGCCTTGAGCACCTGCGCACATAAGCTGTGAGGATTAATTAGTAAGCGCCATGCCTGCCGGGCAAGGAGGGCGTGGTTGAAGGCACGAAAATCACGGAAACCCAGCCCGCCCTGTGTTTTGTGCGCCAAGATCTTTGGCCATGCCAGCCAATGTGTCTTCCTCTTCCCTTCTGATGCACCCCTCCAGAAGTTCCGGACCATAAAGTTGAGGTCTTCACATACAGACATTGGTAGCTTAAACACCCCCATTACATACGTCGGTATAGCCTGCGCAATGGCCTTGATCATCGTCTCCTTTCCAGCCAAGGATAACGTATCTCCCCATGCTATGATTCTCTTCAACAATCTGGATTGCAAGTTTTGAAATTTCCCACAAGACATGTGGCCCTCCGGCGTAGGTAACCCCAAGTATTTGTCCTCAAACAGATCTGTCACAATATTAAGAACTGCACGTACTTTCTGTTGCTCTTCACTTGGACACGCATCACCAAATAAGGCACTGCATTTTGCCGGATTAATACTCTCCCGTGGCTCTCTCATAAGCATGCAGGACTTGCTTCACATTCCTTGCTTGCTCCTCTTCAGCTTTGAAAAAGAGTAGTGTGTCATCTCCAAAAAGTAGATGGGACACGCCAGGAGCTCTGCGACACACCTTTATCGGGGTAAAGTCTCCATTTTCTTCCCCTTTCTTCAACAAAGCAGATAGACCATCGGCCACCAATAAAAATAGGAACGTGGATAGAGGATCACCTTGCCGTAGCCCACGGGACGGTGCAAACGAATCCAAGAGGGTACCATTGAATTTTATAGTGTATCTCACCGAGGTGACACATGACATAATCCAGTTCACCCATCGGTGAATTAAACCCATCTTTTGCATCATTCTCTCCAGGAAGATCCAGTCCACCCTTTCATATGGTTTAGACAAATCCAGTTTATAAGCGCAAAAACTTTTTTCAGGATCCTTCTCTTGCTGTATGTAGTGAAAGCACTCAAAAGCAATTAAAGCGTTGTCTGTTATGAGGCGTCCAGGTACAAAGGCACTCTGCTCCGGCGAAATAATCTCATCAAGAATAGGGCGGAGGCAATTTACCAGACATTTAGCCACCACCTTGTAGATGACATTACACAAGATGATGGGCCTAGACACTCTTTCCGGGTTGTCCACCTTGGGAGTGAGTACTATGGCTGTGTCATTCACCCCCTCCGGCATAATGCCCGTTCGAAAGAACTCCTTCACGCCAGCACTGACTTGCTCCCTCGTCACCTCCCAGTTCCTTTGAAAGAAACAAGAGGGAAATCCATCTGGTCCCGGGCCTTCAAGGGGCCAATCTGGAACAAGGCATCAACAATCTCCTTGTCGGAAAAATCTGCGCACAACCCAACATTCATGCGGTCAGTAACACGAGTGTTGATTAAATCAATAACCTGGTCCGGACAAATGGTCTCATCCGCAATAAACAGCGCAGAGAAATAATCTAAGACCATCACCGCCATAGTTCCATGATCACTATGGGCGATTCCTGTAGCATCAAGTAGCTTCTTTATGCGGTTCTTTCTAGCACGCCATTTGGCCTTCCTGTGGAAGAATTTGGTATTACGGTTCCCTTCCTTCAACCACGCCACCCGCGATCGTTGCATCCACATCATCTCTTCGCGGTACAGGAGCTCGTTGAGGCTGTCTGTCGCCTCCCGTATTTCCTTCCTATCTGCATTCATGGACAGAAGCTCCTCGAGCTGTGATCGAGACTTGTTAATCTCCTTAATTACATTACCGAATTTTCTCTGGCTCCAAACCTGCAGCTTCTTCATCAAATTACCCAAACCAGCAGAAATATCACCAAGATTGAGCATAGAACCCAGGTCTGTCCAAGTTTTCATAATTACCTCTGGGAGCGATGGCTCCCTTTCCCACATGACTTCATATTGCCGAAACCTCCTGCCAACAGCTTGCATCGGTTCCCCTCGCGAGCACCGAATCAGGATAGGAAGATGATCCGAACTAGGTGCCACCAGGTGGTCCACCTTAGTATATTCAAATGAATCCCGCCAAGCATTGGTTCCAACCGCTCGATCAAGGCGGACCTTGACATTTGCACGTCCAGCACGTTTATTATCATATGTGTAGGGCAGCCCTGCAAAACCAAGATCACCCAAACCACAAACTTCCAGAGCATCACGAAAATCAATCATCTGACCTGCTGATACGTCTTCAACGTATCTATAATTTTTGATTGTTCCATGCTATTATATTACCCCTTTTGGATGTTTATGGGCTTTATTTTACACATTTATATCATTTTTGGGACTAACCTACTAACCGGAGGCCGAACTCGTATTGCTGTTTTTTTTGCCTATTTTACTATTTCAAAGAAAAGAATATCAAACGGAGTCCAAACGGAATGAAACCTTCGGGAGCGTGATTTTTGGAACGGACGTGATCCATAGGACTTGGAGTGCAAGCCAAGAAGCAGCCGAGGCGGCCACGAGGGTGGAGGGCGCGCCCCCATGTCTCGTGGGCCCCTCGGGTGACCACCGACCTACTTCTTCCTCCTATATATACCCATGTACCCCGAAAACATCCAGGGAACCAACGAAAAACAATTTCCACCGCTATAACCTTCTGTATCCGCGAGATCCCATCTTGGAGCCTTCGCCGGCACTCCGCCGGAGGGGGAATCGACCATGGAGGGCTTCTACATCAACACCATAGCCCTTCCGATGAGTTGTGAGTAGTTTACCACAGACCTTCGGGTCCATAGTTATTAGCTAGATGGCTTCTTCTCTCTTTTTGGATCTCAATACCTTGTTCTCCCCCTCTCTTGTGGAGATCTATTCGATGTAACTCTTTTTGCGATGTGTTTGTCGAGTTCCGATGAATTGTGGGTTTATGATCAAGTTTATCTATGAGAAATATTTGAATCTCCTCTAAATTCTTTTATGTATGATTGAGTTATCTTTGCAAGTCTCTTCGAATTATCAGTTTAATTTGGCCTACTAGATTGATCTTTCTTGCCATGGGAGAAGTGCTTAGCTTTGGATTCAATCTTGCGGTGTCCTTACCAAGTGACAATAGGGGTTGCAAGGCATGTATTGTATTGTTGCCATCGAGGATAAAAAGGTGGGGTTTATATCATATTGCATGAGTTTATCCCTTTACATCATGTCATCTTTCTTAATGCGTTACTCTGTTCTTATGAACTTAATACTCTAGATGTATGCTGGATAGCGGTCGATGTGTGGAGTAATAGTAGTAGATGCAGGAAGGAGTCGCTCTACTTGTCACGGACGTGATGCCTATATACATGATCATGCCTAGATAATCTCATAATTATTCGCTTTTCTATCAATTGCTCGACAGTAATTTGTTCACCCACCGTAATACTTATGCTATCTTGAGAGAAACCACTAGTGAAACCTATGGCCCCCGGGTCTATCTTTTATCATATAAGCTTACAATCTACTTTTATTTGCATCTTTACTTTTCCAATATATATTATAAAATACCAAAAATATATTAATCTTATCATACTATCTCTATCAGATCTCACTTTTGCAAGTGGACGTGAAGGGATTCACAACCCCTTTATTGCGTTGGTTGCGAGTTCTTTGTTTGTTTGTGTAGGTGCGTGGGACTTTTGAGGAGCCTCCTACTGGATTGATACCTTGGTTCTCAAAAACTAAGGGAAATACTTACGCTACTATTGCTGCATCACCCTTTCCTCTTCAAGGAAAACCAACGCAAGCTCAAGACGTAGCACCTCCGACCGCGTTGATTCAGAGAATTGTTCGAAGATCCACATAGCCTCATTGAAATCACCAACCACAACCCACGGCAAGTAAGATTGGCGGTGAAGATCACGGAGGATGGACCACATGCGATGTCGGTCCTCCGTTCGAGGTTCGCCGTAGACGCAGGTAAGCCGCCAAGGTGGCTCCCCCGGCGCTGTCATCACGTACGCATCAATATATCTTTCATTTATTGTTTTTACATCAGGACTCATAGACTCATGCCAATACAAAGCCAAACCACCACTAAGACCATCACTATCTGATGCATCAAAACCACTTAAACCTAACCGAGAGCGATACCTCTTCATTTTATTTTACGACTGTCTAGTTTCACAAAGAAAAACAATGCTAGGGGAATGAGTCTGTACAAGACCCACAAGATCACGAACTATTCGAGGGTTCCCACCCCCTGCAGTTCCAACTTAGGATATTAATTGCTCCTGACGGGGCTCCTCCGGCCCCGTCAGTTCGTCGGCGGCCCCTGGGCCGACTGCCTCCAATGGGTTGGACACCTCCATCATGTCCTGATCACGTACTCCACCATGCACTTGAGACTGCTACCCCTCCAACGTCTCTGAAGTTCTCCGCTTCTTCGGCGTTCCTGAAAAAACATGATCTTCGGCAGCAGTCGAGTTAGTGTAGAGCACCATAGCTTTGTCTCCTTGTTCCACTCCAGCCGCGGATGGCACCTCCTCTCCCGCATTCCTTTTCCCAAGTGATGTAGCATCGGATAGTTCTACATTGGCCATAAGTACCTCGTTTGACAGGTCACGTAGTGCTGGTATAATGTCAGAGCTCTTGGGTTGAGAAAGCGTGTTCTGATTATGGGTGTGGACGCCCCCACTAATCTCATATGTAGACTTCTGCACACCCGGTTCAACATTGTCGCTTCCCGACATATTCTGCATTTGTTCTGCCAGCATCTGATCGATTGCCGGGTTGCCGCTCTTGTGCTCTTCATGTGTCTTGTATGTGCGCGCCTGGTCTGCCTCACGGCGAGCCCCACGGCCCTCTCGTTCCCGCCGAGAAATCAAGACCACGGAAAGCTGTTGGATTGGACTTCGCCCGTTGAGGGAGTCCTGAATTAGGGGGTGTCCGGACAGCCGGACTATATACTTTGGCCGGACTATTGGACCGTGAAGATACAAGACTCAAGACTTCGTCCCGTGTCCGGATAGGACTCTCCTTTGCGTGGAAGACAAGCTTGGCGATCTGGATATTAGATCTCCTTCTTTGTAACCGACTTTGCATAAAGCTAGCCCTCTCCGATGTCTATATAAACCGGAGGGTTTATTCCGTAGAGGGACGATCAGAATCATAATCATCATAGGCTAGCTTCTAGGGTTTAGCCTCTACGATCTCGTGGTAGATCAACTCTTGTAATACTCATATCATCAAGATCAATCAAGCAGGAAGTAGGGTTTTACCTCCATTGAGAGGGCCCGAACCTGGGTAAAACATCATGTCCCTCGCCTCCTGTTACCATCAGCCTTAGACGCACAGATCGGGACCCCCTACCCGAGATCCGCCGGTTATGACACCGACATTGGTGCTTTCATTGAGAGTTCCTCTGTGTCATTGCTGCAAGGCTCGATGGCTCCTTCAATCATCAACAACAACGCGGTCTAGGGTGAGACTTTTCTTCCCGGACAGATCTTTGTGTTCGGTGGCTTTGCACTACGGGCCAATTCGCTTGGCCAACTGGAGCAGATCGACAGCTACGCCCCTGGCCATCAGGTCAGGTTCGGGAAGTTGAACTACACGATCGATATCCGTGCAGACTTGATCTTCGACGGATTCGGGCCTACGCCAGGAGCGCCGAACAGTCACGACGAGCACGGCTTAGACCTGCTGCCGGACAATACTCGGGATATCGCACCTGCAGGAGCTTCGGACCTAAATTCGGGGCAGATCGCGTCGTCCGAGGACGGGTGGATAGACCCCGCCCTGGAGACCGCACACTCATCGGCGGTAGAGCCAAACACAGACTCCACCCCCAAGGAAGCCTGTGTCACCAGACCCCCGGACTCATGCCCGGCTGTAGGTTCCAGACCGCGCGCCCCCGAGCCTGCCAAATCTAGTTGGGCTCCGGTAATGGAGTTCACCGCTGCGGATATCTTCCAGCACTCGCCCTTTGGTGACATGCTGAACTCATTAAAGTCTCTCTCTTTGTCAGGAGACTCTTGGCCAAACTATGTCCGGCTCGAGTGGGAAGCAGGCGACGAGGGAATTCGTTGCCCACCCACCACCCACTTCATCGCCACTGTTGATGATTTGACCGACGTGCTTGACTTCGACTCTGAAGACATCGACGGTGTGGACGATGATGTAGGAGAAGAACAGGAACCACCACTCACAGGGCGCTGGACAACCTCCTCCTCGTATGATATATATATGGTGGACACTCCAAAAGAAACCAATGGCGATGAGGCAATGGAGGATAACCCCTCAAGGAAGAAAGCAAGGCATGGGCATCATCGGCGCCGCTCCAAGCCCCACCACAGCAATACCGGCACAGGAGACGAAAACAATCCGGATGGTGCCGAACATGAATACAACCCCAATCAGCCTGCCTTCGAGCAGGCCGAACAGGAAGACAGGCAGGTCAGCCCAGACGAACAGGCGATGGACAGATACTCGGAGGAGGACAACTACATGCCCCCCTCCGAAGACGAGATGAGCCTCGGTGACGATGAATTCGGCGTGCCTGAGGATCCCGTAGAGCAGGAGCGCTTCAAGCGCCGGCTTATGGCCACTGCGAAGAGCCTGAAAAAGAAGAAGCAGCAGCTCAAAGCTGATCAAGATCTGCTCACAGACAGATGGACTAAGGTCCTGGCAGCCGAGGAATACATACTCGACCGCCCCACCAAAGGGTACACAAAGTACAATTTGCTACCTCAACCTGAGAAGGAGGTCCTAAAACCCACACCCCGACGCCAATACATCACGGTCCGGGGCAATACGCAGGAAATGCGAGGTAGCATCCATAGACCTCGACACAACAGACATAAGCGTCACAAAAATAATGATGATGACCAAGACAAGGGAGTTGGTGCCGGATTCCGCGGCCCATAGTCCGGTCAGCGGAAAGATAACAGCTCAGGCCCATCCGGCCCGGGCAGCATACTCGACCAGCCATTTCAAATCCATGGTACCCCTAGAATGGCGGCCAAGCATACCAATTGAGAATGCCGGATCCTCAAAACAAAACGGCCGGTCGGGCACGGGAAACAATTAAAAGAGGTCTCAAACAACGAGGAGCCCAGACAACCAAACATTGCGAGGTGAAAGGAAAATCCTCCGCAAACCAACAAGGGAACGAATGTGTACTCCTCGACAGGCCGACTCAACAATACAAGTCACCCCACGGTACCAAAATACGGCCGATCATCTCCGATCACATAGACCGTCCGTATAATATCAATCATGGCAATTTAATTGCACTTACCATCGACCCAACAGTTGGTGGGATCCACCTCACAGGAGCCCCTATGGGCATAAACGGCAGCTCAAACTTGCTGCACCAAGACATAGGTCACCAGATAGGTATTGATTGCTCGAGGATCAAACCCACTAAAAACATCTTCTCAAAGATGTCGTTCCAGGTGCAAAGGCCAAGTCTTACAGGCCCATCACCCTGGAGGTCGTCTTCGTATCATCAAACAAACACCATGCCGAAGAGTAAGTCTACGACATTGTCCCCTTATACAGTAACTACTATATACTAACGGGACGAACCGCGTTGGCTCGACTCAACGTGGTACCATATCATGTCAAACCCATGTGACATGGTCACGATTATGGGCAAGGCCGAAGTCCACCCCGAGAGTGGAAATTATACCGCTGCTGAAATAGCGAGTTGAGCCCTTCTATCGAACTTCGATTCGACAGCCAACCCCCCGGACACCCACAGAGGAGTCCGAGCTACTTTATGGCAAGATAGCCCGGCTCGACCAGGCTCCGATAAGGCACCCGCGGTTCAACCACCCTATGACATGCAACTGCCTCTAAGCAGTTTTCTTTACAGGCTCACCTTTGGGCAGAACAGGACTGGCGACATGGAATCAGCTCGAACACACAAGGTGGGAACACGCAAGTATCCCCCAAGGAGAGAGTCCGGATACACTTCGGATCTGCACACAGCCTCCTCCCGTCCGGCCACGACAGGTTCCGCTAGCATACCTCTTTTCATAGCGTAAACCGTACTCATACGCATAGACGTATCACTCCACTACAACACGTAGAATTAAAAAGCACTTACCGGCCGTCGTTCCTCATTGACGCTTTTTTCGGTCATAACGGCACCCGCACATAGTGTCATGCCCCATTATGCCAGGGGCTTCATTGTACTCACAATATGGTAACAAAGTCCGGCCACCCTCTCGGTCGCTCGGCACCCTGAACTTATAGCACTATATGCATGAGCTCCGAATTATGTCTTGGGTCATTAGTTGGGTTTGCCCAGCTCCCATGTTTTGGTACCTTACGTTCCGCTCCATCGGCTAAGGTAGCGCTGGGAGAACTACTGCGATTGTGTCCCGGTTCTTCCGGACAAGCACCTCAGTAGAGAAAGCCAAAAACTGACTGTCATGATGCAGCGAGAGCTGGTCAGCTGTTCGAGAGGTTGTAGAATATTTAAAGATTTATTCCGCATAATGCCATAGCAAATGCAGAATGCGACGGATCGGTCTTCCGATCAGGCACTGTTAGAGCCCCTCGTACGGTCTTCTGAACACCAGGGGTTGTGCCTACCATACTCGAATTCCTATGACTAAGTGAGAGTGATAAAGCCCTATAGTCTGATTGCCTGGTTCGTGGTGATGAACACCTCCTTCAAGGACCCAAAAATGGGATAAAGTATGTTCTGGTATGACCCGAACACCCCCGTACTTTCTGCATGGGGGCAGAAGCCGACGACTGGCCAACTCTCAGGATTTATACATACTAAACGGCCGCAAAGGAAGAAAAAACTTTCATATAACAGGCAATAAATAATAACAGTGCCAGTATCCCGC
Organism: Triticum timopheevii; assembly: GCA_963921465.1. Taxonomy (NCBI): domain Eukaryota; kingdom Viridiplantae; phylum Streptophyta; class Magnoliopsida; order Poales; family Poaceae; genus Triticum; species Triticum timopheevii. The sequence goes on from OY997272.1 coordinate 539,770,246, forward strand.
ATTACAAAGGACAGCATGACTGCCTTCAGGGAAATATAGTGTCTTTGGTACACTGTTCCGCCACAAGGCGGGCTCCTTTCAGGACACCTCATAATATAATTCGGGCTTGCGATGCTCCTTACCCTCCGGTGGTCCCTCAGTCATCAGCTTTTCGGCATCAAGCTTCCCCCAGTGCACCTTCGCACTGGCAAATGCCATGCGTGCACCTTCTATACAGACTGACCACTTAATGACTTTGAGCCGAGGGCAAGCACCAACAATCCGCTTCACGATTCCGAAGTAACTGCTTGGAATTGGCTCAGCGGGCCACAACCAGAAAACTAAGTCCTTCATGGCTAGTTCGGCCGCCTGGTGCAGTTCGATCAGCTGCTTCAGATGATCGATAAAGGGCACCGGATAATTCAGCGCCAAATACTGCGACCAGAAATGCTTCTCCGCAGACTTCTTCTCTTCAGTCCGGTAGAATTGGGCAGCATCAGATATGCCGCGGGGCAGGTCCGCAAACGCTCCTGGAGAAACAAGAATTCAATTTGTTGCTTAGAGTTTCTCCTATTACTATATAAAAATTGCTTTGAGTAAAAAAGCCTTATGAGCCGCAACCCTCCGTGCCTCCTGAATATCCTTCAGAGCACCTCGGTCTTCCTCTCGAGCATCACTTGCGGCTTCGAGAGCTTGGGCGAGTTCGGATTCTTTCCCTGCTAGACTCTGCTCCAAGGTGTCGCTTATCTTCACGGCCTCCTAGAGCTCTCGTTCAGCTTCAATGACCCTGGCCTCGTTCTTCTCGCGAAGAGCCTATGATACGTCTCCAACATATCTACTTTTCCAAACACTTTTGCCCTTGTTTTGGACTCTAACTTGCATGATTTGAATGAAACTAACCCGGACTGACGTTGTTTTCAGCAGAACTGCCATGATGTTGTCTTATGTGTAGAAAAGAAAAGTTCTCGGAATGTCCTGAAAATCCACGGAGGAACTTTTTGGAATTAATAAGAATTATTGGGCGAAAGAAGTACACCAGGGGCCCCACACCCTGTCCACGAGACAGGGGGGGGGGGCGCTCCCCCTTATAGGGCACGCCCCCCTATCTCGTGGGCCCCCTGGACCTCCATCGACCTGAACTCCAACTCCATATATTCACGTTCGGGGAGAAAAAAATCAGAGAGAAAGTTTCATCGCGTTTTACCACACGGAGCCGCCGCCAAGCCCTAATCTCTCTCGGGAGGGCTGATCTGGAGTCCGTTCGGGGCTTAGGAGAGGGGGATTCATCGCCGTCATCATCATCAACCATCCTCCATCACCAATTTCATGATGCTCACCGCCGTGCGTGAGTAATTCCATCATAGGCTTGCTGGACGGTGATGGGTTGGATGAGATTTACCATGTAATCGAGTTAGTTTTGTTCGAGTTTGATCCCTAGTATCCACTATGTTCTGAGATTGATGTTGCTATGACTTTGCTATGCTTAATGCTTGTCACTAGCGCCTGAGTGCCATGATTTCAGATCTGAACCTATTATGTTTTCATGAATATATGTGTGTTCTTGATCCTATCTTGCAAGTTTATAGTCACCTATTATGTGTTATGATCTGACAACCCCAAAGTGATAATAATCGGGATACTTCTCGGTGATGACCGTAATTTGAGGAGTTCATGTATTCACTATGTGCTAATGCTTTGTTCCCGTTCTCTATTAAAAGGAGGCCTTAATATCCCTTAGTTTCCGCTAGGACCCCGCTACGACGGGAGGGTAGGACAAAAGATGTCATGCAAGTTCTTTTCCATAAGCACGTATGACTATTTACGGAATACATGCCTACATTACATTGATGAACTGGAGCTACTTCTGTGTCACCCTATGTTATAGCTATTACATGAGGAATCGCATCCGGCATAATTATCCTGCACTGATCCATTGCCTACGAGCTTTTCATATATTGTTCTTCGCTTATTTACTTTTCCGTTGCTACTATTATAATTACTACAAAAACCCAAAAATTATTATCTTTACTTTTGCCACCGTTACCTTTATTATCATACTACTTTGCTACTAAATACTTTGCTGCAGATACTAAGTTATCCAGGTGTGGTTGAATTGACAACTCAACTGCTAATACTCAAGAATATTCTTTGGCTCCCCTTGTGTCGAATCAATAAATTTGGGTTGAATGCTTTACCCTTGAAAGCTATTGCGATCCCCTACATTTCTGGGTTATCAAGACTAATTTCTGGCGCCGTTGCCGGGGAGCATAGCTCTATTCTCTGAGTCACTTGGGATTTATATCTGTTGATCACTATGAAGAACTTGAAAGACAACAGAACTATGATTTTGCCCTCAACTACGAGGGGAGGTAAGGAGCTGCCATCTAGCTCTGCACTAGATTCTCCTTCCGTTATTAGTAAACTTGCGACACCTAAACCTGCTACTGCTATGAATTCTGATATGTCGCATGTTATTGATGATGCCACTTCTGCTATGCATGAGGAAACTACTTCTGTGCGTGATACTATTTTGCCATTAGGTGAATTTCTTGATGAACAACTTGATAGAGTTAGGGGGAATGAAATTATTGAAGATGCTATTATTGATGATAGTGATGATGAAAGTTCTCCCAATGATTACGAATTGCCTGATGTTCCTGAGGGTTATGTTATGAATGAAGAAGCTGCTAGAGCTATCTTTGCTTGCAATGATAGATATGATCTTAAGAAATTATTAGCTAAATGGAAGCAGCAGTCTCTTAATGCTAGAATGAAACCTGACCCAGCTTTTGCTACTTCACCTATCTGTGTTACTGATAAGGATTATGAATTCTCTGTTGATCCTGAAATTATTACTTTAGTAGAATCTGATCCTTTTTATGGCCTTGAATTTGAAACTGTTGTGGCACATCTTACCAAGTTAAATGATATAGCCACCCTGTTTACAAATGATGAGAAGTCTCGCTATTATTATATCCTTGATATTTCCGTTCTCATTAAAGGGTGATGCTAAGACTTGGTATAATTCTCTTGCTCCTGGTTGTGTGCGTACTCCCCTGGATATGATTTGTTACTTCTCTGCTAAATATTTCCCTGCTCATAAGAAACAAGCTGCCTTGCAGGAAATATATAATTTTGTGCAAATCAAAGAAGAGAGTCTTCCACAAGCTTGGGGGAGGCTTCTCCGGTTACTTAAAGCTTTGCCTGATCATCCTCTCAAGAAAAATGAAATACTTGATATCTTTTATAATGGATTAACCAATGCTTCCAAGGACTACTTGGATAGTTGTGCTGGTTGTGTTTTCAGGGAAAGAACAGTCAACAAAGCTGAAATATTATTGAATAATATGTTGACTAATGAAAATAATTGGACTCTTCCTGAGCCAATTCCTGAAGCAATTTTTGAACCAATTGAGCCAACTCCTGATCCTACTCCTAAACCCACTCCAAAGAAGAGAGGTGTTTTATTTCTCAGTCGTGAAGATATGCAAGAGACAAAGAAATCAATGAAAGAAAAAGGTATTAAAGCTGAAGATGTTAAGAATTTACCTCCTATTGAAGAAATACATGGTCTTAATATACCGCCTGTTGAAGAACCAGATTGTCTTGATAACCCGACACAGGTAGTAAAGGTAAATTCTCTCTATAGATATGATAAAGTTGAAATCCCCTCTACTAAATTTCATAGCCCATGCTTAGATGAATTTGATGACTTTATGACTTGAAAAGAAAGTTTTAATGCTTATGTTGCTAGAGAGTTAAAGAATAATGCTTTCGAGATAGGACGTGTGAGCGATGATATGGCTAGAGTTAAAGGTGAACTCCAACTCGTTAGCAAATATGCTTCTATGGTTGCTACTCAAGCTGAGCAAGTACTTAAAGCTCAAAATGATTTGCTTGATGAATTAAATAATAAAAATGACTTTGCTATTAGAGTGGCTACTAGAACTGGTAGAATGACTCAGGAACCTTTGTATCGTGAAGGCCACCCTAAGAGAATCGAGCAAGATTCTCAGAGAAATAATTTAGAGGCTCCTAGTTCTTCTAAAAAGAAGAAAAAGAAAAACGATAGGACATTGCATGCTTCTAGTGAACCTACTGTAGACACACCTGGGAATCCCAATGATATTTCTATCTCTGATGCTGAAACACAATCAGGTGATGAACATGAACCTAGTGATAATGTCAATGATAATGTTCATGTTGATGCTCAACCTAGCAAAAACAATGATGTAGAGATTGAACCTGTTATTGATCTTGATAACCCATAATCAAAGAATCAACGTTATGATAAGAGAGATTTTGTTGCTAGGAAGCATGGTAGAGAAAGAGAACCATGGGTTTAGAAACCCATGCCCTTTCCTCCTAAACCATCCAAGACAAAGGATGATGAGGATTTTGAGCGCTTTGCTGAAATGATTAGACCTATTTTCTTACGTATGCGCTTAACTAATATGTTTAAAGTAAATCCTTATGCTAAGTATATGAAGGATATCATTACAAATAAAAGAAAGATACCGGAAGCTAAAATTTCCACCATGCTTGCTAATTACAATTTTAAGGGTGGAATACCAAAGAAACTTGGAGATACAGGTGTACCAACTATACCATGCTCCATTAAAAGAAATAATGTTAGAACTGCTTTATGTGATCTTGGAGCCGGTGTTAGTGTTATGCCTCTCTCTTTATATCGTAGACTTGAATTGAATAAGTTGACACCTACTAAAATATCTTTGCAAATGGCTGATAAATCAACTGCTATACCTGTCGATATTTGCGAGGATGTGCCTGTTGTGGTTGCAAATGTCACTATCTTAACGGACTTTGTTATTCTTGATATTCCCGAGGACGACAGTATGTCGATTATCCTTGGTAGACCTTTTCTTAATACTGCAGGGGCTGTTATTGATTGCAACAAAGGCGATGTCACTTTTCATGTTAATGGTAATGAGCATACGATACACTTTCCGAGGAAACAATCTCAATTTCATAGCATCAATTCTACTGGAAAAGTTCCAACTATTATTATTGGAGGTTTTGAATTTCCTGTCCCTATTGTCAAGAAAAAGTATGATATTCTTATTGTTGGGGATTTTCATATCCCCGTTGAGGTAACTTAGTGTTATTCGAGATTTCTCTGGTTCCGTGTTATTCGGAATGAGTTTGTTAACAAGACTTGATCAACCTTGTTAGTGGATTCATTTTGATGATCATGAGATGGATGAAACTAGAAGGCACAACCTTCTGTACCCTCTTTTTATTTTCTGTTATTTAGAATAAATAAAGCAAAAATAGTATTATATGTCTGTTTTCTGAATTATCCGTGCATTAAAAAAATTCCCGAAAAAAAGTGCTCCAAATGCCCTACAAATTTAGTATGATTTTTTATGGAATATTTGAGGATTTTAGGCACTGAAGACACTACAGGAGGGGCAAGCACCAGGCCACGAGAGTGGAGGGCGTGCCCCCCCTATAGGGCGCGCCACCCTGTCTTGGGGGCCCCTAGTGGCCCCCCTCCACTTATGCCAGCACCCACACACTTCATCTTGTACCCAAAAAAATCCCCATCCAGCTCAGGCACGAGTTCTAGCTCATTTTGCTGCGATTTTCGATCTCCTTGCTCAAAGCTCCATTCACAAAACAACTTTGGGAGATTGTTGCTTGGTATGTGACTCCTCCATTGGTCCAATTAGTTTTTGTTCTAATGCTTTATTCATTGCAAATTTTTGCTGCTTAGGTGACCATGTTCTTGAGCTTGCATGTTAAATTTATGAGGTCCCAAGCAATTCTAATGCATGATATAGGCTCTAGGCACTTGTAGGAGTAGTTGCTACCAATCTTGTTTAGTTTTATTCACTTTTATTTTGAAGTTACTAAAATTTCAGAATTTTTTCAGAAAAAGAATTATGTCTGGGAGAATGTACCAAGGTGGTTCCTCGGTGAAGAAAGGGCCCAGGATTGCTATACGTGAGCAAGATGTCGAATTACCGAGGGACGCGGATGTACGAGCTTGTGAGTGGCCATCCGATGATTTTATGGTCGAAGCAGGCTTCAAGTAGGAATTTGACGCGTATGTGCGTAATGCCGAGCTGGAGGACTTCTTACAAGATAAGTGTCCGCAGTACTATCAATTGACTGATTCTTTTGGGCGGAGGTTCAAATATAACTGTGCACGTAATTCTCCTAGTGTCATATTTGATATTTATGATACATCTTATACCATGGACTTAGAGGATTTTACAACTGCTTGCAAACTCCCACAATGGGGTAATATTAATGATCCTCACAAATTTGAATTCAGAGATTTTCTTGCTAGTATTACTGTGGGAGAATCTAGGGACATAGCACAAGCTACCATAGGTAGCATTCATTTTCCTGCTATACATTATTTTGCTCTCTTTATTGGTAGATGCATTAACCGTAAAGACGAAGCATGTCACATGTGTGTTCCTGATCTGTGTGTCCTCAAGAGTGCTGCGTTAGGTTATAAAGGTTATAACTTGGGGGCAATAGTTGCACATAGGTTGCAGAATAACAGTAGAAAGGGAAATTTATTTGGAGGAATTTATGCAACCCGTGTGGCTAATTATCTTGGTATAGCCCCATGAGAGGGAGATATGACAATACCTCCTGTTTATTTGGATTCTGAAGCTATGGTCCATCATCAATTTCTTGGGACGAATGAAAAGTTCCTCCAATATTGACTAATCTATGACAGAAGCAATGTCGTCCATGTTACTCTTCCTGCTCCCTACCTTTTTTATTATCAAGCAAAAAGAAGATATGTTGTCACCAGGGAGGAAGCAGCTGAACACGAGAGGAGAGCGGAGGCAGCTCGCCAACACACTGCATCTCAGGAGGCGGTTGCCGCTGCATCTCAGTACGACCCCAGTTTCACTTATGGATATCAGCCAGACAGTCCTTGGTACTAGAGCAACTTAGGCCAAAAGCCTAAGCTTGGGGGAGTACGTATTTCTCACGACTTTACATTCATGTTCACACACTAGTCGTCGGTGCTCATACTCTTTCTTTGTATTATCCATGCTAGTTTAAATTTCGTTTTCTAGTTTTCTTCTTGTGTGTTTGATAAACCTTAAGAAAAACCAGAAAAATTAGTTAGTTTAATTTCCATGCTTGTAGTAGAAATTAAAATGAAAACCCAAAAAGATTTCTGGTTCTTCTTCTTACTTGTTGGGAGCTTTCTTGTGTAAATAGTTCTCTTTTCTTTTCTTTCCTTTGGGGGTCGAGAAGACCATAATGAAAATGTTTAGTAGCTTTCATATGCATGATTGTTTATTTAACTTAGAGGCCATTTTACTTGTCTTCTCTCTTGAGTTGAATGCTTGCAGAATCCAGCTTAGTCCAATGCACGTGCACTGTTATTATTATACACATTGTTCGGTCATGCAAGTGAAAGGCAATAATGACGATATATGATGGACTTATTGAGATGAGAAAAGTTGGTATGAACCCGACCTCTCTTGTTTTTGTAAATATGATGAGTTCATCGTTTCTGAGCCAGCTTATTATGAAGTAAACATATTTGCAATGACATTAGAGATTATAGTTGCTTGTGCCATTGTCGGAGTAAATGACCACGGGTAGCCTAGCCGGCTCCCTTTGGCCCTCAAAAAAAATAATGGGCCGAGCGGACCTCGAAACACCGAAGACACGGGGCCGCCTCCCTCCGGCCGGCTATCACCTAGGCCGGCTAGCAGAAGGCAGCCCGACCATAAACAACCTTTGGAGGACGCCACGATTGGGCCGACTCCAAGAAGCTGACTCCATGAAGGACCGGCTCCCCGAAGGCGGCCCACGAAGGGCCGACTCCAAGAAGCAAGTGGCCGAAGGCCGCATCCTAAAGTCCACCCCCCAGAACAGTGACGGGATGGGGCGTGGCTGCAGCGAACCCAGCCACCCCCGAATCCCGGAGTATGCATGGCTACAGTATGCTGCACGCGGCGGCCATTGTTGGGGAACGTTGCAGAAAATTAAAATTTTTCCTACGGTTTCACCAAGATCCATCTATGAGTTCATCTAAGCAACGAGTCATGGGAGAGAGTTTGCATCTACATACCACTTGTAGATCGCGTGCGGAAGCTTGCAAGGTGATGATGGAGTCGTACTCGACGTGATTCGAATCACCGATGACCAAGTGCTGAACGGACAGCACCTCCGCGTTCAACACACGTACAGGACGGGAGACGTCTCCTCCTTCTTGATCCAGCAAGGGGGAAGGAGAGGTTGAGGAAGCTCGCTCCAACGGCAGCACGACGGCGTGGTGGTGTTGGTGCAGCAGTACTCCGACAGGGCTTCGCCAAGCGCTTACGGAGGAGGAGATGTGTTGGGGAGGGGAGGGGCTGCGCCTTGGAGATGGGTACCGCAGCCCCCTCCCTCCCCCTTTTATATAGGCCCCCTGGGGGGGGGGGGGGCGCCGGCCCCTGGAGATCCAATCTCCAAGGGGGGCGGCAGCCAAGGGGGTGGAGTGCCCCCATAGCCAAGTGGGGCGCCCCCCACCCCTAGGGCTTCAACCCTAGGCGCAGGGGGTGGGCCTAGGGGCCCCACCCGGTGGACCCCCGGGACCCTTCTGGTGGTCCCGATACATTACCGGGAGACCCCGAAACTTTCCCGATGGCCGAAATACCACTTCCTATATATTATTCTTTACCTCCGGACCATTCCGAAACTCCTCGTGACGTCCGGGATCTCATCCGGGACTCCGAACAACATTCAGTAGTCACATACTAGTCTTCCTAATAACCCTAGCGTCACCGAACCTTAAGTGTGTAGACCCTACGGGTTCGGGACACACGCAGACATGACCGAGACGACTCTCGGGCAATAACCAACAGCGGGGTCTGGATACCCATGTTGGCTCCCACATGCTCCTTGATGATTTCATCGGTTGAACCACGATGTCGAGGATTCGATCAAACCCTGTATGCAATTCCCTTTGTCAATCGGTACATTACTTGCCCGAGACTCGATCGTCGATATCCCAATACCTTGTTCAGTCTCATTACCGGCAAGTCACTTTACTCGTACCGTAATGCATGATCCCGTGGCCAACACCTTGGTCACCTTGAGCTCATTATGATGATGCATTACCGAGTGGGCCCAGAGATACCTCTCCGTCATACGGAGTGACAAATCCCAGTCTCGATCCGTGTCAACCCAACAGATACTTTCGGAGATACCTGTAATGCACCTTTATAGTCACCCAGTTACGTTGTGATGTTTGATACACCCAAGGCACTCCTACGGTAACCGGGAGTTACACGATCTCACGGTCGAAGGAAGAGATACTTGACATTGGCAAAGCTTCTAGCAAACGAACTATACGATCTTTTATGCTATGCTTAGGATTGGGTCTTGTCCATCACATCATTCTCCTAATGATGTGATCCCGTTATCAACGACATCCAATGTCCATAGTCAGGAAACCATGACCATCTGTTGATCACAACGAGCTAGTCAACTAGAGGCTCACTAGGGACATATTGTGGTCTATGTGTTCACACGTGTATTATGATTTCCGGATAATACAGTTATAGCATGAACAAAAGACAATTATCATGAACATTGAAATATAATAATACTTTTATTATTGCCTCTAGGGCATATTTCCAACAGTCTCCCACTTGCACTAGAGTCACCAATCTAGTTACATTGTGATGAATCGAACACCCATAGAGTTCTGGTGTTGATCATTGAGGGAGTCCTGGACTAGGGGGTGTCCGGATAGCCGGACTATCAATATCCGCCGGACTCCCAGACTACGAAGATAGAAGATTGAAGACTCCGGCTCGTGTCCGGAAGGTACTTTACTTGGCGTGGAAGGCAAGCTTGGCAATGCGGATATGTAGATCTCCTACCATTGTAACCGACTCTGTGTAACCCTAGCCTCTCCGGTGTCTATATAAACCGGAGGGCTTTAGTCCGTAGGACAACATTACATCTCAACAATCATACCATAGGCTAGCTTCTAGGGTTTAGCCTCATTGATCTCGTGGTAGATCTACTCTTGTACTACCCATATCATCAATATTAATCAAGCAGGACGTAGGGTATTACCTCCATCGAGAGGGCCTGAACCTGGGTAAAAACATTGTGTCCCTCGTCTCCTGTTACCATCCGCCTAGACGCACAGTTCGGGACCCCCTACCCGAGATCCGCCGGTTTTGACACCGACATTGGTGCTTTCATTGAGAGTTCCTCTGTGTCGTCGCCGATAGAGCAGATGCCTTTACCCGTCTTCAAAGACGGTGTTCTCGCCGGAGGGGCCCTGGCCGCCGGTCAGACAATCCGGCTTGGCGGCTTCCTTATGACCGCCTGTCCGGCCGTCGCTTCGGCAATGACTTCTCAAGTCGTCGAAAGCAATCTTCGAGTCAGCCCTAAAGCTGCCGAACAGTTAGATCCAATCGAGCTCTCGTCTGTTAACGAGCTCTTGGATCGCATCGCCGCCCTGGGAGTCGCAACAGACTACAATCAGATTGGGCTTAAAACCGATCTGAGAGAGATTAACTCTCCCCAGGTTACCCACCACATCGAAGTGGTAGAAGAACAACTCGGCAACTCGTTGCCATTGTTGAAAACAATCTGTGTACGGACTCCCGAACCCTCCACGCCGGATTCCCGCGGAGGTATGGACTCTGATCGAGCATTGAACCTAAAATCATGCGTCGCTCCGGACTCGCTAGGCTGTTTCCAACAAATCAAGCTTCCGAAATCGGAAGTCCCTCGGCCATTGAGCCCAAAGATGGGCAGGGATCCGGATTTTGTTCCACCCTCCCGCCCAGACATATGCGACTTATCTCTAATTCGGCAAGAGCCCTCGGAAACAGTACATCATTACTGGGCCAGATTCCTCCTGGTTATGGACAGGATAAAGGACTGCCGAGAGGAGAACGCAATCTCAATATTCTGCAATAACTGCACGGACAAGGGAATCCTGAACGCCATCGATCGTCGCAAGATTACGCGTTTTACCGATCTGGAGTCCATAGTACGAAAGTACTGTGCGACGGAAAGTTTCCGGAAAACTGAAAATCAATTTTGGGATAATCCGGCCCCAAACCCAGTCCGCGGTAAAAGGGCGCCTCACAATCAGGCCCTAGATGCCAAAATCAAAAAGAAAAAAACCCAGCAAGGGAAACGGAACCGTACTGGAGGGATGGCTCAATGGACCCTGTAAACTTCACAATATGGGGGGAGCTATCCCAACGCATAGCCTTCGAGCATGTTGGATATTACGGCAGGTGGCCAAAAGTGGCGAAGAGCTTGTGGCTCCGCGAAACCACTCCAACAATACCAGCACGGTGTCAACAGTCTTCGAGACTTTGGCATCAAATAATATGCGAAAACGAACAATCCGCGAACTCGCCGAAGTCTACCAAGTAGCAACAGCAAATCCATGGAGCGACACAGCTATCACCTTCAGCGCTAGCGACGAGCCCACATCTCGAACTACCAGAGCCCCAGCCGCACTGGTACTTAGTCCCATAGTGGACGGCTTTCGACTGACAAAGGTCCTCATGGACGGCGACAGCGGACTAAACCTCATTTACGAGGAAACCCTGCGGAAAATGGAAATCGATTGGAGCCGTATTGAGCGAAGCAGCACAACCTTCAGAGGAATAATCCCTAGCCGGGAAGCGCGCTGCACCGGAAAAATCACACTCGATGTGGTGTTCGGCTCTCGGACAATTACAGATCCGAAGAAGTCACGTTCCAGGTAGCCCCGTTCAGTAGTGGCTATCACGCCATATTAGGACGAGAGGCATTCAAAATTTTTCAAGCAATACCTCATTACGGGTACATGAAGCTCAAAATGCCTGGGCCCAGCGGAATAATCACTCTCGTCAGTGATCCGGACACAGCACTCCGGGCCGAAAATAAGACAGCCGCACTAGCCCTCAAGGCACTATCCGAAGCCTTAGCGGCAGAGGAACTTACCGCGCTACGCTCTACGGTAAACAGGGACGACGTGATACTTGATAAAAGATCCAAGTCCACCTCCTTCAAACCAGCAGATGAGATAGTTAAATTTCAGGTCCACCCAACGGACCCAACAAAGACGGCCTCCATCGGGGCACAGTTGAACCCCGAGGTCGACGCTGCACTGCGCGAATTCCTTCGGGAAAATTGGGACATCTTCGCCTGACACCCTTCGGACATGCCCGGAATCCCTCGCAGGTTGGCGGAACACAGCCTAAACATCCTAAAAGGATTCAAACCAATCAAACAGGCTCTTCGACGATTTTCCGAGCCCAAAAGACAAGCAATGGGAGAAGAGCTAGCCAAGTTATTGGAAGCCGGATTCATCAGAGATATCAAACATCCGGACTGGCTAGCAAATTTGGTGATGGTACCAAAGAAAGACAAATCCTGGCGCCTCTGCGTCGACTTCAAAGACCTCAATAAGGCTTTCCCAAAGGATCCTTTCCCCCTCCCCCGCATCGATCAAATTATCGATGCCACGGCAGGACACGATTCGTTGTGCTTCCTGGATGCATACTCTGGCTATCATCAAATCAAGATGGCGGAAGCAGACCAAGCCGCAACGGCATTCATCACTCCATACGGACCATTCTGCTTCAACACGATGCCCTTCGGACTAAAAAATACCGGCGCAACATATCAGCGCATGATTCAAACATGTCTGGCTATCCAGATAGGCAAAACAGTCGAGGCATACGTAGACGACGTAGTCGTCAAAACAAAACACGTCGAAACTTTAGTAGACGATTTGAGGCTCACATTCGACAACCTCAGAGTATATGACATTAAGCTGAATCCGGAGAAATGTGTTTTCGGCGTACCAGCCGGAAAGCTGCTGGGCTTCATTGTATCCGGTAGAGGAATCGAAGCAAATCCGGCCAAGATCCGAGCTCTGTCACAGTTGGATATCCCAAAGGACCTCAAGCAAATACAAAAATTAACAGGATGCGTGGCAGCCTTAAGCCGTTTTATCTCCCGTTTAGGAGAGAAGGCGTTGCCTCTTTATCGCCTCCTAAGGCACACCGAACACTCGAGTGGACGGATGCAGCCACTGCCGGACTCGAAGAAATAAAGGCCATATTGGCAACAAATCCGGTCCTGGCTGCGCCCACTCAAGGCGAACCGATGTTGTTATACATCACTGCAACACATCAAGTTGTGAGCGCTGTCCTCGTCGTCGAACGAGCAACAGAAGGGCATAAATTCCCTCTTCAAAAACCAGTGTATTACGTATCCACTGTGTTAACCCCCTGCAAATCCCGTTACCCGCACTATCAAAAGATAGCATATGCGGTGTTCATGGCGTCCCGGAAGCTCCGGCACTACTTTAAAGAGTGTTCGATAACAGTGGCTTCTGAAGTACCACTCAATGACATTATAAATAACCGCGACGCAACGGGCAGGATTGCAAAATGGGCCATCGAGCTCTTGCCATTGGACATAACTTACAAACCTCGACGAGCCATAAAGTCGCAAGTCTTGGCTGACTTCGTCGCCGAATGGACGGAAGCCGAACTACCTAAAGAGTACGGCGCATACTCCAATTGGACTATGCACTTCGACGGCTCCAAAATGTTGGCCGGACTGGGGGCTGGCGTCGTACTGACGTTCCCCACCGGAGATACAGTCCAGTATGTACTTCAAATAATGTACACGGACTCCAACAACGCAGCCGAATACGAGGCCTTGTTACATGGTCTCCGGATGGCAGTCTCCATGGGCATTCAACGCCTAGAGGTGCGCGGGGATTCAAACCTCGCAATATCCCAAATAAATGGAGACTTTGACGCCAAGGATCCGAAAATGGCAGCATATCGTAATGCTGTCCTGAAAATGTCAGCTCGGTTTGAAGGACTCGAATTCCATCACATAGCCCGAGATAACAACCAAGTGGCCGACATTCTGGCACGCATCGGTGTGAAACGTGATGTTGTCCCTCCAAATATCTTCCTGGAACGGCTCTTCAAGCCATCCGTACTGTGGGAAGAGGAGTCCGGTAGCGACAAACCGGAGAAAGCCGCACCAATTGGTGATTCAGCAGACAACGCAACACAATCCGCCCACGACATAATGGCAGTAATCGCCGCGTGGACAGAACCTTTCCTGGCCTACTTACTTAGGCAGGAGCTCCCCAAAGACCAAAATGAGGCCCGCTGCATAGTCCGGCGATCGAAGGCCTACAAGGTTCACGAGGGAGAACTTTATAAGAAAAGTACTACCGGAGTCCTTCAAAGATGTATCTCCGAAGAAGAAGGGCGAAACCTCCTGGCTGAAATCCATGCCGGACTAGGTGGACACCACGCAGCAGCCCGGGCCCTGGTAGGAAAGGCGTTCCGTACCGGATTTTATTGGCCAACAGCTCGGGCAGATGCACAGGACTTGGTCCAGCGATGCGTCGGTTGCCAGCTCTTCGCTAATCAGAGCCATATGCCACCCACCGCCCTGAAAACCATACCCATTACCTGGCCGTTCGCGGTCTGGGGGCTTGACATGGTGGGACCCCTTAAAGGGGGAACCCACAAGAAAAAATACCTGTTGGTCATGGTGGATAAATTCACCAAATGGATAGAGGCCAAACCGGTCAAAACGGCAGAGTCCGGACAAGTGATAGACTTTATATCAGAGGTGGTACACCATTACGGAGTCCCCCATAGCATCATCACCGATAACGGCACGAACTTCACAGCCGATGAGGTCAAGGCATGGTGCAAAAATATGGGCATCAAGCTCGACTATGCGTCAGTCTATCACCCTCAAACCAACGGTCAAGTGGAAAGAGCAAACGGTCTAATAATGAGCGGCATTAAACCCAGACTAGTGAGGTCACTCACTAAATCAGACACCCAATGGGTCGAGGAGCTCGACTCCGTACTCTGGGGGCTGCGGACAACGCCTAACCGTACTACCGGATTCACACCATTTTTTATGGTATACGGCGCAGAGGCAGTACTGCCCTGCGACATTATTCATGACTCACCTCGAGTGCACATGTACGAGGAAAGAGAAGCCGAGCTTGATCGGCAGGACAGCTTGGACACATTGGAGGAAGAACGTGACGTCGCGAAGGCTCGTTCCGCATTTTACCAGCAGCAGGCTCGAAGATATCAAAGCAGAGAAGTACGGGCCAAGACCTATAACGTTGGTGAACTAGTTCTACGCCTGCCGGACAAGAAAAAGGACAAGCTCAAACCCAAATGGGAAGGCCCCTTCATCATTGACCAAGTACTGACCGGCGGGGCGTACCGTCTACGAAATGCGTCGGACAACCGACTCGAGCCGAACCCATGGAACGCAGCCCGCCTCCGACGATTCTATGCCTAGCGCCGGACTAAGAGTTCGTCCCCTTCCCCCGTCCAATCTTTTATACTTCGGCTGTCTTTTATCTCTCTTTTTATCCTTTTTAAAAATTAACAAATCCCTTCGGGGCCTATTTTCGAATTTTTTGCACACATACGACGTGCCACCCGCACTCGTTATTCCTGGGGGCTTCTTTTACAGAAGCTCAACTATACGGGTTTTATACCCAACACATGTGTCATGCTTCCACATGTACCTTTTACTCGCCATTATATGCATCGATACGACTTAAGTTTTGGCCAAGCTGGGTTGCCTGGCTCCTGTGCTTACCCCTACGTTCCCGATTGTTCGGCTAGGTGGTAAAGGGAGCACCTCTGCGATTGTTACTGCCGGGTCAGCCGGATGTGTACCTCAGACTGGGTGAAGCCGAAAGCTAGCGTTCTTAAGGGAATATTCGGTCGGTGATTTAAAAGATGACTTTTTACCTATTTTTTCCATCTGCCCCCAGATGTTTTACTGCTCCATTGGCAGTTCGGACATGCACTTTAGGGCATGCCACCCCAGCGAAAGGAACCCTTAACGGAACTATTCTCCCTGGAAGATGTTTCTTACTAACCATGTACTATAACATAACTAGTTGGGCACTTGCCTGATAAAGCACTAATGACCCCTACGCCTAGTCTCCACGCATACCATGGTTATTTATTAACCAAAAAGGTATTCGGACACACTCCGGACTCTAGGGTCCCGAGGTCGAAGCAAAAAGGTCGGCAACGGCAAACGATTTACAATCCAGCTAGAAGGCATTTCACATGTCATTTTTAAGGATAACATACATTGTAAAGTTTATTGATTGTATTCCTCCTCAATCCCGTCTAACAGGCTGTCTACCTTACAGTCCCGTTGGGAAAATTTAGCAGCCAGTTCTACCTGGCTGTACACTAAACTCACAGGGATCTCCTTCCCGTCGGGCCCCACCGGTCCAACTTCGGCCATATGGTCGGGATCCGCCTTCTTGTACCGCGTCTTCACCATGGCCCAAGCCTCCCTGGCACCTTGACGGCAGTCTGAAACCTTCCACAAATGGAAGCGCTGCCGCACTCCCTGTAGCTTCTCTACAAGCTCCCCGAGACCCCCGGGCGGGACGAGGGATGGCCATAAAGCCTGTACGACGCCACTCATTGCCTGCCGAACTCGTTCGCACAGCCGCAACAGTTCGGGAAGTTGATCACCCATTGATACGGGCATCTCCTCCGCGGGACGGCCCGTGAGTATACCTACAAGACATATCACGTCAAATCGCTTCCTCGCCGAACTCTTCTTCCTAAGAGAGTTCGCTCAAGCACTTACTATAGATGCTGCGATGAAGCCGTTGATTCTCCTTAACGGAGCCGGACAGCTCGGCCTGTGCGCCTTTCAGCTCTTCTCCGAGCTTGGCATTGGCATCTTGAAGCTTGTTCCTTTCCTGCTGAACTCTGTTCAGCACATTTTCGCCGGCTTTTAGCTGGCGTAGTAGCGATTGCCTGTCCGGATCTTGTTCGGCAGCACCTACAGTGTCGTTATTAGACTCGTGCGCACGCCGCACAGCGCTTATATTCATTTATACAAATGTGTTACCAGGAGGGGTCTTTCCGTCTCCTCCTGCGGCAGCAAGTGCGGCCTCAAGTTGGGCCTTGCAATCTTGCAGCTCCCGGGACAGCTGGGCGTTCTTCTCGTTAAGAGCCTGAAAGTTTACATGATCCTTAAATCAGTTAACATAACTAATTTAAGTCTCGGGGGCTACTGGTGTATACAACCATTAAAATTCCCTTACCCGTATGTCTTTAACATACTGCTCCGTGGCTCTGGTAAAACCATTTTGGGCAGCCCGGAAATGCGCGTCCCCTGCTTTAAAGGCATCCAATGCCTCAGGGGAAAGGCACGCCTCTTGAAGAACTGTCCGGCGGCGTCTATGATTCATAGCGCTCTCCACCTCCGACGTTGTGGCGGACAGTCTGTCGGTATCCTCCGTTGGAGTAGGATCCGGTTCGCGTCTTGCGCTTGGCTCCCCCTCCAGTCCGGGCGCTGGAGCCTGGCGGGAGTTGATTGGGGGGGGGGGGCAATTCCTGCGCTCGCAGTCCGCCGAGCGCTTTTTCTCCTATGAAGATCATGAGCACTTAGAAGTTTCCTCAGAACGTTGCTCAGAAAGGTCAAAAGCGAGCTATACCTCTACGGCGACATTTCCGCCCGCACGGCGCTCCTTTTCCTCCTGCTGGTTCGGCCTGACCTCTGTAAGTCGGCCGCCGCAGGCTCGGCCTCCTGCCGTAATGGCGCTTCCTGCAAAATGCCATCGTTCGCGAAGGTCAGAATAGGCAAGGATAAAATAACGGTGTCCGAACTTCGGTCTTGGTCACCTGGGATGCCGAACTCAGCCCGGGGTAGTCCGCCGTAATGGCGACCAGCGCATCATCAATGCTTAGTTGGTGATACACCCCGTCGATTAGCTCCACCCCAAGGTCCGGATCCTCTTCGGAGGCCGGACCCAGGGATCCTTCCGGGTCCTCGGGCTGTGGAGCGGGACTCACCATGTCCTCCACCGTCCGGCGTAGACTCTGCGCCGAAGACGTAATGTAAGAAGCTTAAACTTCGAAAATACGGGTAAAGACCCTTTTGAGGCATTCGCTTACCCATCCTCTGGGATTGACCAAAGAAAACCCATTCACGGGGTTCGGACGAAGGAAGTCCTCCTTCTCCCCCTTGTACAGGCCGGATAGGATCTTCACCAGATCCTCGGTCGAATCCGGCCCTTTGCGGCCGTGCCAGGTAGCATCATCTTCCCCATTGAAATCCCACATGGGGTGGCCTCTGTATTTCAGCGGCTGCACCCCCCGCTTGATGCACGTCGCCATGACTCCAAACATGGTCAAGCCGGAATGAGCCATTAATCTTATCCGGCCCATCAAGTAATGGACGCTCTTGTCTTCCTCCAAACGGGGGCTCCGCGGGCGCCAGCTGAGGCGTTTCTTCAAGGGAGCAGCATCAAACTCCGGGAGGCCAATCCAGACCGGGTCGGGCAACGGAGCGTCTACTATATAAAACCACTCCGAGGGCCAGTCTTCGGACGCCCTCTTGGGGGTGCCGGATAGGTATCCGGTCCCAGCGATGCGCCATATTTCGGCGCCGCCCACTTGATATATGGACCCCTGGTGAGAACGGGGTACGAGGCAGAATAGCCTCTTCCACAATGCGAAATGGGGCTCGATACCCAGGAATAGCTCGCAAAGAGCTACGTAGCCCGCGATGTGCAACACAGAAGCGGGCGTGAGGTGATGGAGCTGAAGTCCGTAGAACTTCAGGAGCCCGCGGAGGAACGGGTGTATTGGAAACCCGAGCCCCCTTATTAGATAAGGGACAAAGCACACCCGCTCCCCCCTGTTGGGGCTTGGGGTGTCCTCCGCCTGGCTCCCTCCTCGATAAGTAACTAGTCCGGCTCGGACCGGAACCATGAAGGCCGGAGGAAGCCATCCCTCTGTTTGGAGCTTTACTAGCTCGTTGTGCGAAATAGAGCACCTCCTCCAATCCCCCGGCGATGGGCTGGGAGCGCGTGAGGAAGAGCCGCGTTGACGATCCATGGTGGAATGGATTTCAGAGTCAGAGGCGCTTCGATGGGTATACGCGGGAGGAGGATGGTGCGGTTTGGATCTGGATCCCTGCCCCTTTAATAGGCTGGTGACCCGCACAACTAGGGGGTGAACTATAAAAGGCTCCCTGACTTCTTGCATTCGTGCGACGCGTGGAAGAGGGCCATAATTCGGCGTAGAAGCCAAGAAGCACAGTATTCGAGGTAAAGCCGGACACTGTTCGGTAGGAACATGGAATTCGAAGGGAGAACCCGCCTTGCAACGCCGAAGACTACAAGCACGCTGGACTTATCATCATTGAAGCCTGGTTCGGGGGCTATTGAGGGAGTCCTGGACTAGGGGGTGTCCGGATAGCCGGACTATCAATATCCGCCAGACTCCCAGACTACGAAGATAGAAGATTGAAGACTCCGGCTCGTGTCCGGAAGGTACTTTACTTGGCGTGGAAGGCAAGCTTGGCAATGCGGATATGTAGATCTCCTACCATTGTAACCGACTCTGTGTAACCCTAGCCTCTCCGGTGTCTATATAAACCGGAGGGCTTTAGTCCGTAGGACAACATTACATCTCAACAATCATACCATAGGCTAGCTTCTAGGGTTTAGCCTCATTGATCTCGTGGTAGATCTACTCTTGTACTACCCATATCATCAATATTAATTAAGCAGGACGTAGGGTATTACCTCCATCGAGAGGGCCTGAACCTGGGTAAAAACATTGTGTCCCTCGTCTCCTGTTACCATCCGCCTAGACGCACAGTTCGGGACCCCCTACCCGAGATCCGCCGGTTTTGACACCGACAATCATGTTTTGCACCCGAGAGAGGTTTAGTCAACGGATCTCCGACATTCAGATCCGTGTGCACTTTGCAAATCTCTATGTCTCCATCTTGAACATTTTCACGGATGGAGTTGAAATGACGCTTGATGTGCCTGGTCTTCTTGTGAAACCTGGGCTCCTTGGCAAGGGCAATAGCTCCAGTGTTGTCACAGAAGAGTTTGATCGGCCCCGACGCATTGGGTATGACTCCTAGGTCGGGGATGAACTCCTTCACCCAAATCGCTTCATGCGCTGCCTCCGAGGCTGCCATGTACTCCGCTTCACACGTAGATCCCGCCATGACGCTCTGCTTGCAGCTGCACCAGCTTACTGCTCCACCATTCAACATATACACGTATCCGGTTTGTGACTTAGAGTCATCCAGATCTGAGTCGAAACTAGCATCGACGTAACCCTTTACGACGAGCTCTTCGTCTCCTCCATAAACGAGAAACATGTCCTTCGTCCTTTTCAGGTACTTGAGGATATTCTTGACCGCTGTCCAGTGTTCCTTGCCGGGATTACTTTGGTATCTTGCTACCAAACTTACGGCAAGGTTTACATCGGCTTTGGTACACAGCATGGCATACATAATAGATCCTATGGCTGAAGCATAGGGGATGACACTCATCTCTTCTTTATCTTTTGCCGTGGTCGGTGACTGAGCTGAGCTCAATCTCACACCTTGTAACATAGGCAAGAACCCCTTCTTGGACTGATCCATTTTGAACCTCTTCAAAATCTTATCATTGTATGTGCTTTGTGAAAGACCTATGAGGCGTCTCGATCTATCTCTATAGATCTTGATGCCTAATATATAAGCAGCTTCTCCAAGGTCCTTCATTGAAAAACACTTATTCAAGTAGGCCTTGATGCTGTCCAGAAGTTTCGTATCATTTCCCATCAAGAGTATGTCATCTACATATAATAGGAGAAATGCTCAGAGCTCCCACTCACTTTCTTGTAAATGCAGGCTTCTCCATAAGTCTGCATAAACCCAAACGCTTTGATCATCTCATCAAAGCGAATGTTCCAACTCCGAGATGCTTGCACCAGTCCATAAATGGATCGCTGGAGCTTGCATACTTTGTTAGCATTCTGAGGATCGATAAAACCTTCCGGCTGCATCATATATAGCTCTTCCTTAAGATGTCCGTTAAGGAATGCCGTTTTGACGTCCATCTGCCATATCTCATAGTCATAATATGCGGCAATTGCTAACATGATTCGGACGGACTTCAGCTTCGCTACGGGAGAGAATGTCTCGTCGTAGTCAATCCCTTGAACTTGTCGATAACCCTTAGCGACAAGTCGAGCTTTATAGATGGTAACATTACCATCCGCGTCCATCTTCTTCTTAAAAATCCATTTGTTTTCTATCGCTCGCCGATCATCGGGCAAGTCTGTCAAAGTCCATACTTTGTTTTCATACATGGATTCTATCTCGGATTTCATGGCTTCAAGCCATTTGTTGGAATCTGGGCCCGCCATTGCTTCTTCATAGTTCGAAGGTTCACCGTTGTCCAACAACATGATTTCCAGGACGGGGTTGCCGTACCACTCTGGTGCGGAACGTGTCCTTGTGGACCTACGAAGTTCAGTAGTAACTTGAACTGAAGTACCTTGATCATCATCATTGTTTTCCTCTTCAGTTGGTGTGGGCATCACAAGAACGGTTTCCTGCGCTGCACCACTTTCCCGTTCGAGAGGTAGTACTTCATCGAGTTCTACTTTCCTCCCACTTACTTATTTCAAGAGAAACTCTTTTTCCAGAAAGCATCCGTTCTTGGCAACAAAGATCTTGCCTTCGGACCTTAAGTAGAAGGTATACCCGACAGTTTCCTTAGGGTATCCTATGAATACGCATTTTTCCGACTTGGGTTCGAGCTTTTCAGGTTGAAGTTTCTTGACATAAGCATCGGATCCCCAAACTTTTAGAAACGACAGCTTAGGTTTCTTCCCAAACCATAATTCATACGGTGTCGTCTCAACGGATTTAGACGGTGCCCTATTTAAAGTGAATGTAGCTGTCTCTAGAGCGTATCCCCAAAATGATAGCGGTAAATCGGTAAGAGACATCATAGACCGCACCATATCCAATAGAGTGCGATTACGACGTTCGGATACACCGTTTCACTGAGGTGTTCCAGGCGGCGTGAGTTGTGAAACGATTCCACATTTCCTTAAGTGTGTACCAAATTCGTGACTTAAGTATTCTCCTCCATGATCTGATCGTAGGAACTTTATCTTTCGGTCACGTTGATTCTCCACCTCACTCTGAAATTCCTTGAATTTTTCAAAGGTCTCAGACTTGTGTTTCATGAAGTAGACATACCCATATCTACTCAAGTCATCAGTGAGAGTGATAATATAACCCTATCCTCCGCGAGCCTCAACGCTCATTGGACCGCACACATCGGTATGTATGATTTCCAACAAGTTGGTTGCTCGCTCCATTGGAACGGAGTCTTGGTCATTTTGCCTAAGAGGCATGGTTCGCATGTGTCAAACGATTCATAATCAAGAGACTCTAAAAGTCCATCAGCATGGAGCTTCTTCATGCGCTTGACACCAATGTGACCAAGGCGGCAGTGCCACAAGTATGTGGGACTATCGTTATCAACTTTACATCTTTTGGCATCCACACTATGAACATGTGTAATATTACGCTCGAGATTCATTAAGAATAAACTATTGACCATCGGAGCATGACCATAAAACATATCTCTCATATAAATCGAACAACCATTATTCTCATACTTAAATGAGTAGCCATCTCGTATTAAACGAGATCCAGATACAATGTTCATGCTCAAACATGGCACTAAATAACAATTATTAAGGTTCAAAACTAATCCCGTAGGTAAATGTAGAGGCAGGGTGCCGACGGCGATCACATCGACTCTGGAACCATTCCCGACGCGCATCGTCACCTCGTCCTTCGCCAGTCTCCGTTTATTCCGCAACTCCTTTGGTGTTGCCGGCCTTCTTATCCACTAAGTATTTGGGGCAGTTCCGCTTCCAGTGACCCTTCCCCTTGCAATAAAAGCACTCAGTCTTAGGCTTGGGTCCATTCTTTGACTTCTTCCCGGCAACAGGCTTACCGGGCGCGGCAACATCTTTGCCGTCCTTCTTGAAGTTCTTCTTACCCTTGCCCTTCTTGAACTTAGTGGTCTTATTGACCATCAACACTTGATGTTCTTTCTTGATTTCAGCCTCTGCTGACTTCAGCATCGAAAACACTTCAGGAATGGTCTTTACCATCCCCTGCATGTTGTAGTTCATCACAAAGCTCTTGAAGCTTGGTGGGAGCGACTGGAGGATTCTGTCAATGACCGCCTCATCAGGGAGGTTAATGTTCAGCTGGGTCATACGGTTGTGCAACCCAGACATCTTCAGGGTGTGTTCACTGACAGAACTGTTTTCCTCCATCTTACAACTGTAGAACTTGTCGGAGACATCATATCTCTCGACCCGGGCATGAGCTTGGAAAACTAGTTTCAGCTCTTCGAAAATCTCATATGCTCCGTGATGCTCAAAACGCTTTTGGAGCCCCGGTCCTAAGCTGTAAAGCATGCCGCACTGAATGAGGGAGTAATCATCAGCACGAGCTTGCCAAGCGTTCATAACGTCTTGGTTCTCTGGGACGGGAGCGTCACCTAGCGGTCCTTCTAGGACATATTGCTTCCTGGCAGCTATGAGGATGATCCTCAGGTTCCGGACCCAGTCCGTATAGTTGCTGCCATCATCTTTCAGCTTGGTTTTCTCTAGGAACGCGTTGAAGTTCATGTTGACATTAGCGTTGGCCATTTGATCTACAAGGCATATTTGCAATTTTAGACTAAGTTCATGATAATAAAGTTCTAATCAAATTATGAACTCCCACTTAGATTAGACATCCCTCTAGTCATCTAAGTGTTACACGATCCGAGTCGACTAGCCCGTGTCCGATCATCACGTGAGACGGACTAGTCATCGTCGGTGAACATCTTCATGTTGATCGTATCTTCCATACGACTCGTGTTCGACATTTCGGTCTCCGTGTTCCGAGGCCATGTCTGCACATGCTAGGCTCGTCAAGTTAACCCTAAGTGTTTTCGCTGTGTAAAACTGTCTTACACCCGTTGTATGTGAACGTAAGAATCCATCACACCCGATCATCATGTGGTGCTTAGAAGCGACGAACTGTAGCAATGGTGCACAGTTAGGGGAGAACACTTCTTGAAATTTTGTAAGGGATCATCTTATTTACTACCGTTGTCCTAAGTAAACAAGATGCATAAACATAATAAACATCACATGCAATTATATAGTTGTGACATGATATGGCCAATATCATAAAGCTCCATTGATCTCCATCTTCGGGGCTCCATGATCATCTTGTCACCGGCTTGACACCATGATCTCCATCATCATGATCTCCTTCATCGTGTCTTCATGAAGTTGTCACGCCAACGACTACTTCTACTTCTATGACTAACGCGTTTAGCAATAAAGTAAAGTAGTTTACATGGCGTTCTTCAATGACACGCAGGTCATACAAAAAATAAAGACAACTCCTATGGCTCCTGCCGGTTGTCATACTCATCGACATGCAAGTCGTGAATCCTATTACAAGAACATGATCTCATACATCACAATTCATCATTCATCACAACTTCTGGCCATATCACATCACATGATCAATCGCTGCAAAAACAAGTTAGACGTCCTCTAATTGTTGTTGCATCTTTTACGTGGCTGCGATTGGGTTCTAGCAAGAACGTTTTCTTACCTACGAATCACCACAACGTGATTTTAGACAACTTCTATTTACCCTTCATAAGGGCCCTGTTCATCGAATCCGCTCCAACTAAAGTGGGAGAGACAGACACCCGCCAGCCACCTTATGCAACTAGTGCATGTCAATCGGTGGAACCGGTCTCACGTAAGCGTACGTGTAAGGTTGGTCCGGGCCGCTTCATCCCACAATACCGTTGAAGCAAGAAAATACCAGTAGAGGCAAGTAAGTTGACAAGATCAACGCCCACAACAAATTGTGTTCTACTCGTGCATTAGAGAACTACGCATAGACCTAGCTCATGATGCCACTGTTGGGGAACGTTGCAAAAAATTAAAATTTTTCCTACGGTTTCACCAAGATCCATCTATGAGTTCATCTAAGCAACGAGTCATGGGAGAGAGTTTGCATCTACATACCACTTGTAGATCGCGTGCGGAAGCTTCCAAGGTGATGATGGAGTCGTACTCGACGTGATTCGAATCACCGATGACCAAGTGCTGAATGGACAGCACCTCCGCGTTCAACACACGTACGGGACGGGATACGTCTCCTCCTTCTTGATCCAGCAAGGGGGAAGGAGAGGTTGAGGAAGCTCGCTCCAACGGTAGCACGACGGCGTGGTGGTGTTGGTGCAGCAGTACTCCGACAGGGCTTCGCCAAGCGCTTACGGAGGAGGAGATGTGTTGGGGAGGGGAGGGGCTGCGCCTTGGAGATGGGTACCGCAGCCCCCTCCCTCCCCCCCTTTATATAGGCCTCCTGGGGGGGGGCGCCGGCCCCTAGAGATCCAATCTCCAAGGGGGGCGGCGGCCAAGGGGGTGGAGTGCCCCCCAAGCCAAGTGGGGCGCCCCCCCACCCCTAGGGTTTCAACCCTAGGCGCAGGGGGTGGGCCTAGGGGGGCGCACCAGCCCACTATGGGCTGGTTCCCCTCCCACTTCAGCCCATGGGGCCCTTCGGGATAGGTGGTCCCACCCGGTGGACCCCCGGGACCCTTCGGGTGGTCCCGGTACATTACCGGGAGACCCCGAAACTTTCCCGATGGCCGAAATACCACTTCCTATATATTATTCTTTACCTCCGGACCATTCCGAAACTCCTCGTGACGTCCGGGATCTCATCCAGGACTCCGAACAACATTCGGTAGTCACATACTAGTCTTCCTACTAGCCCTAGCGTCACCGAACCTTAAGTGTGTAGACCCTACGGGTTCGGGAGACACGCAGACATGACCGAGACGACTCTCGGGCAATAACCAACAGCGGGGTCTGGATACCCATGTTGGCTCCCACATGCTCCTCGATGATTTCATCGGTTGAACCACGATGTCGAGGATTCGATCAAACCCTGTATGCAATTCCCTTTGTCAATCGGTACGTTACTTTCCCGAGACTCGATCGTCGGTATCCCAATACCTTGTTCAGTCTCGTTACCGGCAAGTCACTTTACTCGTACCTGCATGATCTCGTGGCCAACACCTTGGTCACCTTGAGCTCATTATGATGATGCATTACCGAGTGGGCCCAGAGATACCTCTCCGTCATACGGAGTGACAAATCCCAGTCTCGATCCGTGTCAACCCAACAGATACTTTCGGAGATACCTGTAATGCACCTTTATAGTCACCCAGTTACGTTGTGACGTTTGATACACCCAAGGCACTCCTACGGTAACCGGGAGTTACACGATCTCATGGTCGAAGGAAGAGATACTTGACATTGGCAAAGCTTCTAGCAAACGAACTATACGATCTTTTATGCTATGCTTAGGATTGGGTCTTGTCCATCACATCATTCTCCTAATGATGTGATCCCGTTATCAACGACATCCAATGTCCATAGTCAGGAAACCATGACCATCTGTTGATCACAACAAGCTAGTCAACTAGAGGCTCACTAGGGACATATTGTGGTCTATGTGTTCACACGTGTATTACGATTTCCGGATAATACAGTTATAGCATGAACAAAAGACAATTATCATGAACATTGAAATATAATAATACTTTTATTATTGCCTCTAGGGCATATTTCCAACAGCCATCCCCCGTCCGGCGTGGCACTGTTGCCATGCGGATCATGACGCCATCCACGATTGGTCGCCGGTACGGCCCATAGGCGGCGGGCCCCTTCGGTCAGAGAGACATCCGAAGGCAGCCCAACCTCCCCCAGCCGGCCTGAGGCCGGGCCGGCATCCTATGGCCGGCTTGCTCCCCCCCTCGGGGCGGGCGCGCCATTAAGCAGACGAGACTCGGTAAGGCTACAGTAGGAGCCCGCAAGGCGGCCGCACTGTAGCCATGTTTACCTCGACAAAGCCCTCGTCATCAGAGGCGAGACGACAGTAACCAGCCCTCGACAAGACCCCCTGGCGGTGGGACCGGCCTGTCGACCAACGGGCCGGCAGCTGGCGGGACCCACCAGTCGGCGGGCCCCAGAAGCCGGCGGAGAAGACGGCGGTCGCAGACGCTGACGGCCTGGGCCCGCACCAGGCCGGATTACCATTGTACCCCCGGGGGGTAGGCCTATATAAACCCCCCTGGACACCCATGCAAAGGGTTGATCTCAGAGAGTTTTAGACACCACTATAGGGAGGGAAGAGATCTAGCCTTGCCCTTCTTCCTCCTCCCACCGAACAACTCAAGGAGCCTCTTGTAGCTACTTGTTGATCTAGTGATCATGCGGAGACCCCGCAGAGCAGGACTAGGGGTGTTATCTCCACGGAGAGCCCCGAACCTGGGTAAGATTCGCCGGCGTGCATGTCTTCACCTTATGCCATTTCTAGGCATCGGCGATGTCTTAGTGGCTCCCACAATGATAAGCCACCCGTTGGCATATGTCGCACCTATCACCCGACATTTGGCGCCCATCATGGGGCCAGGTGCACCGTTGTCCGGAGACCTGCTCTGGACGGGAACCCTTTTCCTCCCCAGCGAGCGTAGCCAGCCCGGCACGCCTGAGGGCGCTTGCCCTGACGCGCTGCAAAGCGTCGTTGACGCCTGCGCAGCGAGCTCCCTCGCCGATCTTCTCGGCAAGACTCGCATCTCCGACGAGCCCGCATCCGACGCGGGCACAGGCTGCCCCGAGAGCCGCCTCGTCAGCCTCCTCGACCAACTCCACATCTCCGGCGAGCCTACCGCGGATTTGGAGTTGGTCGGCTCCACCGACCCGATGCTTGTCGACTCCGACACGGCATCGCTCGACGCCTTCCCCACCGACGTGATCGTCTTCGACGACCCTCTCCCTCGAGATGACAGTGGCGGCAACACCGTCACCGAGGTGCTGGTCATCAGCCATGGAGCCGCCTCCGGTGAGAACACCCACGACGCCCTACAAGCGGTGCTGCAGGACTTGTCCGTCCCCATCCCGGCCGACGCCGACGCCGAGGCGCTGGAGGCTCGCCGCCTTGCCCTCGTGACAGAAGGCCAGAAGATAAACACCATGAGACGCCTCAAGGAAGCCCACCAGCGCGAAGTCGATAGCGCCGCCTTCGGCACGCCGCCTCCAGAAGGGCCAAGCCGAGTCGGCGTAGTCAAGAAACGCGGCGCGGACATCACCAGCATGCTGGGGGCGGACCGCCCGGTCTACGCCATGCCCCTTGAGAATCTACGCGCCGCCCAGTCGATCGTTGACGAGCTAAACGGACTGGGGGCCGACGAGCTCCCCTACATGACCAGACACATCCAGCAGCTGATCGACGCGGCCACAGCACGACACGAAGCCGACGTCCGAGCTGGAAGCCCCCCTCGCCGAGAACACGGTGCGACGTCGCGTACGCCGACTGGGGGTGGCGCCCGTGCAAGACAAGAGAAGGAGCTGGCTGCTAGCCGTAGCCGGACACGAATCACCATCGAGCACGACGCAGAAGGCCGTCCCCAAGGGGTGGAGAGGCGAGGTGACCCGCCTCCTCCTCCGCCTCGCGGAGAAAGATATCCTACCTCGCCGCCTATCGAGCATCCGACCCTCAGCGGCCGACTTGGTCGCCGCGAAGGAGTCGGCGAGAATGATGCCCGCCATCGGATCGACCGCCTTGCACGTTCCCTGGCCCTGGAAGAAGAAGATGATGTTGGCCCACCTTGTTTCGGCCCCCTCATCCGCGATGAGCCCTTTCCCAAAGGGTTCTCGCTCCCAAGGGACACGCCCAAGTACAATGGCCCCGTGAAGCCGGAGGACTGGTTGATCGACTACTCCACCGCGGTTCGCATAGCAAACGGCAACCGGCGCGTTGCCGTGAAATAGGTCCCCCAGATGCTCCAAGGCACGACACGTACCTGGCTCAACAGCCTCAAGCCCTACAACATCAACAGCTGGCTCGACATCACGGAAGCCTTCATCCGCAACTTCACCAGCACCTACAAGCGGGCTCCGAAGCCTCGACAGCTCTCCCTGTGCGTGCAGGGGCCCAACGAGTCGACTCGTGACTACCTTACACGTTGGGCCGAGCTCCGAAACTCCTGCGAGGGGGTGCACGAGGTCCTGTCCATAGAGACTTCACGGTCGGGTGCCGAGAAGGCACCCTCCTCAAGCACCGACTCCTCTGCGAGGAGCCGACTACCCTCGACGAGCTGATCATCACGGACAAATACGCCACGACCGACTCCTCCATGAAGACCGAGCTTCGAGTCGACACCTCCGGGAAGGTGCTTGCGCCGGCTCCCAAGACGCCGGCTGGAGAGTCCTCTCGACGCCCGTACCAGAACAACAACAAGCACAAGGCTCCAATGCCGCCTTCCACGAGTCGGCAGGTGGCTACGGTCGAAGAAGAGCAGCCTGAGAGATGGCCGGCTCCTAAGAAACAGAAGGGCGGCCGGCCGGCTTGGCAGCCGGCTTTCTCTTACGAGCAAACTCTCGACGCTCCCTGCAAGTTCCACAGCGGCGTGAAGCCATCCAACCATACAACCCGGAAGTGCCATAGGCTCACCCGAATTTCCAAGGGCGAGGGGTTGTTGCCACCTCCGCCTGCGGGCTAGCCGCCTCCTGCCCCCCAGCAGCCGGCTGCTCGGCCAGCGGTCGGAGCTGTCCACGACGAGTTCCCTGACGAGCATGCCGCCTACATCGTCTTTACGAGCCAGCCAGAAGATCGGTGAAGTCGGCGCTGACAACACCAAGAAGTCAACGCGGTCGCCTCCAGTAACCCCGAGTTTATGCAATGGTCAGAGAGGCCCATCGGCTGGAGCCGAGACGACCACCAGAGGTGATGCCGTCTCCTAGCTCCTATGCGCTTGTGTTAGACGCCACTCTGGCGACTGAGAGGCGCGCCGCCCGTTTCTCCCACGTGCTGATAGACGGCGGGAGCACTATCAACATATTGTACCGAGATACAATGGAGAAACTCAACATCAAGCCGAAGCAACTCATGCCTAGCCGGATTGTGTTCCACGACATCGTACCCGGCCTGTCCTGCTAACCAATCGGCAAGATCAAGATGGATGTCCTCTTTGGGGACAAGGATCATTTCTGCCGAGAGGCAATATGGTTCGAGGTAGTGGATTTGGAGTGCCCGTACCACGCGTTGCTTGGCCGACCAGTGTTGGCCAAGTTTATGGCTGTGCCCCACTACGCCTACCTCAAGATGAAGATGCCGAGTTCCAAGGGCATTATCACTAAAGCCGGAGACTACAAGAAGTCTTCTGAGTGTGCAGCAACCAGCAGCCGGCTGGCCGAGTCCCTCGTGATCGCCGAAGAGAAGAAGATGCTGGATCGAGTTGCGACCTTGGCTGGCAAGCAGTCGGCCTTGTCTCCTAACCCCAAAGAATGTGAAGCTCAAGGTTCTCTCCAGCCGGCCAAGGAGGCAAAGAAGATACCCCTGGACCCGGAGCACCCGGAGAGGCATGCTGTCATAGGCACAGGCCTTAACAGTAAATAGGAAGGCGAGCTCGTTGATTTCCTCCGTGAGAATCGGGACGTCTTTGCATGGTCTCCCAAAGACATGCCGGGTGTCCCGACGGATTTCGCCAAGCACAAGCTACACGTACGATCTAACGCAAAGCCGGTCAGGCAGCCCTTGCGCCGCCTGTCAGAAGAGAAGAGAAGAGTAGTCGGAGAAGAAATAGCCCGACTTCTGGCAGCCGGCTTCATTATGGAAGTGTTCTTTCCAGAATGGCTTGCCAACCCGGTCCTCGTGCTGAAGAAGAACAAGCAGTGGCGCATGTGCATCGACTACACCAGCCTCAACAAAGCCTGCCCCAAAGATCCGTTTGCCCTGCCTAGGATTGACCAAGTGATAGACTCCACAGCCGGATGCGAGCTGTTGAGTTTTTTGGATGCTTATTCCGGTTACCACCAGATAAAGTTGAACCCGGCTGATCGCTTGAAGACCACCTTCATCACCCCATTCGGAGCTTTCTGTTACCTGACTATGACATTCGGCTTAAGAAATGCCGGTGCCACTTTTCAGCGTTGCATGCAGAAATGCCTCCTCAAGCAACTCGGTAGAAATGCCCACGTCTATGTACATGACGTCGTGGTGAAGACGGAGAAACGCGGCACCCTGCTGGAAGATCTCAAGGAGACCTTTGAGAATTTGCGCTGGTTTCAGATCAAGCTCAACCCGGAGAAATGCGTGTTCGGGGTACCAGCCGGCCAGCTTATAGGCTTCCTGGTCTCCGAACGCGGAATCGAGTGCAACCCAGTGAAGATCAAGGCCATAGAGAGAATGAAGGTCCCAACCAAGCTGCGAGACGTCCAGAAATTCAACGGATGCCTGGCATCTCGAAATCGCTTCATGAGCCGGCTCGGAGAGAAGGCTCTCTCCCTCTACCGACTCATGAAGAAGTCCACTCACTTTGAGTGGAATGACCAGACAAACCAAGCTTTTCACAAGCTGAAAAAGATGTTGTCCACACCACCTGTATTGGCGGCCCCAACTAAGAAGGAGCCCATGCTCCTCTACATCGCCGCCACCAGCCGGGTGGTCAGCATAGTCATTGTGGTCCAGCGTCTAGAAGAAGGCCGGGCTCGGCTAGTACAGAGGCCGGTATATTATTTGAGCGAAGTATTGTCCACCTCAAAACAGAACTACCCGCACTATCAGAAAATGTGCTATGGTGTGTACTTCGCCTCCAAGAAACTCAAGCCCTACTTTCAAGAGCATCCCTTCACGGTCGTATGCACTGCCCCGCTTGCCGAGATCATAGGCAGCCGGGATGCATCCGGCCGACTGGCAAAATGGGCCATTGCGCTGGCTCTTTACACAATCTTCTATCAGCCCCGCACCGCCATCAAGTCCCAAGCATTGGCCGACTTCCTCGTCGACTGGGCCGAGACCCAGTACCTGCCACCGGCCCCCGACTACACTCATTGGCGGATGCATTTTGATGGATCCAAGATGCGCACTGGCTTGGGAGCCGGCATCGTCCTCACCTCCCCCAAGGGCGACAAACTCAGATACACATTGCAAATCCACTTTGCCGCCTCCAACAATGTGGCCGAGTACGAGGCGCTCATACACGGGCTCCGGCTAGCCAAGGAACTCGGCATCCGCCGGATCCTATGTTATGGCGACTCGGACTTAGTGGTTCAGCAATCATCCGGCGACTGGGATGCCAAGGACGCAAACATGGCAAGCTACCGTTTCCTCGTCCAGCAGCTCAGCGGATATTTCGAGGGGTGCGAGTTCCTTCACGTGCCACGAGCCTACAATGAGCAAGCAGATGCCCCGACACAAATAGGCTCCACAAGACAAGCTATACCAACCGGCGTCGCCCTCCAATGCCTCCTCAAGCCATCTGTCAAGCCGTCTCCGGAATCCAGTTCCATCTTCGTGCCGCCTGACCCCGACGCAGTCGGATCCGACTTTGGGGACCAGGTAGGCGGCCCGGGGACTTCGGCAGCCGGCTCGGTGACTGCCATAGTCAAACCCGGCCCGGGGACTGCAGCAGCACAGCAGGCGGAGGCCGACTCCAACTCCTCACAACCCAGGCCGCCCACCCTGGTTGCAGTAGCCGTCTTGGCAATCAAAGAAATCACAGCTCCATCATGGGCTCAGCCCATTCTCCGTTTTCTGGTAAATGGAGAACTACCGACTGACGAGACCTCGGCAAGACAAGTCCAACGCCAGCCGGAGCCTACACAATAATTAATCAAGAGCTAGTTAGGCGCAGCGTTACCGGAGTCTTCCAGTGCTGCGTCGAGCAAGAGAAGGGCGTAGCAATCCTCGAAGACATCCACCAAGGCGAATGCGGCCACCATGCCACCTCCAGGGCGCTCGTCGCCAAGGCCTTCCGCCATGGATTCTTCTGGCCGACTGCATTGGAGGATGCCAAGGGACTAGTCAAACATTGCAAAGGGTGCCAAGTCTTCGGCTCCAAGCAACACCTGCCGGCTTCTGTACTCAAGACCATCCCCATCACTTAGCCATTTGCCGTCTGGGGACTGGACATGGTCGGACCATTCAAGACGGCGCGTGGCGGCATGACACATCTGCTTGTCGTCGTGGACAAGTTTACCAAGTGGATTGAAGCAAAGCCGATCAAGAAACTGAATGGGCGGACTGTTGGGGAACGTTGCAGAAAATTAAAATTTTTCCTATGGTTTCACCAAGATCCATCTATGAGTTCATCTAAGCAACAAGTCATGGAAGAGAGATTGCATCTACATACCACTTGTAGATCGAGTGCGGAAGCGTTCAAGGGAAGGGTGATGATGGAGTCGTACTCGCCGTGATTCAGATCACCGATGACCAAGTGCTGAACGGACAGCACCTCCGCATTCAACACACGTATGGGACGGACGACGTCTCCTCTGTCTTGATCCAGCAAGGAGGAAGGAGAGGTTGAGGAAGATTGCTCCAACGACAGCACGACGGCGTGGTAGTGTTGGTGCAGCAGTACTTCGACAGGGCTTCGCCAAGCACGTAACGGAGGAGGAGAGGTGTTGGGGAGGGGAGGGGCTGCGCCTTAGGTCCAGCAGCCCTCCCCACACCCCTCTATTTATAGGGGAAGGGGCAAGGGGGGCCGACCCCTCTAGATGGGATCTAGAGGGGGGCGGCGGCTAGGGAGGGGGGACTTGCCACCCAAGCAAGGGGCGCCCCCTCTAGGGTCCCCCCCCCCAACCCTAGGCGCATGGGCCCAAGGTGGGGGGCGCGCCCAGCCCTCCAGGGGCTGGTTCCCTGCCCCTTGCGGCCCATGTGGCCCTCCGAGAGGGATGGCCCCTCCCGGTGGACCCCCGGAACCTCTCCGGTGGCCCAGGTACAATACCGATATGCCCCCGAAACTTTCCGGTGTCCGCATGACAACTTCCCATATATAAAACTTCACCTCCGGACCATTCCGGAACTCCTCGTGACGTCCGGGATCTCATCCGGGACTCTGAATAACATTCGGTAATCACATACAAGTCTTGCTAATAACCCTAGCGTCACCGAACCTTAAGTGTGTAGACCCTACGGGTTCGGGAGACATGCAGACATGACCGAGACAATTCTCCGGTCAATAACCAACAGCGGGATCTGGATACCCATGTTGGCTCCCACATGTTCCACGATGATTTCATTGGATGAACCACGATGTCGAGGATTCGATCAAACCCCATATACAATTCCCTTTGTTAATCGGTACATTACTTGCCCGAGACTCGATCGTTGGTATCCCAATACCTTGTTCAGTCTCATTACCGGCAAGTCACTTTACTCGTACCGTAATGCATGATCCCGTGACCAACCACTTGATCACTTTGAGCTCATTAGGATGATGCATTACCGAGTGGGCCCTGAGATACCTCTCCGTCATACGGAGTGACAAATCCCAGTCTCGATCCGTGTCAACCCAACAGACACTTTCGGAGATACCTGTAGTGCACCTTTATAGTCACCCAGTTACATTGTGACGTTTGGTACACCCAAAGAACTCCTACGGTATCCGGGAGTTACACGATCTCATGGTCTAAGGAAAAGATACTTGACATTGGAAAAGCTCTAGCAAACGAACTACACGATCTTGTGCTATGCTTAGGATTGGGTCTTGTCCATCACATCATTCTCCTAATGATGTGATCCCGTTATCAACGACATTCAATGTCCATAGCCAGGAAACCATGACTATCTGTTGATCAACGAGCTTGTCAACTAGAGGCTTACTAGGGACATATTATGGTCTATGTATTCACACGTGTATTACGATTTCCGGATAATACAGTTATAGCATGAATAAAAGACAATTATCATGAACAAAGAAATATAATAATAATAATACTTTTATTATTGCCTCTAGGGCATATTTCCAACAGTCTCCCACTTGCACTAGAGTCAATAATCTAGTTACATTGTGATGAATCGAACACCCATAGAGATCTGGTGTTGATCATGTTTTGCTCGCGAGAGAGGTTTAGTCAACGGATCTGCGACATTCAGATCCGTATGTACTTTGCAAGTATCTATGTCTCCATCTTTAACATTTTCACGGATGGAGTTGAAACGACGCTTGATGTGCCTGGTCTTCTTGTGAAACCTGGGCTCCTTGGCAAGGGCAATAGCTCCAGTGTTGTCACAGAAGAGTTTGATCGGCCCCGTCGCATTGGGTATGACTCCTAGGTCAGTGATGAACTCCTTCACCCAAATTGCTTCATGCGCTGCCTCCGAGGCTGCAATGTACTCCGCTTCACATGTAGATCCCGCCACGTCGCTCTGCTTGCAGCTGCACCAGCTCACTGCTCCACCATTCAACATATACACGTATCCGGTTTGTGACTTAGAGTCATCCAGATCTGTGTCGAAGCTAGCATCGACGTAACCCTTTAAGACGAGCTCTTCGTCACCTCCATAAACGAGAAACATGTCCTTTGTCCTTTTCAGGTACTTCAGGATATTCTTGACCACTGTCCAGTGTTCCTTGCCGGGATTACTTTGGTACCTACCTACCAAACTTACAGCAAGGTTTACATCAGGTCTGGTACACAGCATGGCATACATAATAGATCCTATGGCTGAAGCATAGGTGATGACACTCATCTCTTCTTTATCTTTTGCCGTGGTCGGGGACTGAGCCGAGCTCAATCTCACACCTTGCAACACAGGCAAGAACCCCTTCTTGGACTGATCCATTTTGAACTTCTTCAAAATCTTATCAAGGTATGTGCTTTCTGAAAGACCTATGAGGCGTCTCGATCTATCCCTATAGATCTTGATGCCTAATATGTAAGCAGCTTCTCCAAGGTCCTTCATTGAAAAACACTTATTCAAGTAGGCCTTAATGCTGTCCAGAAGTTCTGTATCGTTTCCCATCAAGAGTATGTCATCTACATATAATATGAGAAATGCTACAGAGCTCCCACTCACTTTCTTGTAAACGCAGGATTCTCCATAATTTTGCATAAACCCAAACACTTTGATCATCTCATCAAAGCAAATGTTCCAACTCCGAGATGCTTGCACCAGCCCATAAATGGATCGCTGGAGCTTGCATACTTTTTTAGCGTTCTTAGGATCGACAAAACCTTCCGGTTGCATCATATATAGCTCTTCCTTAAGATGTCTGTTAAGGAATGCCGTTTTGATGTCCATCTGCCATATCTCATAATCATAGTATGCGGCAATTGCTAACATGATTCGGACGGACTTCAGCTTCGCTACGGGAGAGAATGTCTCGTCGTAGTTAATCCCTTGAACTTGTCGATAACCCTTAGCGACAAGTCGAGCTTTATAGATGGTAACATTTCCATCCGCGTCCGTCTTCTTCTTAAAGATCCATTTGTTTTCTATCGCTCGCCGATCATCGGGCAAGTCTGTCAAAGTCCATACTTTGTTTTCATACATGGATTCTATCTCGGATTTCATGGCTTCAAGCCATTTGTTGGAATCTGGGCCCGCCATCGCTTCTCCATAGTTCGAAGGTTCACCGTTGCCTAACAACATGATTTATAGGACAGGGTTGCCGTACCACTCTGGTGCGGAACGTGTCCTTGTGGACCTATGAAGTTCAGTAGTAACTTGATCCGAAGTACCTTGATCATTATTTTCCTCTTCAGTTGGTGTAGGCATCACAGGAACATTTTCCTGAGCTGCACTACTTTCCCGTTCGAGAGGTAGTACTTCATCGAGTTCTACTTTCCTCCCACTTACTTCTTTCGAGAGAAACTCTTTTTCCAGAAAGCATCCGTTCTTGGCAACAAAGATCTTGCCCTCGGATCTTAAGTAGAAGGTATACCCAACGGTTTCCTTAGGGTATCCTATGAAGACGCATTTTTCCGACTTGGGTTCGAGCTTTTCAGGTTGAAGTTTCTTGACATAAGCATCGCATCCCCAAACTTTTAGAAACGACAGCTTAGGTTTCTTCCCAAACCATAATTCATACGGTGTCATCTCAACGGATTTAGACGGTGCCCTATTTAAAGTGAATGTAGCTGTCTCTAGAGCGTATCCCCAAAATGATAGCGGTAAATCGGTAAGAGACATCATAGACCGCACCATATCTAATAGAGTGCGATTACGATGTTCGGACACACCGTTACGCTAAGGTGTTCCAGGCGGCCTGAGTTGTGAAACGATTCCACATTTCCTTAAGTGTGTACCAAATTCGTGACTTAAATATTCTCCTCCACGATCTGATCGTAGGAACTTTATCTTTCGGTCAAGTTGATTCTCTACCTCATTCTGAAATTCCTTGAACTTTTCAAAGGTCTTAGACTTGTGTTTCATTAAGTAGACATACTCATATCTACTCAAGTCATCAGTGAGAGTGAGAACATAACGATATCCTCCGCGAGCCTCAACGCTCATTGGACCGCACACATCAGTATGTATGATTTCTAACAAGTTGGTTGCTTGCTCCATTGTTCCGGAGAACAGAGTCTTGGTCATTTTACCCATGAGGCATGGTTCGCATGTGTCAAATGATTCATAATCGAGAGACTCTAAAAGTCCATCAGCATGGAGCTTCTTCATGCGCTTAACACCAATGTGACCAAGGCGGCAGTGCCACAAGTATGTGGGACTATCGTTATCAACTTTACATCTTTTGGTATTCACACTATGAATATGTGTAATATTACGCTCGAGATTCATTAAGAATAAACCATTGACCATAGGGGCATGACCATAAAACATATCTCTCATATAAATAGAACAACCATTATTCTCGGATTTAAATGAGTAGCCATCTCGCATCAAACGAGATCCAGATACAATGTTCATGCTCAAACTTGGCACCAAATAACAATTATTAAGGTTTATAACTAATCCCGTAGGTAAATGTAGAGGTAGCGTGCCGACGGCGATCACATCGACCTTGGAACCATTCCCGACGCGCATCGTCACCTCGTCCTTCGCCAGTCTCCGCTTATTCCGCAGCTCCTGCTGTGAGTTACAAATATGAGCAATGACACCGGTATCAAATACCCAGGAGTTACTACGAGTACTGGTAAGGTACACATCAATTACATGTATATCAAATATACCTTTAGTGTTGCCGGCCTTCTTATCCGCTAAGTATTTGGGGCAGTTCCGCTTCCAGTGACCCTTTCCCTTGCAATAAAAGCACTCAGTCTCAGGCTTGGGTCCATTCTTTGACTTCTTCCCAGTAACTTGCTTACCGGGCGCGGCAACATCCTTGCCGTCCTTCTTGAAGTTCTTCTTGCCCTTGCCCTTCTTGAACTTAGTGGTCTTATTGACCATCAGCACTTGATGTTCTTTCTTGATCTCAACCTCTGCTGACTTCAGCGTTGAAAATACTTCAGGAATGGTCTTCACCATCCCCTGCATATTGTAGTTCATCACAAAGCTCTTGTAGCTTGGTGGGAGCGACTGAAGGATTCTGTCAATGACCGCCTCATCAGGGAGGTTAATGTCCAGCTGAGTCAGGCGGTTGTGCAACCCAGACATTTTGAGTATGTGCTCACTGACAGAATTGTTTTCCTCCATCTTACAACTATAGAACTTGTGGGAGACATCATATCTCTCGACCCGGGCATGAGCTTGGAAAACTAGTTTCAGCTCTTCGAACATCTCATATGCTCCGTGATGCTCAAAACGCTTTTGGAGCCCCAGTTCTAAGCTGTAAAGCATGCCGCACGAAACGAGGGAGTAATCATCAGCACGAGACTGCCAAGCGTTCATAACGTCTTGGTTCTCTGGGACGGGAGCGTCACCTAGCGGTCCTTCTAGGACATATTGTTTCCTGGCAGCTATGAGGATGATCCTCAGGTTCCGGACCCAATCCGTATAGTTGCTGCCATCATCTTTCAGCTTGGTTTTCTCTAGGAACGCGTTGAAGTTCATGTTGACATGAGCGTTGGCCATTTGATCTACAAGACATATTTGCGAAGGTTTTAGACTAAGTTCATGATAATTAAGTTCATCTAATCAAATTGTTACACGATCCGAGTCGACTAGGCCGTGTCCGACCATCACGTGAGACGGATTAGTCATCGTCGGTGAACATCTTCATGTTGATCGTATCTTCCATACGAATCGTGTTAAACCTTTCGGTCTCTGTGTTCCGAGGCCATGTCTGTACATGCTAGGCTCGTCAAGTTAACCCTAAGTGTTTTTGCATGTGTAAAACTGTCTTACACCCGTTGTATGTGAACGTAAGGATCTATCACACCCGATCATCACGTGGTGCTTCGAAACGACGAACTTTAGCAACGATGCACAGTTAGGAGAGAACACTTCTTGAAATTGTTGTAAGGGATCATCTTATTTACTACCGTCATTCTAAGTAAACAAGATGCATAAACATAATAAACATCACATGCAATTATATAGTAGTGACATGATATGGCCAATATCATATAGCTCCATTGATCTCCATCTTCGGGGCTCCATGATCATCTTGTCACCGGCATGACACCATGATCTCCATCATCATGATCTCCATCATCGTGTCTTCATGAAGTTGTCACGCCAACGACTACTTCTACTTCTATGGCTAACGCGTTTAGCAATAAAGTAAAGTAATTTACATGGCGTTCTTCAATGACACGCAGGTCATACAAAAAATAAAGACAACTCCTATGGCTCCTGCCGGTTGTCATACTCATCGACAAGCAAGTCGTGATTCCTATTACAAGAACATGATCTCATACATCACAATATATCATTCATCATTCATCACAACTTCTGGCCATATCACATCACATGACAATTGCTGCAAAAACAAGTTAGACGTCCTCTAATTGTTGTTGCATCTTTTACGTGGCTGCAATTGGGTTCTAGCAAGAACGTTTTCTTACCTACGAATAACCACAACGTGATTTTGTCAACTTCTATTTACCCTTCATAAGGACCCTTTTCATCGAATCTGCTCCAACTAAAGTGGGAGAGACAGACACCCGCCAGCCACCTTATGCAACTAGTGCATGTCTGTCGGTGGAACCGGTCTCACGTAAGCGTACGTGTAAGGTTGGTCCGGGCCGCTTCATCCCACAATACCGCTGAAGCAAGAAAAGACTAGTAGTGGCAAGCAAGTTCACAAGATCCATGCCCACAACAAAATTGTGTTCTACTCGTGCAATAGAGAACTACGCATAGACCTAGCTCATGATGCCACTGTTGGGGAACGTTGCAGAAAATTAAAATTTTTCCTACGGTTTCACCAAGATCCATCTATTAGTTCATCTAAGAAACGAGTCATGGAAGAGAGATTGCATCTAAATACCAGTTGTAGATCGAGTGCGGAAGCGTTCAAGGGAAGGGTGATGATGGAGTCGTACTCGCCGTGATTCAGATCACCGATGACTAAGTGCTGAACGGACAGCACCTCCGCGTTCAACACACGTATGGGACGGACGACGTCTCCTCCGTCTTGATCGAGCAAGGAGTAAGGAGAGGTTGAGGAAGATTGCTCCAACGGCAGCACGACGGCGTGGTAGTGTTGGTGCAACAGTACTCCGACAGGGCTTCGCCAAGCACGTAACGGAGGAGGAGAGGTGTTGGGGAGGGGAGGGGCTGCGCCTTAGGTTGTCCAGCAGCCCTCCCCTCACTCCGCTATTTATAGGGGAAGGGGCAAGGGGGGCCGACCCCTCTAGATGGGATCTAGAGGGGGGGGGGGGGGGCGGCCAGGGAGGGGGGACTTGCCCCCCAAGCAAGGGGGGCGCCCCCTCTAGGGTTTCCCCCCAACCCTAGGCGCATGGGCCCAAGGTGGGGGGCGCGCCCAGCCCTCCAGGGGCTGGTTTCCTGCCCCTTGCGGCCCATGTGGCCCTCCGAGAGGGATGGCCCCTCCCGGTGGACCCCCGGAACCTCTCCGGTGGCCCCGGTACAATACCGATATGCCCCCGAAACTTTCCGGTGTCCGCATGACAACTTCCCATATATAAAACTTCACCTCCGGACCATTCCGGAACTCCTCGTCACGTCCGGGATCTCATCCGGGACTCCGAATAACATTCGGTAATCACATACAAGTCTTCCTAATAACCCTAGCGTCACCGAACCTAAAGTGTGTAGACCCTACGGGTTCGGGAGACATGCAGACATGACCGAGACGATTCTCCAGTCAATAACCAACAGCGGGATCTGGATACCCATGTTGGCTCCCACATGTTCCACGATGATTTCATCGGATGAACCACGATGTCGAGGATTCGATCAAACCCCGTATACAATTCCCTTTGTCAATCGGTACGTTACTTGCCCGAGACTCGATCGTCGGTATCCCAATACCTTGTTCAGTCTCGTTACCGGCAAGTCACTTTACTCGTACCGTAATGCATGATCCCGTGACCAACCACTTGATCACTTTGAGCTCATTAGGATGATGCATTACCGAGTGGGCCGAGAGATACCTCTCCGTCATACGGAGTGACAAATCCCAGTCTCGATCCGTGTCAACCCAACAGACACTTTCGGAGATACCTGTAGTGCACCTTTATAGTCACCCAGTTACGTTGTGACGTTTGGTACACCCAAAGCACTCCTACGGTATCCGGGAGTTACACGATCTCATGGTCTAAGGAAAAGATACTTGACATTGGAAAAGCTCTAGCAAACGAACTACACGATCTTGTGCTATGCTTAGGATTGGGTCTTGTCCATCACATCATTCTCCTAATGATGTGATCCCGTTATCAATGACATCCAATGTCCATAGCCAGGAAACCATGACTATCTGTTTATCAACGATTTAGTCAACTAGAGGCTTACTAGGGACATATTATGGTCTATGTATTCACACGTGTATTACGATTTCCGGATAATACAGTTATAGCATGAATAAAAGACAATTATCATGAACAAAGAAATATAATAATAATACTTTTATTATTGCCTCTAGGGCATATTTCCAACACGGACTGCCGTGACATTCATTGCAGACATTACAACCCGGTACGGCATACCACACAACATCATCACCAACAACGGCACAAATTTTGCCAAGGGAGCATTGGCACGTTTCTGCGCGACACAGGGCATCCGACTGGACTTAGCGTCCGTTGCCCACCTGCAGTCAAACGGACAAGGCGAGCGAGCATATGGCCTCATCCTCTCCGGTATCAAGCCCCGACTGGTCGTGCCACTGGAGCGTTCGGCCGGCTGCTGGCTCGACGAGCTACCGGCCGTCCTCTGGAGTCTGCGCACTACCCCAAACAAGTCAACCGGCTTCACCCCCTTCTTCCTTGTATATGGTGCTGAGGTTGTCATCCCAACTGACATCGAGTTCGACTCTCCTCGAGTCACCATGTACACGGAGGCGGAGGCCAAGGAAGCAAGAGAAGACGGCGTCGACTTGCTGGAAGAAAGCCGGCTGTTAGCCCTCAGCCGGTCCGCCATCTACCAGCAAGGACTACGCTGTTACCACAGTCGGAGAGTGAAGCCAAGAACTTTCCAAGAGGGAGACCTTGTGCTCCGGCTGATACAGCGAACAGACGGCCAGCACAAGCTCTCGGCTCCTTGGGAAGGCCCTTTCGTCATCAGCCGGGCTCTGGGAAACGACTCCTATTACCTGATCGACGCGCAGAAGCCGAAGGCACGCAAGAGAGACGACTCCGGCAAGGAATCAGAGCGCCCGTGGAACGCCAATCTTCTTCGAAGATTTTACAGTTAAACTGCAGTATGTATCACGCTACCTTTTGTATTAAGTATGAGACAACGGGCCCTCGAGGAGTTCTCGGGGACTACCCTATTTTATCTATGAATGTCGGGTATCACACCCATGAGTACCCCACTGCATTTACTTCCTCCGTCCGGCACTGGGTTCGACTAAGTCGGCCCCGGGACTTGCCGCCTTGAGTTATGTCTAAGTTCTACCTGCAGTCAGACAAGTAATGTGCCGGCACCCAAGCCCTCTCTTGCGAGAGTCACAGCTCGAAGAATCAGCTGCCCGACTAGCAAGAGCTAAAGGCGGAAATGATGCCCACATGAAAAATGGCTAAGGACTAACAAACTTACATAACACAAGCCGGCTTCCCCCTCGCCAACCGATTGTCGAAGCAGTCGGCTGGCCGGCTTCCTTCCCTACTCGACCACAGTCTAAAAAAGCTTGAGCCCTTGCCTTCCCAGATGGCTGAACTCCTTACCCAGCCACAGACTGCAGAGCAGCTGTCCAGCTGGGAAGGCGGCAACCAAGGGAAGGCGGCAAAGGAAAAAAAGCAAAAAGATAAAAAGCAAGTAGGAATGGAAGCCAAGCGCGTGCATAATAATATTTACACCCAAAGCCTTCGAAAGGCCGGTATTCGACGAAGTTTGAATACACCCCCAGTGGGTGGAATTGCGCAAAAATAACAAGTCTGTTCAAAGAGTGACTAGCAGGAAAGTAAAATGGTGAATCAAGCCAAGGGAGCGCCCGGAGCTTCAGGAAGAATGGTGGAGACGGCGGTGTCGGCTGGAGGAGTGGCCGGCTGGCGAGTCTCGGCCTGGTCATCACCGGTGGCAGGCGGAGCATTCGCGTTGTCGTGGGCTTCTGTGGGAGCACGAGCACCTATGGGGCAGGGGGCCCCTTCTTGTCCGGCAAGGGAGCGGAGGGCGCACGCAGAGCGGATCGAGGCGACGGCACGCGGGGGATTTTACCCAGCTTCGGAGCTCTCCGGAGAGATAAAACTCCTACTGCTGCTTTGTGTTTGTATTAGTTCTTGCTCAAGAGCGTGAGCGTGTTGTGGTGCTGGATGCGTCGAATGGACCGACCCTACTGCGGAACCAAAATTCTGAACCCCTTCTACGTGCGCACGGGCCTCCCTTTTATAGTCTAAGGGGGTCACCGACAGGTGGCAGCGTAGAAAGAGGGGTAGAAAGGTAAAAACGCGGGTTGGTACAACTGCTACCAACAGTGTCCCCTACCTAACTCTGACGGCAGGGGACAAGGGCATTTAATGCCCGTCCGGTCGCCCCAACAGTGCAAGGAAACGACCGTTAGAGGCGCCACCGATCGCCACGATGGCCTCCTTGTCAGCTTCGCTTGCCACCTCGCACCGCATGGCTGCACAGCGCCTCGCCACGTGCTCCTGGGATAGTCCTGGAGTGACACGTCGTTGGATGCGCTGGAGCTTGGGTGCAGAGTGGCAGCCTTGCCGCGGCAAGCGCCTTGCCGCGGTCGTTGTCTTGTCGCACCAGCAAGCTTGCCGTTCGCTGTGCCTTGCCGGGACGCGCGGGGTGTCGCAGCAAGTTTCCCGAAGCGCCTTGGTTGGCCTTCCCGGCAAGCTCCTCTTGCGGGGGTCTTTGTCCTTCCCGGCAAGCTCCTCTTGCAAGGGTCTTGTCCTTCCCGGCAAGCTCCTCTTGCCGGGGTCTTGCCTTCTTAGTTAATACTTTGTTCTTGAATGGCAGTAATGTGAATGGCGGAGGATCTTGGCGGGTGCCCGGCAAACCTTGTCGTGGGGCGCTGTGACTGCCCGTGCACAAGTTCGGGGTACTAAGGTACCCCTACTTTAGTACACCGACAGGAGCCCCCGGGCCTGGGCCATACACGGTGCCGAGCGCTGTTGGGCCAGGCCCAAAACAGTGCACGGGCACGCGCGGCCTGGGTCCGAACCGAATCTGACTCCGTGTCCACCGCGTCCTCCCGCAACGGCACGCGTCAATTGCGGCGTCGTGGGAGAGAATGTGGTCAATACTTAATTTCCAGGAAATGCGTAATGTTCGCATCTCCCATTTATAAGCAGGGGGAACAGGGCCGTTCCCCCACCTTCGCTACTTGCAGTTCCTTCCTCCGAAAGCCCTGCCGCTCCCCTCCGCTTCCCAAGCCGAAAGAGAGCAGCGCTCCGCCGCCCGTCGTCGCCATCGCCGCCGTCGCCTTCGCCTTCCCCCACCGCTTCTGCCATGGCTCCGAAGACCGGGAAAGCTGCGAAGACCGCGAAGGCTGTGAAGGCTGCGAAATCGGCCGAGGCGCTGGAGCTCGAGGCGCTGCGCAAGAAGCGAGTGCTTTTCCTCCCCGAGCTCACCCCGGAGGCGCTGCGGGAGGAGTTCTACCTCTTCTGGTCGACGGAGACGCGGGCGCATCCGCGCACGCCGGTGCTCTCCGTTGAGGCTTCCAAATTGAA
The DNA here is from genome assembly GCA_963921465.1 of Triticum timopheevii. Lineage (NCBI taxonomy): Eukaryota > Viridiplantae > Streptophyta > Magnoliopsida > Poales > Poaceae > Triticum > Triticum timopheevii. The sequence continues at coordinate 539,815,134 of OY997272.1, forward strand.
AAAGTGCCCCAGAGGTTACTACTTCTTTCCTGTGTTCTTCTACTGCGGGCTCTGCCCACCTTTTTCCGATTTTCTCTGCGACATCATGAACACCTACGGGTTTCATCTTCTTGATTTCACCCCCAACGCCGTTCTGACAATGGCGGTTTTCGCACACCTCTGCGAGAACTTTGTTGGCATCCTCCCCAATGTCGCTCTTTTTCGTCATTATTTCTCCCCCCGAGCCGAGAAAGGGGAGCCACTGGCTGGCGGAATCGCCTGGACCTCTCGGATTGGCATGAAGGAGGTGTACTTGACGGGCAAGCTCCGCAGCAAGTGGGACGAGTGGAGGGCGGAGTGGTGCTGGATCTGTGATGCCAATCCGCCGCCATTCACCAGGCTGCGCCAGACCCGGGTGGTGCGTGGCAGCGACTGGAGAGCTCTGTCACCGGACGACGCCAAGCTGAAGATCGCCACCACCCGAATCCTCCAGCTCAGGCATGCCGGGCTCACATCAGGGGCGGTTGGTGCGGATTTGAAAGTGCGTTATATCGACTAGAGGGGGGGTGAATAGGCGATTTTTATGAAATTCTTCACTGAGGAATTTGCCGGTGAGGAAATTCCTTAGCGAAGAACTATTTGCAGCGGAATAAGTACTCAGAGGTAAACATAACAGATTACACACATAGTCAGCATGATGAAATGATGACTAGAACAGAGTACAGGAAGCGTAAACAAAGGATAACATGATGAAGACAAACAGACTGAAGAAATTGAACTGAGGAATTTGTGAAAGTCTTCAGTCAAAGTCTTCAAGCACAGATATGAACAATATGCAACATAGACTGAGGAAATGAAAGAGTTGAGGAAATAGAACCAGTCAGTTGGTGAAGACAATGATTTGGTAAACCAGTTCCAACTGCTGTCTCAGTTGTACGTCTGGTTGGAGCGGCTGAGTATTTAAACTCGAGGACACACAGTCCCGGACACCCAGTCTCTGAGCCGCAACTCAGGACACCCAGTCCTCACCGTATTCTCCTTGAACTAAGACCACACAGGCCTCGTCCAATCACTCGTGGTAAGTCTTCAGGTGACTTCCAAACCTTCACAGACTTGGTCACTCGGCGATCCACAATTCCTCTTGGATGCTCTAGACCTTGACGCCTAACCGTCTGGAAGAAGCACAGTCTTCAAAGGTAACAAGCGTCGGATCCACGCAGGATCAATTTCTTCAGTGATGCTCAATCACTTGGGGTTTTTGTGGGTTTGGTTTTGGGATTTTCCTCACTTGATGATTTTCGCTCAAAGTCCTCGGAGGATGGGTTGCACTCAAATGACAAGTGTCAAGTTCTCTCGGAGGAGCCAACCAGCTAGTGGTTGTAGGGGGCGGCTATTTATAGCCTAGGGAGCAGCCCGACATGATAAGACATAAATGCCCTTCAATGATATGACCGTTAGGTGGATAAGATATTTTGGTCTGCCGGCGCGCAGCACAGCAACGGTCGGAAATTTGACTTTCAAAGTCCTCAGGGCTATCATGTTCCTCACTGTGTAGGTGATTCGCACTGGCGAATTCCTACCTCCTCAGTCAGAGCAAAGTCATCAGTGAACAGAAGAACTGCGTCTCTGTCACTGAAGAATTTGACTGAACTGTATGAGATTTCCAATGGCTTCACTCGAAGGGATTGGTAGGTGTAGGATTTTGAGTTGAGCATCACATGGAAAGTTTTCCTTAGTATTTCCTCGACCCCCTTTAACAGTACGGTGTTTCCTATAACTCAAGAAAGAGAAAATGAAACTACGAAAACAAAAGTCTTCACGCTTCAGATTCCTCGAACGAATATCAAGTCTTCATGGTCACACCAATTTCTTCACTTTCAAAGTCTTCAGAAAGTCTTCAGAATATCAAAGTCTTCAGTCGAAGAACTTCATTTTTAGGGGTCGACTTTCTCTGTAAATATCAAACTCCTCATAGACTTATAGACCTGTGTACACTCACAAACGCATCAGTTACTTAACCTATAAGTCTTCAATACACCAAAATCACTAAAGGGCACTAGATGCACTTACAATCTCCCCCTTTTTGGTGATTGATGACAACATAGGTTAAGTTTTCAATGGGGATAAACATATGAAGTGTAAAAACTGATATTGAGGAATTTGATTGCAAGATATAGAAGAACTCCCCCTGAATATGTGCATAATGAGGAATTTGCTTTTGAGGCAATGCACATTTGTAGATTTGAATCATGGAGATCTCCCCCTATGTCTTGTAATTCATACACGCATTTGATACATATACTTTGAAGAATTTGAAATGCATGATGAAATATGGTGCCTGATGAGATTCAGCATGCATGCAATAGTATTAACTAGGAATGAGCATGCGGAATATCACACCAAAGGTTTCAGAGCTCAAGTATCACATTCAGAGCTTAGTGCTTCAAAAGCATCAGAGCATAACACGTATCAAAATCAGAGCATCAGAAGCATGATTAAAAGTATTAGAGCACAGTGCAAAGTCAGCACAATGCACGATCAAAAGTATCAGGGCACCATCGGAGTTAAGATTACAACTCGATCCAATAAAAGTTTCGGAAGAACGAGAGTTGTAACTTAATAAAAACGCCCATAGTATAAACCCGCCTGAAGACTAACTCAGATTTCTCCCCCTTTGTCATCAAATGACCAAAAGGATCGAAACTGAGGACTAACGCCCCTGAAGATATTCAAGTCGATGAAGGAGCGCCAGCGTTGTCGGGGTTGGTTGTTGAAGTAGGGCCTGCCGCAGTGTCGTCCAAATCTTCATATTCATCAGTTTCGCGCGATGAAGAATAAGAGCTGGCCACCAAATCAGGAACTTTGACTCTCTTGAATTTCTTCGGAGGTGGTGCAGACCAGTCATAAGCTTCCTGAAGACCCATAGTCTTCAATTCTTCCGCGGAATAGACATGATTCAGAACAGCCCAGGTGCGGTTGAGGGTTTCATGTAGGTAGTACTGGTTTTTCTTCACTGCATTATGCGTTGAAGTCATATTGTGAAGAATTGCAGCAAATTGGCGCTTGACCCATTTCTGATTGCGATTAACCTTCTGATGAAGACTGAGGAGTAACTCACGATCAGTCATCACCCTGGGTGCTGTGGCTTGAGGCTGTTTCTTGGTTGAGGTATTTGCGGCAGTATCATGCGTAGCAGAATCGTCATTGGTGGAGTAAGATGCAGCTTTGCGAAACTGACCATCCAATGGACGAGTGCCTTCATCAATTACAGCTGCTGCCTTGCCCTTGTCATCAGATGATGAAATTGGTCGCTTGAGGACTTCAATGGGCGGCAGAAAGCTGCCATGATTCAGAGTGTCAGCCTTGTAGTTCAGTGAAGATCTTGCCCGGATGAATCTCATGATCCAAGGCGCATAGGGCTTCAGCTCAAAAGGTGACATTGCAATATTGGCCAGAGTCCTCATGAAGAAATCATGGAAGTTGACTGGAACGCCATGAATGATATTGAAAAGCATGTTCTTCATGATGCCAACGACGTCTTCATCATTTGAGTCGTGGCCTTTGATTGGACTCATAGTCTTCGTCAAGATCCGGTACACAGTCGGAGGCACATATAGCAAATCCTTGACGAGGAATTTGGTTCGAGGGGCTTGGACTGGCTTCAGTGGCTTCATCAGTACTTGCATGAAGTGATCAGACAGTTCACGTTCATTGTAGAGGCAACGAGCAGATTCATGGGGAGGATCAAGAGGAAGGACACGAAGCAATTCAGTTGCTGGTGCCTTGTAGTGAGTATTTTCAGTCATCCAATCCAGAACCCATGAGTTGATATCTTCAGCATCTCCGGTGATGTGCAGGGTGGCATAGAACTGAAGAATGAGTTCTTCATTCCAGTCACATATATCGGTGCAGAAATTCAGTAGCCCTGCATCATGAAGAACACGGAGTACTGGCTCGAAGCACGGCAGTGATTCCATATCAACATGAGGAATATGCTCATGGTCGAAGATTTTGTCCTTGTCGAATAGCACTGAGGAATAGAAATTTGCTTGTGTTGGAGTCCAGAAGCGTCTTTTCCTCATTCGAGCAGAGTCATAAGGATTGTAGGCAGTGAAGAACACATGCTCAGAAAAGAAATCTTCAGCCTTGAACTTTTGCTTGCTCGAAAATGGATTCTTTGGCTTGGGTAGAGGAATATCTGTTATTTGAAGCACAACCTCAGGAATCGCAATTTCAGGTTCTTCAGGCTGAGGAATTTCTGGTTCCTCTACTTGTGCAGTTTGAGGATCAGCAGTTGGTTCTTCAGCGCTAGTGGCTGGAATCTCTTCGTTGACAGATGATGTGGGATGAGTTTCTTCAGAGCCCATTTGAACAGTTGTAGCCGGGGACTGAGGGACTTGTTGAAGCGGAGTGAAGAGAGGAGTATTGGGGTGCTGACTTTCCCAAAAGTCATCGTTCATTACCGATGTAGTGCACCCAATATCCACATCTTCATCTTCTTTCTCAATTTCCTCAGCGCCTGCCTCTTCAGCTGTGAACTGAGGCACGGGTGAGGAAGCAACAGGAGTTGAAGGGAACGCTTCCACATCAATTTCTTCATCAAGCTGTTCGGACGTAGCAATAGATTGATTTTCTTCATCAGATCCGCTTGGGATAGTGTATTCTTCTCCAAAGGGAACAATTTCCTTGGATGACATGGAGGAAATGGGAATGGCATCGATAGGATTTTCAATCGAGATGGTCATTGGCTTCAATTTCTTCGCAGCCGAAGAATTTGACGCAGCTGATGCCTTCCTTTTCTTCACTGCAGCTCTCTCTGCAGCCTTTGTCTTCTTCACTTCATAGGCAGAAGGAAGAATTGGAATTGGTGTTGGTGCAGGAGGAGCTGAGGATTGTGGTACAGTTTCTTCAGGCACAACTGGTGCAGTTGCCCTATTTCCTTCAGATTCTTCAGGCGCACCACTAGTGGATGCCCTGGGAGTTTCTTCAGCAGCTGGAATGGAGTCATCAGCCCTGGAACTTGCGTTCTCATCAGCACGCTGAAGGTCATCAGCAGTGCTGGCATGTTCATCAGCAGGCTGAGCAGATTCTTCAGCCTGAGGATTTTCTTGTTGCGATGAGGCTGCAACAGTTGACATTCTATTCGTCAGAGTGACGAATCTCACCTTGGCTCCTTGCCAGTCAGCATTGTAAGCATCAAAATCCTTGCTGAGTGCTTGGATTTCTGATTGAGCTTTAAGAAGTTCTTCAGGAGTCAAGTTGATGATGTTTTTCCTCAGAAGCTTCTCTTTTCTTGCTTTTGCTCTCTTCAATTCACGAGCCTTTTCAAATTTCCATTTCTCTTTCAGCGATGAAATGATTCAGCATGTGACTTTGACCAGGAGTCAGTGGCAGATCCGGAAGAGGAGTGTGTGGATCCTGATGCCACAGGTCAATGAAGTCTAGGATCTTCTTCGGATCCAAAAGCAGAGGTACACTTGTTCCTTTGGCTTTAGCGGCCTTGGTTAGTCTATCTCTGATGATTTCTTCAAGTTCTTCATCAGAGGCTTCATCATCAGAGGGAACGTTGAATGCAACCTGTTTCTTCTTCGGACTGGGCCGAGGACCGCGTCCAGCAGTTGATTTTGTCTTCAGCAGAGTGGGACCTGTTGAGGACATTGGTGCAGCTGAGGAACTTGCTGAAACACCAGAAGCAATGGAGAATCCTTGAGTCCTTTGGCAAGTGGCAAGATGCACAGGTGTTGAGGACTTGGAGGGAGCTGCTGAGGATTTTGAATGAGCAGCAGCAGTCTGAGGAATTTGCCGTGAGGGCACAACTGAGGAACTGGGCCGTGAGGGCGCAACTGAGGAACTGGGCCGTGAGGGCGCTGACGGTGAAGCACTTGGCTTGCGTGCAGGCTTCTTTGGCATTGATTTCCTCGGTTTGACCGAGGGCTCAGCAGCAGCAGCAGCAGTATCCTCATTGAATTTCCTCACCGCCTCCTTGGCCTGTCTTGCCAATTTGGCTTGGCGCCGGGACCATTCTTCAGGAAAGTCCTCACCACGTTTGACGCTGGTGGGATCAGCAACTTGGCCAGGTGCCAGAGGAGCTCTTGGGCATGGAGGATTCAGAGTGAATTTCCTCATGTACTTAGGAGTGACATAGCGGTATTCTCGCCATTCTCGTGCCCATCTCCTTTCTATTCTCTGTATGCGCACTTTGCACTGGTTCTTGGTCTCCTTGCCAAATTTGGATACATCAGGTGTGCAGTAGTCTGTGTATATTTCCTTAGGAATTTCAAAAGCAGTCATGACTTCCGGTTTCTTTCCTCCCTTCTGCGGTCTCTTGCCTTCTGCCATTTTCTTCAGGTGAGGAATTTGAACAATTGAGCACTCTGAAGAAGTATGCAGTTTTTCTTCGAGGAACGCTGCAAATGAGTTAAGTTGATGAGAACCTAGTGATTCAGCAGCGGACATGAGTACCTGTGAACAGAGTGTAGGTGCGAGGAATTTGGAGAGGTCATATGCATTCTCAGAAGATTTTCCAAAAGAAGCAAGTTTTGAGGAATTTGACCAGTTTGAGTCTTGAGGAATTTCACTAAGCGTTTCGTCTTAGGTTCCAGAGTTGTACAGATCGAAAATCCGCACAATTGAGGAATCTTGAAGAAATGAATGCTTAGGGAGATAAATCAAGAACATATAGTGTGTGAGGTGTTCATATGTGAAGATTTTGAAGAGTAAAAACACCTTTGAAGATTTTCAGACAGATTTGAGAATCAACGCGAGTAATAAAAGTGACTTTTAATTACCCGAACTGAAGAACACGACGAACAGAGATGAACTGTAGAGAAGTTCGTCACGTTAGATCTTCCACGCCCTAACTTGGCGGAGGAAGACGACTACGGCGGCGGCGGAGTGAAGATTTCCGCAGCCGGCGCGAGTACGACGGCGATGAGGTCGAGGCAGTGAAGCTTTTCCTCACCGGCGACGATGGAGTAGCGGCGGCGCTAGGGTTTGAGGAGAGCTCGAGCGAGAGACAGCGACCGAGCGGAGTAAATGAAGTGAGGAGGGTAAAGGGGTATTTATAGCCACAGTGAAAAACTGTTCGCCCGAAGATTTTGGACGAACATGCCCCTGCCCTTTCTCCTTCACGCGACGTGTGTCACCCACGTACTGTGCAGATGAGATCGTGTAAGATCGTGGGTGATTAAACTAATGCATCGTGGGATGCGGAACGGTTTGAGCGGAAAAACCGAAAACTTGGATAGATTTGTTTAAAAGTTTCGTTCGCAATTTCTTCAGCTGTCAAGGACCAGTGAAGACTTTGAACGAGTTTCAATCAGAACGCACATGAAGAATTTGTGAATAGATTGGATTGAGTATAGCATAGAGGGGAAGGGTCCGATCACATTCACTTAGCAGAAATCGCAACTTGAAGAAATAGCAATAAGTGAATGCTGTAGAGGACATGAACTCATATATATATAGCCAATGAAGAAAGACGACGGAAATACTGAAGATTTTGCACAGTTGAAGAATTTGAAAAACTGAGGAATTTCAAATAAATAAAAAAAACTCAGATTGAAGATTTTCAACTTTTGTGGTGGCGTAGCCCACCGTATAAGAATGATGATTTCAGACACCGCGTACAATTGTCGTAGGGTCCTGAGAATCAAATTCTTCATTGATTTCTTCACACTTAGAGTGTTATTCTTCATTGATTGAGGAATAACGTTTCTTCATGTGTTGCACATCTAAGTCATCAATTATGCATAAGTGTTAGGATGTGTGTCCTTTTCAAAGAACATTCGAAGATTCTAAGATATTTAGCTCACACCGCAACTTGCTAAATCTCTTCTCATCCAAGGGCTTGGTGAAGATATCAGCTAGCTGTTCTTCAGTCTTCACATGCTCGATGGAGATATCGCCCTTCAACACATGATCATGAAGAAAATGATGACGAATCTGGATGTGCTTAGTCTTTGAGTGTTGAACTGGGTTGTGAGCAATCTTGATGGCACTCTCGTTGTCGCAGAGGAGAGGCATATTCTTCACGTTGACGCCATAGTCCTTGAGGGTTTGCTTCATCCAAAGCAGTTGAGCACAGCATGACCCAGCAGCAATATATTCAGCTTCAGCAGTAGACAGTGATACACAGTTCTGTTTCTTCGAGGACCAACAGACCAAAGATCGTCCGAGGAAATGACAAGTGCCAGATGTTGACTTGCGGTCCACACGATCACCAGCATAGTCAGAGTCAGAATATCCAATGAGATCAAAAGCAGAGCCCTTGGGGTACCATAATCCTAGTGTTGGTGTGTGAGCTAGATATCGAAGAATATGCTTCACAGCCTTATGGTGTGATTCCTTCGGTGCAGCTTGAAATCGGGCACACATGCAAACACTAAGCATTATATCTGGCCTAGATGCACATAGGTACAATAAAGAACCAATCATGGAGCGGTATACCTTGTGATCGAAGTCAGTACCATTTTCATCAGTGCATAGATGACCATTTGTGGGCATAGGAATTTTGACGCCTTTGCAATCTTGCATGCCGACTTTCCTCAGTACATCTTTGAGGTATTTCTCCTGAGATATGAATATGCCATTGTGCTGCTGACGAATTTGAAGACCTAAGAAGAATTTCAACTCTCCCATCATAGACATTTGATATTCTTCACTCATCATATAGGCAAATTCATCACTATTTCGTTGGTTAGTACAGCCAAAGATAATATCATCAACATATATTTGGCACACAAACAGTTCACCATCATATGATTTAGTAAATAGAGTAGGATCGAGTGAACCGGGTGTGAAGCCATTCTTCACGAAGAATTCCTTCAGTGTATCATACCACGCCCGAGGGGCTTGCTTGAGGCCATAGAGAGCCTTATTTAGTCTGAAGACTTTGTCAGGATTCTTGGGATCCTCAAAACCTGGGGGTTGAGCAACATATACTTCTTCCTCAAGCTTACCATTGAGGAATGCACTTTTCACATCCATTTGATATAAGATGATATCATGATGGTTAGCATAGGCAAGTAAAATGCGAATAGCTTCAAGTCTAGCTACAGGTGCAAAAGTTTCATCGAAATCAATTCCTTCAACCTGTGTGTAGCCTTGAGCTACTAGTCGTGCCTTATTCCTCACAACAAGGCCATTTTCATCTTGCTTGTTGCGGTAGATCCACTTTGTGCCAATGATATTATTCTTGCGAGGATCTGGGCGATTGACCAATTCCAAGACATTGTTCAGCTCGAACTGATGTAATTCTTCTTGCATAGCCTGAATCCACTCCGGCTCCAGAAATGCTTCATCTACCTTAGTGGGCTCTGAGATAGAGACAAAATCATAGTGCCCACAAAAGTTAGATAAGTGTGAGGCTTTTGAGCGGGTGAGAGGACCTGGTGCGCCGATGTCATCGATGATCTTCTCCACTTGCACTTCTTTTGCAACGCGTGGATGAGTTGGTTGTCGCTGAGGATTTTGATCAGCATTTTCTTCAGCACCAATTTCCTCATCATGTTCTTCAGGTGCATCAGCTCGGCGTTCTTCATGAATAGGAATGAATTCTTCACCAGATTCTTCAGTAGGAATGACATCCTCAGTTGCCTTGTGCTTGATAGCATCCTCAGGTGCTGGTTCATCTAACACAGAAGGTAGGTGCTCTCTTTGAGAGCCATTAGTTTCATCGAACCGCACATCTACAGTGTCAACAATCTTGTGAAGAACAATGTTGAAGACTCTGTAGGTGTGCGAGTCCTTTCCGTTACCAAGCATAAAACCTTCATGTGCTTTCGGTGCAAATTTAGAGTTGTGGTGAGGATCTCTAATCCAACATTTAGCACCGAAGACTTTGAAATAACTCACATTGGGTTTTTTGTCAGTGAGGAGTTCATATGCAGTCTTCTTGAAGAATTTGTGAAGATATACTCTGTTGATGATGTGGCAGGCAGTATCAATTGCGTCAATCCAAAAACGCTGAGGCGTTTTGTATTCATCAAGCATAGTGCGAGCCATCTCAACAAGAGTTCTGTTCTTGCGCTCCACGACACCATTTTGCTGAGGAGTATAAGGAGCAGATAATTCGTGAGTAATACCAAGTTCATCAAGATAGGCATCAAGACCAGAATTCTTGAACTCAGTTCCATTGTCACTTCTGATATGCGTGATCTTCACACCAAAGTTGGTTGAAGCCCTCGAGGAAAATCGTTTGAAGACTTCCTGCACTTCATGTTTGTAAGTAACAATGTGTACCCATGTATATCGAGAATAATCATCAACAATGACAAAACCATATAGAGATGCATCATTAGTGACTGCTGAATAATGATTAGGTCCGAAGAGGTCCATGTGAAGCAATTCGAATGGACGAGTAGTGGTCATGATAGTCTTCGCTGGATGCTTGGCCTTGGTCATTTTTCCGGCTTCACATGCTCCGCATAAGTGATCCTTGAGGAATTTGACATTCTCAATGCCAATGACATGCTTCTTCTTTGCAAGCGTGTTCAAATTCCTCATGCCTGCATGACCAAGTCGACGATGCCATAGCCAGCCTTCTGAGGCTTTTGCATGTAGACACATGGCTGGTTGTGGTCCTGTAGAGAAATCAACAATATACAGATCTCCTCTCCTAAAGCCTTCGAAGACTTTGGAATTGTCAGCTTCCATAATCACAACACATCGATATTTGCCAAAGACAACAACCATATCAAGATCACAAAGCATTGAGACTGACATGAGATCGTATCCTAAGGATTCAACAAGCATGACTTTGTCCATGTGCTTATCCTTAGAGATAGCAACCTTACCAAGACCCAATACCTGACTTTTGCCTTTGTCAGCAAATATGATATGCTTCAGAGGTGACGGTGATAAAGGAGCATCCATCAATAGATTCTTGTCACCAGTCATGTGATTTGTACACCCACTATCGAGGACCCATTCAGTGGTTTTGGGTTGATCATCCTGCAGATGAATTAGTGTAACTTACAATCTCATATGCTTCATCAGTGAAGAATATGATATCAAGTTCATCAGATGAATCTCATCAAGCAGTAAACAGATATAGCAGTATGAGGACGTGTGAAATGAAAGTTCATTTCATCATGATTCGCCTGCGTCCTTTCAGGCATTTTGTCAGGTCCCCAGCAAATTCTTCAGATGTTCGAGCACGTCTAGAGACCCGACCCTGCAGAAGAGATTAGTTCTTTTTCTTCACCACCCACATCTGGAGGGGTGGCAAAGAATTCATCATCCTGCGAGCACCATGTGAGAAAGGTGGCAAAGATGCCAAACCATTTCGCTTAGCATAGGAGGGGTTAGGGTAAGCATATGAATAAGCAGAGTAATTCTTCGAGGACTTATGAACATAATGGTTTGAAGAATAATGCACATATTCATAGCCCTTAGATTTACCCTGCGAGATAGATTTGTTAGCATGATAATAATCATATGAGGACTTTGATCCAGTTGAGGAATTTGATCCTCGTGAAGAATTTGGTCCATATGAGGATTTGGATCCATATGAAGAGTTTGGTCCATATGAAGAATTTGATCTGGGGTTCCTGTTCCTCACTGGTGGTGTCAGGACATTCACCTGAAGACTTTCAACACAACTTTCGGGAACCCAGATTTTCTTCATAGGGGAACCGTTCCTGCTGTTAGTGCCAACATATCTAGCAAATACTTCACCATTCTGATTTTTGAATAGTTTATAGTTGGAGTCAAATGACTCATCAGAAGAATGAGGAGATTCACATGTAAATCCGGATAAGTTAGATGGATCAATTGGAGGTCCCTTTGCAGCAACCCATGAGGTTTTGGGATACTGCTCAGGTTTCCAATATGTTCCATCGGCATTCAGTTTCCTCTCAAAGGCAATACCCTCTTTCCTAGGGTTTCTGTTGAGGATCTGCTTTTTGAGCACATCACAAAGTGTCTGATGCCCTTTGAGGCTTTTGTACATGCCTGTCATGTACAATTCCTTCAGCCCTGCATTGTCAGTGATACTAGCAAAGTCCTCAGATGAGGAATTAGTAATAGCAGAGGCAGATGAAGAATTTGTAACATTTGAAGCATTTGAACATTCAGGTGAAGAATTAGCAGATTCACGTTCAATGCACTTTAAGCATGGAGGAACAAATTCTTGCTGAGAAGTGTTGATTTGTTGAGCTAGTAATGAATCGCGCTCCTTCTGAAGATCTTCGTAACATACTCTTAGCTTTTCAAGATATTCCTTTCTTTGAATCGCTTCAAGAGAAAGCTTCTCATTGTCTTGCTTTTCTTGAAGAAATTCATAAGAAAGTTTCTCATGATCAGACAAGAGGGAGTTATGATGACCTTGAAGGTTATCATACTTAGACTGAAGTCTCTGAAGATTTTCAGTCAGGGCTTTAGTGCAATCCATTTCTTCACCCAACATATCATCACTTTTATCTAGCATGTTTTGAACCTTTTCAAGAGCCCGTTGTTGTTTCACAACAATTTTAGCAAGTTTAGAGTAGCTAGGCTTAAGATCCTCATCAGATTCATTTTCACTAGAATCCGAGGAGTTGTATTTGAGTACCTTAGCTGCTTTTGCCATGAAGCAATAGGTGGGAGCGTAGCCATCATTATCTTCATCAGGCTTGTTGGAGGAATCAGTTTCTTCAGTGTTGAAGATGGACTTGCTGACCAAAGCAGTAGCAACGGCCAGACTCGCCACACCAGACTCAGATTCTTCAGACTCCTCCTCTTCATCATTTTCCTCAGATTCAACTTCAGAGTCCATTTCCTTGCCAATGAATGCCCGAGCTTTCTTGGAGCTGCCCTTCTTGTGAGATGAAGACTTTGATGGTTTTGAAGACGAAGATTTTGATGATTTCTTCTTCTTCTTCGTTTCATCAGACCTGTAGTCCTTGTATTTCTTCTTCTTGTAGGTCGAAAGTATGTCTAGAGGGGGGGTGATTAGACTACTTGACAATATAAAAATTCAGCCTTTTGATCAAGACAAGTTTTTTGCAAGTTCACAATGATGATCAAGTCAAGTATCACCCTACACATGCAATTCTAGAGTATAGGCAGCGGAAAGTAAATTGCACATGTAGTAAAGAGAGGTGGAGAAGAGCAAACGCAATTTGGAGACACGGAGATTTTTTCTCGTGGTTCTGATAGGTGGTGCTATCGTCAATCCACGTTGATGGAGACTTCAACCCACGGAGGGTAACGGCTGCGAGAGTCCACGGAGGGCTCCACCCACGAAGGGTCCACGAAGAAGCAACCTTGTCTATGCCATCATGGCCTACGCCCACGGAGGGCTAGCCTTACTCGGGGTAGATCTTCACGAAGTAGGCGATCTCCTTGCCCTTACAAACTTCTTGGTTCAACTCCACATCTTGACGGAGGCTCCCAAGCGACACCTAACCAATCTAGGAGGCACCACCCTCCAAAAGGTAATAGATGGTGTTGGTGATGATGAACTCCTTGCTCTTGTGCTTCAAATGATAATCTCCCCAACACTCAACTCTCCTCACTGATTTGGCTGTGGTGGAAGAAAGGATTGAGTGGAAAGCAACTTGGGAAGGCTAGAGATCAAGCTTCATATGGTGGGAGTGGAGCAACTTGATCTCAACACAAGGGTAGGTAGTTTTCTTCTCAGAAATGTAAGATAGGAGTGGTAGTTCTTTATGATGGCTCTCTCCACGAATGAAGAAGGGGTGGAGGGGTATTTATAGCCTCCACACAAAATCCAACCGTTACACACATTTGACCAATCTCGGTCAGACCGAAGTTAACAACTCGGTGAGACCGAAAGTTCAAAACATGAGAACGTTGGGATTTTCGGTGGGACCGAAAATACAATCTCGGTGAGTCCGATTCGTGTAAAGACTAGGGTTTGCCAATCTCGGTGGGACCGACTTCATCATCTCGGTGACACCAATTTGATGACAGAAGGTTACAGAAGCTTGGCAACTCCAGTTTCGGTGAGACCGAGTTCAGAATCGGAAAATCCGAGATTTCTAGGGTTTGGCTATATGGCTGAGGTGGTTCATCTCGGTGTGACTGAGTTTAGGAAATCGGTGGGACCGAGATTACTTATGAGTGTATTATGGAAGTGAAAGGTGCTGATAGTTTAGGAGATGTATCACTAAGCACTTTGAGCAACCAGATCATTATCATAACCTCATCCCCTTTTAATAGTATTGGCTTTCCTATAGACTCAATGTGATCTTGGATCACTAAACCAAAAATGGAGTCTTGAGCTTTTGCCAATGCTTGCCTTAGCATTTTGAGGGGTCCACTTCTTCAGTCATTGCCATACCCGTATCACTGAACTTTCTGAAATGATTCTCAAGAAACTATTAGTTCAATGATATATATGTTGTTATTAATTACCAAAACCACCCGGGGATTAGTTGCACTTTCAATCTCCCCCTTTTTGGTAATTGATGACAACATATAGATCAAAGCTTCGACAAAGGATATAATCAATGAATAATATCGTCGCTTTGAGAAGTATGTGATAAGCAAGAGCTCCCCCTAAATTTGTGCATTATTTAAGATTTGCGTTTGAATGCAAATGCACAATCGATTAGGATCATGGGTCACTCTTCCATGTCACATACATCTTGGTGGAGCGCACAAAATGATAAGAATGAATAGCATGCACCCAATCACCAAGACATGAGTAAATGGTCATACAAGATATGAATAGCATATGATAAGCATTAAGCACACATTAAGGCATAGTACGACCAAGCACTCATCAAAGTAGAGCAAACGTAGTATCAAACACACGGAATGTCTCGAAAATCTCAAAAGTATCTCAAAAAGACCGCAAATGAACGAAAGAGCAAAAGCGCAAAGACAAAGCACTCTCTCTCTCAAAGTCCTATGATCTATACAATTTCTCCCCCTTTGGCAACAAGTTACCAAAAAGTTCGAAAAGTATAGAGCTAAACGTCACTAGGGACTCTGCTGGCGGCTCCTGTCTGGGTTGAGGTTGGAGTTGAGATGGCAGCATCTGCGAAGACTTCAGCTGATGTCTGTGGAGCTGGAGGAGTGGTCACTGGAGCTGGAGCTGGAACTGATGGAGCTGTGGGAGGTGCTGAGGCTGTAGTCCTGGTGTCTGTCACTGGAATAGCAGCTGATCGGGGTCTTGTGGGAACCGGAGCAGGCTGTTCATAATCATCCTGGACTAGGTCATCCTGCATCTCACGCATGAGCTCTTCCTTCTCCCTCTTTGCTTCCTCGATATCTGCCTCAAGCTTGTTGACAGTTACTTGCACTTCAGTCAGCTTGACATCCAGAGCATGGATCTTGTCTTCAACAATCCTTTCAAGACTCTCCTGAGACTGTACAATGCTGGCCAGGTGTTGTTCAATCCTCTGGGTAGCTTCAAGGAGCTGCTCTCCAACACTCTTGGGTTTAGCTGCTGCTGCTGCTGCTTCCTTCTCAGCTTTGGCTTTCTTGGCAGCTTCAACCTTTGCTTGACCTTCAACTGACGTTGGGTCCTCCTCATCCATCACAACTTCATTGTCCTCATGCTCAGGCTGCAGTGGCAAGTGTGGTCTATCCAACAAGTACGTGCCCGTGCCAAACTTGGCATTGATAAGCATCTGAATGTGCGGGGCAAATCCACACGACCTCTTCTGGTCAGCTGCAGTCCTCTTGATAGTCTCAACTATCAAATCCATCACCTTGAAAGGTGCCTTCTCATCAAGTATATGCAGCATGTTGATAGAGTACCCTCTGATCATGCGGTGATCTCCAGACTTGGGCATCAAGGTATGCCTCAGAATAGTGTTTGTGGTAGGTAGACCTGCCTGGAGATAATACACTGAGCCGAGCTTCCAGATTCCTACATCCTTAGCTGGTACCTCGTTGTACATATTCTTCATAGACTCATGGTTCTTCTTGGGAATACCATAGACATCAACATCATCCTCTCTTGGCACTGGAGCATTCAGCAGTTCTGCCCATTCTTCAACAGTAGAAGAGAATCTTTGGCCTTCAGTCATCCATGTGATCTTTCCATCTGGATAGAAATGAGCTGTGGCATAGAATTGCATAATCATTTCATCATTCCAACTTGTCAACTTTTGACCAACAAACTCTGCAACACCACATGCAGTGAAGCTCTCATGCACATGTGGAAAGAAGTCTCTGTGCTCTTCACTATCAATGTATGCCCAGTCAACATAGCGAGTGTCTGGAACTATGGGCTTCTTGTCCATCAGCACAGTCTCATAGAAGTCCTGCTGCTCTCTGGTGTGGAATCGTGGATCAACAGCAGTTCTTCTCCTCACAGCATATGGATCAGCTTGTCTCCATAGCCTGAGACCTCTATCTTTCCTTTCCTTCATGTTTTCAGCTTGAGGATGAGCATCATTGTGGAGTGGCAGTTTTGGACGCAGTTTCAACAATATAGGTGCCTCATCATCTGACACAGCTGGTGGCACATTATCTTTCTTCTTCTCTGAAGCTGGGATGTTCCTGACAGTCTTCTTGGGCTTGGCAGCAGGCTTGGCTTGAGCTGCCTTTGCTGGAGCAGATGGCTTGGACTTAGAAGGGGCTCCTGCCCTGATGGCATCACCCATGAGCTTAGGCTTTTGAGGAGGCTGGGGTGCTTCCTCATCATCATCATCATCTGCTGCTTCATCATGCACAATCCTCTTCCTCTTGGAAGTTTTCTTCACCTTGCTTGAAGTTTCCTCTTCCATACTCAGCTTCTTGGCAACAGTGGACTTCTTCACTTTTCTGGTGCCTTTCTTGGTTTGCTGCCCTTGATGCTCTTTGGCAACAAATTTTCTATTTGGCTTGGAGGAGACCTCTTCCTCAGCAATGAAATCAGAATCTTCTTCATCAGAGTTCCTCTTCTTTCTGGCCCTGGTGGCTGCAGGAGGCAAACCACTTGGTGTGCTCCTCTCACCATCATCTGAAAAGCTGCTGGGCTCAGGACTAGTGCCTGCCTCTGGAATATCTTCAATTGGTGACTCAGACCTGTTCTGGCTGTCACTGGCATCTGACATGGCTGACAACCTGTGAATAGATTAGGTGTAGGCAGAGTAGAAGAGTTATCACAAACTGCAGAAGATTTTGCAAAAAAGATGAGTTCAAATTTTAGTTTTAGGTTTTCACAGAATGCATTTCGGTCAGACCGAGTCTAAAATTCGGTGAATCCGAAGTGTTCAAACAGAAGCATTCACACCACTTTCGGTTGGACCGAAGTGGGTTTCGGTCCTGCCGAAAACACTAGGGTTTCACTAAATCCTCATTTCGGTCACACCGATTTGCACAACTCGGTTGGACCAAAAAGTGCAGTGCAATGGCCAGAGGCCAAATCGGTCATACCGAGAATGTAGAATCGGTCTCACCGAGATGTGTTCGGCGGAAACCTAGCCCTAAAACTTTTACTCGAATTTCGTTCAAAGGAACTAATCTGGTGTTAAGGAAGATCTCAAACGTGGCAAGATGCTAGGCAAACCAATCGTGCATAGAATCGGAGATGGGAGCACGAGTGGGATTGAAACTCACCCTAACTTGGTGGAGTTCCTCTACGGCGGCAACGGCACGGAGAGAATGTCCGTTGACGGCGACGGAGACCTGCGGCGAGGGCGCACAGGCGACGACGGAGACGATCCGGAGACCACGGTGACGGCAGCAAGGCATGTGGGGGCGAGGCGTTTTGAAGTAGAAATCAATGCGCGCGACCCACGGAGTATATATACCCCTTAGCTGTCGGTGGGACCGAGTTGTAAAACTCGGTGGCACCGAGATGGATAACTGCTGGGCAGTTACACACTTCGGTCACGCCGAAAATTACAATTCGGTTTCACCGAGGTGAAAACCTAGATCAATCCAAGTGCTTTCGGTTTGACCGAGTTTGAGTGGGTTGGTCTGACCGAAATCACTTAGAAGGTTTTGGAAGTTTAGCCTTTGACGGATTAGTGGCTCCGAGTGGTCCTCACTCGGTGGGTCCGAAAATGACTTGTTCAAAGTTTGTGATATAAGCATGAATAGAATTTGAGACAAGAAAGCATAGATAGCTAGGGGAGGAACTTAGGCATTCTTGTCCATCCATTTGGTCAGAAAAATCAAAACGACCAAAGCAACAAATGGATGTCCTTGAATGGATAAAATCATGCATCCAACATGCTCACACAATAAGATAGCAAATGAAATATGTGTCAAACATGCACAATCAAGACTCTAGCTACTATCACACAATTTGTCGATGACTAGGTCATCTGTATATGAGTATATTGACTTAGGAGTCAAATGAGAACATTTGATCATAGGTCATACTCATCATTTAAGCACAAGTGGGGTTACCACTTTTACATAAAGCATTGATGTGTTCACATCATTTGAAGATGCTTTAGCTCAATTCATTAGAGCAAAGCTCCCCCTAGATGTGAGAACCCCTATTAAAGGGTCAAACTAACCTTGGGTTGTCGTAGAAGACTTCATGTAGATGTTGAAGATGTGGATGCTCAATGTTGATGAAGATCATCAAGAGTTGGGAGCAATCCTTTGGATTCGGGCACTTTCAATACCTACATGGGTTAGTCCCACAAGGAACAAACAAGGATATGGACATAGATTGAAGTACACAATAGATGATGTCCATGAAAGCAATGATTACCTTGTCCCTTGACTTACCAACAAGAGGGTTTGTGACTCCATGAACTAGTGCAAGATGTGGAAGTTGATTGCACAAGTTCTTGCCAAAATGAATGTGAGTGAAGTATGTTGGCGGAGTCACCCTCAAGAACTCTCTAGTTCTTCTTCTTCGGGATCCACATCATCTTGATGGGAATCCTTGGGGTTGTAGTTGAGCTTGACGAAGTAGAACTTGACGTTTCCTTGGGAACCCACTTGACCATGGCTTTAGGTGCTTCAATAAATGCATCAATCTCCTCTTGAAGCTTGTCCTTGCCTTTTAGCTTGTGGTCTTGTGGTGGAAGATCATCTTGAGCTTGTTCCACATTGGAAGAAGTAGGATCATACTTCTCCTTTTGAGAAACAAACTTTGGAGTGGGATATTGACCTTCTTCCCATTCAACACCCTCGGCGTTGAACTTTCGCTCAAAACCAATTCCTTGATTCTTCCGGTGCCTTCCTTGCTTGCGAACAATTTCCTCAAAGTTCTTGCTTCCGGCAAGGCTCTTGTAGACACCTTTCTCTATAATCCCTTTCAATAAACTATTTTCTTGCTCAAGTGTAACTTGGCTTGAAACATTGTTAGTGGAATCAAGAGAACTACTAGGAGCAACAATATTGGATTTAGCATGGTTATTGTTACTACTAGACGAAGAATTTTTCTTATACTTGTCATGCTTAGTTTTGATAGGTGGCAAGAAATTAGACAAGAGAAGCCGTTTGGCAAGATATGAAGAACTCTTCTTTCGAAGATCGTCATTGATAGCTTTTAGAAACTCATGTTCTTGCTCTAGATTGAGCTTCTCGAAGCGTAGCTTCTCATGAGATCTTAGGAGCTCTCTATGATCTTCTTGAGTTGTTTCATGAGCTAACTTAAGAGTGTTTAGTTCTTTAGTTAGACGCTCAATCTCCTTCATAGCATTGTCATTTGACTCTTCTCGACTATAAAGACTACTAGCATGTTCATCATTACTAGGCTCACTAGATTTATCATGTAAAAGCTCATCTTCACCAAGCAAGTCATCCTCATCACTGTCAAAGTCAATAAATTTAGGGTGTGATACCTTGGGGCCTTTTGCCATGAAGCATCTTCCAATTCCCTCATTTGGTGAATCAAATAAGTCATAGGAGTTGGAGTTGGAGGACAAGAGAGCAAGACCGGCAACACCTTCATCTTGACTGTAGTCGGAGTTGGAGTGATAGCTTCTTTCGGAATGATTGTCGGAGTCGGAGCCGGAGACCCATTCACCTACATGAGCTTGATGTTTTCTTCTTGTGTAGCTCCTTGATGACTTGTCTTTTCTCTCCGAATCCTTGCTTCTCCGAGAGGGTCTTCGTTCATAACGATCATCTCTACTCCTTCTCTCTTTCCGAGGTGACTCTTCTCTTGAGCTTCTTCTACTTGGAGATTCTTCTCTTCACTTGTGGGGAGCCGAACACTCATTTGAGTAGTGTCCGAGTCTTCCACAATTGTAGCAGTTTCGATCACGACTAGAAGATCTCTTTTCATCATATGATCTAGACTTTGAGCTTCTTTCTTTGCTTCTACTCTTGTAGAATTTGTTGAAGTTCTTCACCATTAGGCTTATCTCTTCATTGGAAACTAGCTTGTCACTTGAGGTTGTGGGAGCATCAATTGTAGCTTTGTAAGCACCACTTGACTTGTTGTGAAGCTCTTCCTTATCTTTAAGTGTCATCTCATGAGCAACAATTCTTCCAATGACTTCGGTTGGCTTGAGATTCTTGTAGTTTGGCATCATTTGGATCAAAGTGCACACGGTGTCATACTTTCCATCCAAAGCTCTGAGAATCTTCTTGATGATGAATCGGTCGGTCATTTCTTCGCTTCCTAAGCCGGCAATCTCATTTGTGATGAGAGCAAGCCTAGAGTACATTTCAGCGACTCCTTCACCTTCCTTTAACTTGAACTTGTCAAGTTGACCTTGAAGAACATCTAGCTTTGATTCCTTCACGGACTCGGTACCTTCGTGCATTTCGACCAAAGTATCCCAAATCTCTTTTGCATTCTCAAGACGGCTGATTTTGTTGAACTCCTCGGGACACAAAGCATTGAAGAGAATGTCACAAGCTTGAGCATTGTTTTGCAACATCCGCAATTCATCCGCTGTAGCTTCACGATCCGGAACTTTTCCTTCCTCGAAGAACTCACCTTGCAAACCAACACAAATAATGCCCCATGCGGTAGGGTTATGTCCAAGAATATGCATTTTCATTTTATGCTTCCAACTAGCAAAGTTTGAACCATCAAAGTAAGGACCTCTACGAAAATTACCCTCACTAGACGCCATACTCTCCTAGGTTGTGAAACCAAGCTTATGGAGTCCAATGCAATGGAAACCAATACAATGGAGACCAAAGCTCTGATACCACTTGTAGGATCGAAAGTATGTCTAGAGGGGGGGTGATTAGACTACTTGACAATATAAAAATTCAGCCTTTTGATCAAGACAAGTTTTTTGCAAGTTCACAATGATGATCAAGTCAAGTATCACCCTACACATGCAATTCTAGAGTATAGGCAGCGGAAAGTAAATTGCACATGTAGTAAAGAGAGGTGGAGAAGAGCAAACGCAATTTGGAGACACGGAGATTTTTTCTCGTGGTTCCGATAGGTGGTGCTATCGTCAATCCACGTTGATGGAGACTTCAACCCACAGAGGGTAACGGCTGCGAGAGTCCACGGAGGGCTCCACCCACGAAGGGTCCACGAAGAAGCAACCTTGTCTATGCCATCATGGCCTACGCCCACGGAGGGCTAGCCTTACTCGGGGTAGATCTTCACGAAGTAGGCGATCTCCTTGCCCTTACAAACTTCTTGGTTCAACTCCACATCTTGACGGAGGCTCCCAAGCGACACCTAACCAATCTAGGAGGCACCACCCTCCAAAAGGTAATAGATGGTGTTGGTGATGATGAACTCCTTGCTCTTGTGCTTCAAATGATAATCTCCCCAACACTCAACTCTCCTCACTGATTTGGCTGTGGTGGAAGAAAGGATTGAGTGGAAAGCAACTTGGGAAGGCTAGAGATCAAGCTTCATATGGTGGGAGTGGAGCAACTTGATCTCAACACAAGGGTAGGTAGTTTTCTTCTCAGAAATGTAAGATAGGAGTGGTAGTTCTTTCTGATGGCTCTCTCCACGAATGAAGAAGGGGTGGAGGGGTATTTATAGCCTCCACACAAAATCCAACCGTTACACACATTTGACCAATCTCGGTCAGACCGAAGTTAACAACTCGGTGAGACCGAAAGTTCAAAACATGTGAACGTTGGGATTTTCGGTGGGACCGAAAATACAATCTCGGTGAGTCCGATTCGTGTAAAGACTAGGGTTTGCCAATCTCGGTGGGACCGACTTCATCATCTCGGTGACACCGATTTGATGACAGAAGGTTACAGAAGCTTGGCAACTCCAGTTTCGGTGAGACCGAGTTCAGAATCAGAAAATCCGAGATTTCTAGGGTTTGGCTATATGGCTGAGGTGGTTCATCTCGGTGTGACTGAGTTTAGGAAATCAGTGGGACCGAGATTACTTATGAGTGTATTATGGAAGTGAAAGGTGTTGATAGTTTAGGAGATGTATCACTAAGCACTTTGAGCAACCAGATCATTATCATAACCTCATCCCCTTTTAATAGTATTGGCTTTCCTATAGACTCAATGTGATCTTGGATCACTAAACCAAAAATGGAGTCTTGAGCTTTTGCCAATGCTTGCCTTAGCATTTTGAGGGGTCCACTTCTTCAGTCATTGCCATACCCATATCACTGAACTTTCTGAAATGATTCTCAAGAAACTATTAGTTCAATGATATATATGTTGTTATTAATTACCAAAACCACCCGGGGATTAGTTGCACTTTCACTTCTTCATTTCCTTTTCCCACTGAGGACAATCTTGAATGTAGTGACCAGGCTTCTTGCATCTGTGGCAAAGTCTTCTCTTGTAGTCACTGGATGAAGAATCACTTCCCCTTGAGGGTTTTCCAAAGCGACCACGTCTTGTGAATTTCTGGAATTTCTTCACAAGGAGAGCTAGATCCTGGCTCAGTTCTTCAGGATCACCAAGGCTACTACCAAAATCCTCACATTCAGAGTCAGACACAACCTTAGCCTTCAGGGCACGTGGTTTGCCATAGTTTGAGCCATAGAGATCTCTCTTTTCAGCAAGCTGGAACTCGTGAGTGTTGAGCCTTTCGAGGATATCAGCAGGATCAAGTGACTTGTAGTCAGCACGCTCTTGTATCATCAGTCCCAGAGTATCAAATGAGGAATCAAGCGATCTTAGCAGTTTCTTCACTACTTCATGGCCAGTGATGTCAGTGGCACCGAGGGCTTGAAGCTCATTTGAGATGTCAGTGAGGCGATCGAAGGTTTGTTGAACATTTTCGTTGTCGAGTCTTTTGAAGCGGTTGAAGAGATTCTGAAGAACATCAACTCGAGAGTCACGCTGAGTTGAGACTCCTTCATTTACTTTGGACAGCCTATCCCAGATAAGCTTGGCAGTTTCCAAAGCACTCACTCTTCCATACTGTCCTTTGCTCAGATGGCCACAGATGATATTCTTCGCTTGAGAGTCGAGTTGTTTGAATCTCTTCACATCAATAGCGGTCAGTGTTTCAGTGACAGCGGGGACACCATTTTCCACAACATACCAGAGATCATTATCAATTGCCTCAAGATGCATCCGCATCTTGTTCTTCCAGTAGGGATAGTCCGTTCCATCAAAGGTAGGACTCCCAGCCGAGACCTTGATCATACCTGCAGTCGACATAACTAGAACTCCAGGTGGTTAAACCAAAATCACACAGAACAAGGGAGTACCTTGCTCTGATACCAATTGAAAGTGCGTTATATCGACTAGAGGGGGGTGAATAGGCGATTTTTATGAAATTCTTCACTGAGGAATTTGCCGGTGAGGAAATTCCTTAGCGAAGAACTATTTGCAGCGGAATAAGTACTCAGAGGTAAACATAACAGATTACACACATAGTCAGCATGATGAAATGATGACTAGAACAGAGTACAGGAAGCGTAAACAAAGGATAACAAGATGAAGACAAACAGACTGAAGAAATTGAACTGAGGAATTTGTGAAAGTCTTCAGTCAAAGTCTTCAAGCACAGATATGAACAATATGCAACACAGACTGAGGAAATGAAAGAGTTGAGGAAATAGAACCAGTCAGTTGGTGAAGACAATGATTTGGTAAACCAGTTCCAACTGCTGTCTCAGTTGTACGTCTGGTTGGAGCGGCTGAGTATTTAAACTTGAGGACACACAGTCCCGGACACCCAGTCTCCGAGCCGCAACTCAGGACACCCAGTCCTCACCGTATTCTCCTTGAACTAAGACCACACAGGCCTCGTCCAATCACTCGTGGTAAGTCTTCAGGTGACTTCCAAACCTTCACAGACTTGGTCACTCGGCGATTCACAATTCCTCTTGGATGCTCTAGACCTTGACGCCTAACCGTCTGGAAGAAGCATAGTCTTCAAAGGTAACAAGCGTCAGATCCACGCAGGATCAATTTCTTCAGTGATGCTCAATCACTTGGGGTTTTTGTGGGTTTGGTTTTGGGATTTTCCTCACTTGATGATTTTCGCTCAAAGTCCTCGAAGGATGGGTTGCTCTCAAATGACAAGTGTCAAGTTCTCTCGGAGCAGCCAACCAGCTAGTGGTTGTAGGGGGCGGCTATTTATAGCCTAGGGAGCAGCCCGACATGATAAGACATAAATGCCCTTCAATGATATGACCGTTAGGTGGATAAGATATTTTGGTCTGCCGGCGCGCAGCACAGCAACGGTCGGAAATTTGACTTTCAAAGTCCTCAGGGCTATCATGTTCCTCACTGTGTAGGTGATTCGCACTGGCGAATTCCTAACTCCTCAGTCAGAGCAAAGTCATCAGTGAACAGAAGAACTGCGTCTCTGTCACTGAAGAATTTGACTGAACTGTATGAGATTTCCAATGGCTTCACTCGAAGGGATTGGTAGGTGTAGGATTTTGAGTTGAGCATCACATGGAAATTTTTCCTTAGTATTTCCTCGACCCCCTTTAACAGTACGGTGTTTCCTATGACTCAAGAAAGAGAAAATGAAACTACGAAAACAAAAGTCTTCACGCTTCAGATTCCTCGAACGAATATCAAGTCTTCATGGTCACACCAATTTCTTCACTTTCAAAGTCTTCAGAAAGTCTTCAGAATATCAAAGTCTTCAGTGGAAGAACTTCATTTTTAGGGGTCGACTTTCTCTGTAAATATCAAACTCCTCATAGACTTATAGACCTGTGTACACTCACAAACGCATCAGTTACTTAACCTATAAGTCTTCAATACACCAAAATCACTAAGGGGCACTAGATGCACTTACAGGATTTCCTTCGCCGTCGCATCGCCCCTCTGCAAAAGAGGGGGAGGCCTGCCTGGCTGTTTGGCGGCCCGGCGGATATCATGAGGCTGCGTCCAGGCCTCAACTTCAACTTCACCATTCTGGAGCTTGACGGGATGCTGAGGGAGATGTTCAAGCATGACGCCAATCATCCAGAGTGGTTCAAGCTGCCGCAGGGCGTCGTCCCCTTGTGCAACAACTCCCAGCGCGATCGCATCTTCGCAATGATGCCAGAGTGCGACTCGCACGGGATAAGTGCAACATGGATAGAGCCCGCCGCCGAGGTCGTGCAGCAATTCTTTGATAACTTGACGGAGGTAGCAGTCAACTCCGACGAGCAGAAGCTCCTCACCCGCGCCACCACCGACAACGAGATGGTGTACATCGCCACCAGGGCCGAAGAGGCGGCGGCAGCCGCTGCCGCGGGCGAGTTTGGCTTCACGCTGGCGGAGGCGGATGCAGCTGAGGCGGCAAGCCTTGCCGACCGGGAAGATCTTGCCGGAGAAGTCGATGGCGAGGGGGATCCTGAGGCCGAAGCGAGCGAGCCCGCCGAGGGCGCGAGCGGTCAGCCGTCTTCGAGCAGCTTGCCGCAGGAGGAGCCCCCAGCGCAGCCCCAATTCCAACCGAGAAGGCGCCTCCGTCGGGTTGGAGATATGGCAGAGGAGCAGGTCGACCAGCAGCCGCGGAGACGTGGGACACGCTCCACCGCGGCAAGTACCGTCGCCGCGGGAGGGTCCCAGGCCGTGCCGGCAACTGAAGCGGGGTCTTCCCGGGCCGCCACACCTGAGCCTACCGCAGCCCTCGGCAAGCGCCGGAGGGAGCCTACTCCTCCGCCACACCGTGCTGAGAGGGTACCGGAGTTCGACCTCTCCACGCTGAGCTCCGATGACGATGAAGAGGAGGAGGATGAGGAGGAGTAAGGCTTTCTTCTCATTGTTCTTGATTTTCTTTGATCCTTGTCATTATTTGTCTTGTACCTAATTTGCTTCTCTCTGAATTCCCGTTATATTTCAGGACTCTGGCAGAGAGAGCGGCGAAGAGGGCCAAGGTCCCCGTGGTTGACATTGGGGACGATCCTGCTGTGACGGCAGAGGAAACGTCCGAGACCACCTTGACGGACCCCGTTCCTTCTCCTCGCAGCAGCCCCCAGCACAGCCCCCAGCGTAAGTGTTTGGTTTACTTCCCGTTGTGGGGCGCGCATGGGTGCTTCTTCTTTTGCTGATATTTTGATTGTTGACTCACTTATATAGGAGCAGAACAAGCCCACCAGGAGCAACCGAAGGCCGACCCGGAGGTGCTGTCTGCTTCGACTACGCCGCCAAGGGGCGATTCCCCGACAAGGGAGCGCTCCCCGGCAAGGGAGGGGTCCCCGGCAAGGGGTGAAACCAGAGAGCCCCTGGTGGAGGAGCCCATGGTCACGGAGCCCAGCACAGGTAACCCTTATTGTTGGAAATCTTCCCTTGGGTTCTTCTTCTGATCTTCTTTTTTGGATATTTGCTTGACTTTTCCTCCCTCTTCCTACCCTCAGATCCCCCTCTCGCAGACACGATGGATACCGAGGCCACCGGCGAGGAAGGCGCACGTGGCAACACCGAAGATGCCGCCGCTGGCGAGGAAGAGGCCGGCGCTGATGAACCCGCCGACGAGGAAGCCGCCCAGGCTGCTGGCGCAGGAGCTGGCGAGGAAGAGGCCGGCGCTGATGAATCCGCCAACGAGGAAGCCGCCCAGGCTGCTGGCGCAGGAGCTGGCGAGGGGTCTGGCAATCGCACTGACGACCCGGAGGACGCAGGAGCGCAGGGCGCTGCACCGTCCGCCGACCCCTCCGCCGCTGATGCAGCGCCGAGCTCCGACGAGCCCCAGCCAGGCGCGTACTTGAAGGCCGGCGAGGGCGTGTACATCAAGCTTCCCTGGGCGTCGAGCTCCAGGGCGCCGGTGGAAGGGGAGGAGTTCAACGGGGAAGTACTCGCCTCTGCTGGGCTGGCGGTGGTCGACAAGCCAAGCAGCAGCAGCGGCGAGTCCGAGGAGGAGCAGTTGCTCCGAAAGCTGGTGTCACTCTACCGCGCCCGGCAAGCGAAGCTCCAGTCCCGGGAAGCGCTTGTCGCGCAGGCGGGAGTTGACATAGAGAAACACGCGGAGGAGCTCAAGAGCTGCAACTAGGAGGCCCTCCGGTCCATTGCTGAGGAGAGGGCGCAGCTCGACGAGGCGAAGAAGGCGTTCATCCTGGAGAAGGCTGAAGCCGAAATGCAGCAGAGGCTCGCCGCCGAGGAGCTGTCCAAGCGGGATGGTGAGCTGATACAGAAGAAGGTGAACTTGGACAGCCACGAAGAGGAGCTCGCCGTCCGGGAGCAATCACTTGGCGGGGCGCTCAAGGAGGCGAAGGATGCCGCCGCGGCTGCCGAGGCCGCCAAGAAGGAGTTAGAGGTGAAGGTGACGCAGCTGGAGGCGGATATGAAAAGGAAAAACGAAGAGCTTGCCGCACTCCAGCGCGAACGCGAGAAGGATGCACGCGCCCATGGCGAGCTGCAAGTTCAGCTTGCCGAGAAGATCAAGGAGCTGAACGCCACCAAAGACTCAAGTGCTGATCTGGAGCTGAAACTGGCCACTTTGGCAGGGACGCTGGACGCCGCCAAGAAGCGAGAAGATGACTTGAGGAAGGAGCTCAAGGGCAACGAGGAGCTGCTGATGAGGGCCACTGAGACCCAGAACACCTTCAAGACCATGGTGGAGCTCTGGATGGAGGGCCTCGTCAACATCGCCGCGTCCATCGACGAGGAGCTGGCGGAGCTGGACTTGGCGGGCTTCGGGTACTCCACTGAGGAAAATCTTCAGCCCAGCGCCAAGCTCACGCTTTTCTTCAAGGGTGTGGTGACGGCTCTCCAGCAGCTCCGGGAAAGAATCCCGAAGAAACTGGCCGACGAGTCGCGCGCGATCTGCGCTAGGGTCTTGGAGAAGGTGTTGGTGAAGATACTCTTTCGCAACCCGAGCATCGACCTCACCCGTGTCACCAAGAAGCTGCCGGCGGGTGCTGCTCTTGAAGAACTCAAGGCCATTGTCGCACCCATTGTGGACAAGGTGAATGAGGTCAGGAGGGTCGACGGCGAGCGTGTGGATTAGGCCACCCTTCTTCTCCCTTTTTCTTGCCGCTGCCGTTTCGGTTATGAGAACAATCTAGTCAGTGCCACAATAAGTCATTCTTGTACTATAACTTTATTCTGGGCAATGCTTGCTATGTTATTTCCTTTACTTGATTCCATCCCTTGTATGTTTTTACCCTATGCTTTGAGGGGACTTGCCGGCGCAAGCACACTTGCCGAGTGCGGAACATCAGCAGCCTGCTGGCGGTGCTGCCTCCGGCAAGAAACCTTGTCGGGGCTAATTGCAGCTCACTCGTATTGTTGATCGGACTCGAAACAAATCAAGGGCTCAACTTAGCCATGAGTCGGTTCCTCCGCGCACAGGTTTCCCATACAAGGCACGGGCGTTCGAGGAATATAACTTAAAAATTTAAAATTGACTATGCTCAAGTTTTGGCAACTTATCTTTTCTGTCGTCTGCATCCCGGCAAGGCTAGATTCCTTTGAACGACACCTGGTCCACACCTTTATCTTCTCCTCCCCACCCCCCTGGTGAACTTGTGGGCGGAGGGATCTTCTTTTTGAGAAGAAAGAAGAGAAAATAATGATACGGAACCTTAAGGTTCGTTATTGCTTACCGGGGGTAAGTGCTGCACAAAGTGTCAGATATATATGCAAAAAGGAAAGATGCATCAAATTTGACAAGATGTGCGAGGCAGATAAACTTTATTTACGCACGGGAGCTGCGCCCGGCTTTGTACAAAGGGTTACATGCAACAGCGGCAAGGCTTGTACAAAAGGGTGGTTGCCGGAACGGGGTCCGGCAACTGCGCCTTATGGGTAAAACTTGCGAAGATGCTCTATGTTCCAGGAGTTGCTCACCAGAATGCCATCTTCGGTCTCAAGGCGGACAGCGCCGGGCCTAGTGACTCGTTTCACCCGATAAGGGCCTTACCACTTCGGCGTCAACTTGTTGGAATTCTTGGCGGATTGAACACGCCGAAGAACAAGGTCGCCTTCCTCGAAGCTTCTGGCATTAACTTTGCGGCTATGGTAGCGGCGCAAAGCTTGCTGGTAGCGAGCAGCTCGCACAGCAGCCTGAAGACGATCCTCCTCGAGGAGCAGAGCGTCATCTTGCCACAGCTACTCTTGCTCAAGCTCATCATAAGCGAGCACTCGTGGTGATCCGTATACGAGTTCCGTGGGGAGAACTGCTTCTGCTCCATAGACAAGAGCAAAAGGTGTCTGGCCAGTGGCTCGATTTGGCGTCGTCCTGATCGACCAAAGAACCACCGGCAGCTGCTCGATCCAATTTCTTCCGCACTTGTGCAGCCTGTCGAAAGTCCTGGTCTTGAGCCCGCGCAGCACTTTAGCGTTTGCCCTCTCCGCTTGACCGTTGCTTCTCGGGTGAGCAGCAGAAGCAAAGCAGATCTTGGTGCCAAGATCTTGGACGTACTGCATGAAGGTGCGGCTCGTGAATTGTGTGCCATTGTCGGTGATGATCCTGTTAGGGATTCCAAAACGGCAAACAATCGACCTGAAGAACTTGACTGCCGACTGTGCTGTCACCTTCCTCACTGAGGTTCCACTTCAGGCCACTTTGTGAACTTGTCGATTGCAACGTACAAGTACTCAAAGCCTCCGACAGCTCGGGGGAAGGGGCCGAGGATGTCGAGCCCCCAGACCGAAAATGGCCAGGATAAAGGGATTGTTTGGAGAGCTTGAGCTGGTTGATGAATCTATTTGGAGTGGAACTGGCACGCTTCACACTTGGTTACTTGTGCAGTTGCATCCTGGAGGGTTGTCGGCCAGAAGAAGCCTTGCCGGAAAGCCTTGCCGGCAAGTGCTCTTGCGCCAATGTCGTGACCACATATGCCTCCGTGTATCTCTGCCAACAGCTCTTGTCCACTTTCCCGGGAAATGCACTTCAATTTCACTCTGTTGAATCTTCTTCTGTACAGTATGTCATCGACAAACTGGTACATACTCGATTGCCGGGCTACTTTTTCCGCTTCTTCTTGTTCCTCAGGAAGTTCTCCTGTCTGAAGGAAATGGACGATCTGCTGTGCCCACGCCGGAGCCTGTGGCTTGACGACAAGGACTAAAGACGCAAACGCAGCTATGGGAACATCTGCTTCTACGGCAAGTATTTGGGATCCTGCCGGAGCATGATGCTCCCCGGCAAGCGTGTCGGGACACAGCTTGTCGGGAGCGTCTGCTTCAACGAAACAAACCCTAGGGCTTGTTGGAGCAGACTGCTCCTCAGCGCTTTCTGTGTTGATCCTGGGGACTTTCTTGGCGGCGGCTCTGGGGAGCTCTGCCGGAAAGTAGTCGCCAGTCACCAACTTTCTCTTCTTGCTCTGTCCAGTTGATGGTGTTACAGATGGTTGAGTCAGCTTGAGCACAAAAATCCCTGGTTCCACAGGTAACTTGAGTGCAGCACACTTTGACAGGCCATCTGCAATGTCATTCTGAGCTCTTGGAACATGTTCCATCTGCAGGCCGTCAAAATGTTCTTCTAGCTTCCTCACTTCATCGATGTATGCTTCCATCAACGGACTCTGATAATCTTTGTTAACTTGGCGGACGACAAGTTGTGAGTCACCCCTGACAATAAGCTTCTTGATCCCAAGTTCTGCCGCGATCCTGAGTCCGGCAAGCAAGCCTTCATACTCTGCAGTATTGTTTGTTGCTTGCTCCTTGGGAAAGTGCATTTGGACCACGTACTTGAGGTGCTCCCCGGTGGGGGCGACAAGTAGTACGCCCGCACCGGCGCCTTGCAGCGAGAAGGCACCATCAAAGTACATGATCCATTCTTTGCTAGCTTCCTTGACGGGGATGTTCTTCTCCGGAGTTTCTTCATCTGGTGTCAGCGTCCATTCTGCTATGAATTCTGCCAATGCCCGGCTCTGAATAGTTGAAGTACTTCCAAACTTGAGGCCAAAGCTTGACAATTCCAATGCCCACTCGACAATCCTGCCTGCTGCTTCTGGATTCTGCAATATCCTCTTTAGCGGAAAGTGAGTGACCACTGTGATCTCATGTGCGTGAAAATAATGGCGCAGCTTCCTCGAGGCCCTGAGAAGGCCGAAAAGCAACTTCTGCACACCAGAGTACCTTGATCTAGCCCCCTGCAAAAGGGAACTGACAAAGTAAACTGGGCACTGCACCATCTTCTTCTGTTTTTCTTCCGGCAACTGTACAGATCCATCCTTGCCGAAGCCAGAACTTGTCGGGGAAGCCCCCTGCTTGTCGCTGGACTCGCTTGCCGCGGTCACTGGCTCATCGTCTGCCTCCCTCTCCGCAACTAACGCAGCACTAACCACTTGATTGGTTGCCGCCAGGTATAGCAGCAACTTCTCTTGTGGCTTAGGTGCGACAAGTGTTGGAGTAGAGGATAGGTATCTCTTC
This sequence comes from Triticum timopheevii, assembly GCA_963921465.1. Taxonomy (NCBI): domain Eukaryota; kingdom Viridiplantae; phylum Streptophyta; class Magnoliopsida; order Poales; family Poaceae; genus Triticum; species Triticum timopheevii. The sequence goes on from OY997272.1 coordinate 539,846,640, forward strand.
AGGTCCTGCAGCGCAGCCTCCACTTCCGGAGTCCATTTCATTGGACCTGCCTTTTTCAAAATCTTGAAAAATGGCAGGGCGCACTCAGCAGACTTAGAGATGAACCTACTGAGAGCAGCAACACAGCCGGCAAGTCTTCTCACATCCTTGACGCGCTTCGGGGCTTCGATCTGTTCAATGGCCTTGATCTTGTCAGGATTGGCTTCAATCCCCCTCTAGGACACAAAGAATCCGAGAAGCTTGCCGGAAGGGACTCCAAACACACACTTCTCGGGGTTCAACTTGAGAATGACCTTGCGCAGATTTGTGCAGGTCTCGTCCAAGTCTTGGATCAAAGTTGCTCTGTCCCTGCTCTTGACCACTATGTCATCCATGTAAGCTTCCACATTTCTGTGCAGCTGTGGCTCAAAAGCATGACTGACTACCCTTGCAAATGTGGAACCGGCATTCTTTAGTCCGAAGGGCATCCGTACAAAGCAGTACGTGCCACATGGAGTAATGAACGCGGTTTTCTCTTCATCCTCTTCTGCCATGAAGATCTGATGATATCCTGAGTATGCATCAAGGAATGAAAGCAGATCACATCCTGCTGTGGAGTCGACAATCTGGTCAATGCGCGGCAAGGGAAATGGATCCTTGGGACAAGCTTTATTAACATCAGTGAAGTCAATACAAAGCCTCCACTTCCCGTTTGCCTTGCACACGACTACTGGATTGGCTAACCACGTTGGATGGAGTACTCCTCGGACCAGGCCTGCCGCTTCCAACTTCTTGATTTCCTCTGCTATGAACTCGTGGCATTCCACCGCATGCTTCCTGACTCTCTGCTTGACGGGCCGCGCGTGGGGACAGACGGCAAGGTGGTGCTCAATTACTTTCCTGGGAACACCGGGGATGTCAGATGGTTGCCATGCAAACACATCGACATTCGCCCGCAGGAAAGCAACGAGCGCGCTTTCCTATTTAGGATCAAGCGTAGCACTAATGCTGAAGGTACCACCAGTGCCGTCCTCCTTGGCGGCCACTTTCTTGGTCTCAGGTGAAGCTGTCTTTGCCTTCTTGCACTTGCCGGTGGAGCTCGACGGTGCGTCCTCGATGGTAGCGCAGCACTCCGAAGAGGTGCGCTTGCCGGAGTGGGCATCAGAGCTACTCTTGCCGGACTTGGCCTTCTTCTTCTTCCCTCTGGGAGCTTCAGCGGCAAGTGGTTTGTGCTCTGCTGCAGCTGCTGCTTCCCGGTAGATCTTGTCGGTACAGATAAGTGCATCCTTCTTGTCGCTTTGGACAGAAATGACACTTATCGGACCGGGCATCTTGAGCACATTGTAGGCGTAATGAGAGGCTGCCATGAACTTGGCAAGCACTGGGCGGCCGAGTATCCCATTGTAGGGCAATGGGAAATCAGCAACATCAAATGTGACTCTCTCTCTCCTGAAATTCAGCTCGCTGGCAAACGTCACTGGCAGTGTGATCTTCCCCTTCGGCTTGCTCCTTCCCGGGATTATTCCTTGAAAGGTACCAGTCTCTTCGAGCTCGCTGTCGGGGATCTGGAGCTTCTTGAGCACTGCGGAAGAGATCAGATTCAGGCCGGCCCCGCCGTCAACCAACATCTTCGTGACCTTGAGGTTGCGGATGGTTGGCGAAACCAACATCGGCAAGCACCCGGCCGCAGTGATGCGATCAGGGTGATCCTCAACGTCGAAGACGATGGGCGTGCTGGACCACTTGAGGGGCTTGCGCGATTCGACGGACTGTTCTGCTGCGTTCACTTCTCGCGCCCACTTTTTGAGTTGGCGGTGCGAGGTGTGCAGAGAAGCACCGCCGTCGATGCACAAAACCTCCGTTGCCTTCTGAAACTCTTGGTCATCAGTCTCATCTTCCTCTATCTCATCATCTTCATCTTCGTCTCCGTCCTTGTCGCGGCCGCGGGGAGGCCTATCTCCTTGCCGCGGCTTGGCCTTGCCGCGGCGCCCTCCCCGGGCGGGAAGCTTCTTGCCGGATCCTCCGCCGCCTCCCTGGGCCCTCTCCTTGTCGCGGCGCTCGTACTCAGCTTTCTGTAGCTCCGCCATCTGCTCAACTTTCTTGCAGGTTTGGAGGTCATGGCCCTTGGTGCGGTGGATCTTGCAATACTGCTTGCCGGAGCCGTCCTGCTTGTCGGCGGCTACCACAGCCTCGCCAGAGTCACTAGCTTGGGCCTTGTCGGAGCCGCCTCCATTGCCGGACTGCTCGACAACTAGCACATCCTTAGCCTTTCTCTTTCTGTTGTTCTGCCTCCGGTTCTTCCTTGCCGGGGCGACATCCTCACTGTCAGATCCTTCTACTCCTGCAGTCTCTCCGGGGATTTTCCTCCCCTCCTTAGCCCGTGCACACTTGTCGCCCAGAGCATAGAGCTCGCTAACATCTCTGATCTTGCACATCGCCATCTCCTCCCTCATCCTGCAGTTACGCACGTTCTGATGAAACGCGCTGATAACTGCAGCAGGGTGGACGTCTGGGATGTTGCACTGCACCTGGCTGAATCTCTGTATGTACTTGCGCAGGGGCTCTCCCTCCTTCTGGACGAGCAGATGCAGATCGCTCTCCTGGCCATGGGGTTTGTGGCCGCATGTGAAGGCGCTGACAAACTGATGACACAGGTCCACCCATGAAGAGATGGAGCCGTCCGGCAAGTGCATGAGCCAAGATCTGACGTTGGGCTTGAGCACCAGCGGGAAGTAGTTGGCGAGGATCTTCTCGTCGCGTCCTCCGGCAGCCTGCACCGCGATGGTGTAGACGCTGAGGAACTCCGACGGATGTATCCTGCCATCGTACTTCTCGGGCACGTCTGGCTTGAAGTTCTTGGTACTGGGCCACTGGACTTGCCGCGGCTCACGGGTGAACGCAGGGCAACCTGCCGCGTACGGCAAGTCACCTGGTTCCCCTGGCGCATGCATATCGACAGTGGGCCCAGCGCGCTGGTCAGATTGACGTCGCGCTTCTCTTCTGCGCTTGATGCGAGTGCGAGCGTCTTCGTGTCGTCGTTCTTGAAGAACTTGACGCTGATCACGGCGAGCTCGCGGGTCCGACGACGCGGTGGAGTCAGCGTCGAGGTTGGCCCGGCGAGTTGGCGATCTTGGCCTTCGGGGCGGGGAGTGCACGGTGGTGGCACCCCCAGCGGTCTTGTCTGCGTCGGCTTGCGCCTGGGCGTCTTGCCGGGGCTTCGACGTGCTCGGTTGCCGGGGCTTGTCGCTGTTGGCGAAGCCGATGAGGCTATAAATGGCTGCCCTCCAGTCGTCGATCTTGTCTGGCGCCAGAGGGTAATCTAGAAGCAGCTGGGCTCGGGCCAGCGCTTCCTCTGGAGTCTTGGGTGGTGGTGGCGAGCGGTGCGAGGTGCGAGACATGCTCAAACTTCTAACAGTGTTAGAAGGAGCAGCATCTCGCCCAGGCGACCGCACTGCGCTCGTGCCAGCGTGTTGGCGCGCATGCTGGCCTTGAACGTCCCGCGACCCACCAGCTTGGCCTTGCTCCAATGCGAGTACGGTGCTAGGAGCACCGTGGCGCTGTCGATCCTGCACCTCCTGAGAGGGGTGCGGTGGATGTGCAGATGCTGAACCTTGCGGGGCCTTATCTTTGGACCGGGTGACGATACGAGTCCCCCCGCTGGCGCCCGCTCCTCCGCCGGCGTCCACCCCACCGCCCGTTTGCTCCGGTGGTGGTGGGACGATCGCAGACGGAGCGGCCACCTCTGAAGTCTTCTCCTTCGGTGGCATGTTGATGAAGATGCTGATGTAGCGCGCGCAGACGCCGGATCAGATACGCACGACCTCGACGCCCCCCTACCTGGCGCGCCAAAGATGTCATGGGCTTCTGTGGGAGCACGAGCACCTATGGGGCAGGGGGCCCCTTCTTGTCCGGCAAGGGAGCGGAGGGCGCATGCAGAGCGGATCGAGGCGACAGCACGCGGGGGATTTTACCCAGCTTCGGAGCTATCCGGAGAGATAAAACTCCTACTGCTGCTTTGTGTTTGTATTAGTTCTTGCTCAAGAGCGTGAGCGTGTTGTGGTGCTGGATGCGTCGAATGGACCGACACTACTGCGGAACCAAAATTCTGAACCCCTTCTACGTGCGCACGGGCCTCCCTTTTATAGTCTAAGGGGGTCACCGACAGGTGGCAGCGTAGAAAGAGGGGTAGAAAGGTAAAAACGCGGGTTGGTACAACTGCTACCAACAGTGTCCCCTACCTAACTCTGACGGCAGGGGACAAGGGCATTTAATGCCCGTCCGGTCGCCCCAACAGTGCAAGGAAACGACCGTTAGAGGCGCCACCGATCGCCACGATGGCCTCCTTGTCAGCTTCGCTTGCCACCTCGCACCGCATGGCTGCACAGCGCCTCGCCACGTGCTCCTGGGATAGTCCTGGAGTGACACGTCGTTGGATGCGCTGGAGCTTGGGTGCAGAGGGGCAGCCTTGCCGGGGCAAGCACCTTGCCGCCGCGGTTGTCTTGTCGCACCAGCAAGCTTGCCGCTCGCTGTGCCTTGCCGGGACGCGCGGGGTGTCGCAGCAAGTTTCCCGAAGCGCCTTGGTTGGCCTTCCCGGCAATCTCCTCTTGCCGGGGTCTTTGTCCTTCCCGGCAAGCTCCTCTTGCCGGGGTCTTATCCTTCCCGGCAAGCTCCTCTTGCCGGGGTCTTGCCTTCTTAGTTAATACTTTGTTCTTGAATGGCAGTAATGTGAATGGCGGACGATCTTGGCGGGTGCCCGGCAAACCTTGCCGTGGGGCGGTGCGACTGCCCGTGCACAAGTTCGGGGTACTAAGGTACCCCTACTTTAGTACACCGACACGCGTGCGCCTTGTTGCTGGAGGCACGGTCTGGCTGAGGCTGGCCGGCTGCTCCGACATCCGGCACAACATCTTTGCCGTCTTCCTCCTCCTCCTCCTCGCCCTCATCACTGGAGTCAATCTCCTCCGCCGAGTCCTCACCGTCGGCCGAGTTCAACCCGAACCATTCCTCCGGCTGCGCGACGCCGTCCTTGTTCACCTCAGGAGGAAAGGCGCTGGTGTCAGTGAAGTCGGCGATCGCCGATGCACGCTGGATGATAGCCGGCCGCACCGCCTCTAGCTCCTCGTCAGCCTCCTGCCGCCAGGTGCGCAGCTGATCCAAGTTCAGCCCAGGGTACCAAGCCCGGACGAACTCTAGCGCCCGTCTAGCACCGGACCGGGCTGCTGAGGCCTTCTAGGCCTCGAAGCGGCTGACGGCTACCTCCAGCCAGTCGGCGGTACGGCTGGGGGTGCGAGGAATCACTTCGCCAGGCCAAAGGGCGGCCAGCACCTGTGCTCCGGTGCGCTGAAGCCGGCGGAGCATGCGGTAGGCCGGCTGGAGGCGGGCCTCGATCGCCAGAAGCTGCTCCTCAAGCGACCGGTTGGCATCCGACATGATCTCAACCCCAGCCTACCGCCGGGCTTCACAGTGGGCTTCGATGGCTTGGTTGGCAGCAACAGAATGGCCAGGAAAGTACTCTTCCCGAAGAAAAGAAGAAAGAGCAAGTCAGGAGATAAACTGACTTACAAGGACAAGCAAAGAGTGAAGAAGAAGGCGGCCTACCGGCAACCAAGTCCTCGACTCGGTCGTAGCCTTCGCTCAGAGCCTGCCTTGCCTCGGCCCAGCATGCTGCCTCGGCCTCGAATTTGGCTTTGGGGGCGCCCTCGCTGTCCTGAGCCGCCTTCAGGGCCGCCTTGTCGCTTTCCTCCTGGTCGGCCAGTTTCTTGGCCAGGCGGTCATGCTCCTAAGCCAAGGCGCTGAGCTCACCCTCCTTGGTGCGAAGGGCGGTCTGGGCCACACCCAACTGCTGCCTCAAGTCGGCGTTGGCTCCTACCAGTATGAAAAGAACAAGTTAAGAAAGAAGTCGGCAAGATAGATCCGACCCGACTACCCTGCAGTCGGCCCGGATCTCGGGGACTATACCCAATGGGTGCGCTGATGCGCCCCCACGTGAGATAAAAAGTCGAAGATACTCACACCGGCTCTCCGACAGATCGGCGGTCTTCTTGTCTACCTCCCGGACTTGGGAATTAAAGGTAGCGGCGTGAAGGTTGTGATAATCCTGCAGACAGGACGAAGAAGCAAGAAAGAGAAAATCAGTAAAACAAAGTCTTCGAAGAAGTTTCAAGCCGCCTGCTTAGCAGCCGGCTCGGAACTCGGGGACTAAACCCAGTGGGTGCGCTGACGCCCCCCCACGGAAAAAATTAAGAACAAAAGAACTCACCCGAACAACCGCCCGGGTCGCGAGGAACTCTCGGGTACACTGCTGCAGCACGGTGGCTTGAGCCTGGAGCCGGCTTCGGACATCTTGTGCCGCCAAGTTCAACGCGGCCGTCCCACCGCCTAGCGTCCACCCTGGCGAGCTAGCGGTGGCCGACTCTAGGTCATGCAACAACGAGCTGGAGCCGGCCGCCCTCTGCGGATCCGGCTCTGAAGCCGCCCTCGCCGCACGCCAGCGCAGTCGGCTGCTTAGGCGGCACCTCGGGCTGGCCGCCCTGGCCGGTCCCGGCAGACGGAGGCGGCACCACCTCAACCCCCGGGACGACTACATCACCCTCCTCCCTCTCCATCATCGGCGGGTCGCGGCCGATCTCCTCCGGCGGAGGCACCGGGATGTCTGGGGGCGCGGAGCTGAGGGGGATGACAAGTTGCGGAGGCTGGCTACGCAGAGCCTCTGCCGCCCTCTCTGCGGCCTCGGCCTCCGCCCGGGCCCTGGCCGCTGCGTCAGCCTGCGCCTCGGCCGACTCCGCCGTTGCCTCCTGGGCCGGCATGGGGCGGCTGCCCTTCTCTCCTCTGCCTCCCGCTCCTCCCGCGCTTCCCGCGCGTTTCGCTCCATCGCCGCCTGAAGCTCGGCGTGGGGGTCTATGCGACGGGAGCCTGCAGACCCTCCCGCTCCACCGACTATGGAGGCGGCGGTAGTCCGCTCAACAGAGAGCGGGGCCCTAGTTGACGAAACGGAGAAAGGACTTAGAAAAACATCAACTAAGGGAAAAGGAGAAAGATTCGTACGAGCCAGAACTTACGCCGAGACCGCCTGCGGCTGCTTCACCACCTTGTGGAAGCGGGCCGCCTTCGCGGCCGCCTCGTCCCACTTGGTCGCCGCTGCGGATCCCTTAAGTTTCTTCGGCCGGCCGCCGAAGGGAGGAGGCGCCGCTCGATGTTTCAGCGCACCGCCTCGCGCAGTCGGCCCGCCGGATGGGCCGGCGCCTTGGGGGTCGGACGCCGGCTAGCAGCACGGCACGGGATCGGCCTCGTCATCATCAGGCCAGTCTTCGAAGCCAGCGGTGAAGCCGGTGCCACCTGTCTCGCCGCCGCCCCCCGCGTCGTCGTCGTCCAGGGTGGCCGCCCCCAAATCGGAGTCATCAGGATCGACCGCCTCGCGGTCGGGGGCGAACTCATGCTCCGGCCCCGCGGTCCCGGCAGAAGGATGAAGAAGGGGGTTCTGATTAAGGACAGACCGACTGGTCAAGAATCGGCCCGGAAAAGGATTCGGCAACAAAGGAAGAAAGAAAGCTTACCATAGGTGGTGGGTTGGCGCGAGAGAATGGCGCCATGCCAGACTGCCAGTCCGGCTTGAGCTTGCAGTTGGCGATGTAGTTCACCAAGTAAGACACCTCGTCGTGAGGCATCTCCCTGGTGCTGAGCCGGATTGGGTCGAAGCGGCCGCTCATCGACAGATCAGATGAGGGCGGCTTTGAAGCGGAAGAATCCGGCGCTCGATGAAGCCGGCGATCAAGTCGGGCCCGGTCAGGCGGTCCGACTGGATAAGCACCCGAAGCCGGGCGACGGCTCCGGCTCCAGCCGGCGTCAGCGATCTAGCCCGGTAGGACCATGAAGCCGGCCTCCCAGCCGGCGGGCCGTCTATGTAAGCCGGCAAGTTGACATAATCGCCATTCAGGGCAACGTTCTTCACATAAAAGTAAGACCGTTGCCAGAGCTTCACCGATTGGATCAACGCGATAGAAGGAAAGAGGTTGTCGGCGGTGGACCTCCTCATGGCGATGAAGGCGCCGCACGGAGCCGGCACGTCGGCGACGACCGTGCCGAGCTTGGATTGAAAAAACTCCCCCCAGAGCTCGATGGTGGGGAGGACGCTGAGGAAACCTTCGCACAAAGAGACGAAGGCCGACAGCAGCACCACCGTGTTGGGGGTGAGGTGGTGCGGCTGGAGTTGGTAGAAGTTAAGAAACGCGCGGAAGAAGCCGCTCGCGGGGAGGTCGACGCCGCGCAGGCAGTGCGAGTAGAAGATCACTCGCACGCCTTCCTCCGGCGCCGGCGAAACTTCCCTCGCTAGCGCGAGGCGTACCCGCACGAGATCTTCGCCCGGTAGCCGCCGCGAAGAAACTCGATGGGGTCGTCATGGACGGTGGAGCCGTCCCAATAGCTCTAGATCGGGGCCATGGCGGCGAGCGTGACGGTGGAGAGCGCCCGATGCAGAGGCAGCAAGCCTGCGGCACGCTGGGGAGAAGAAAGGATGGCAAAGCGGGAGCACGGCAAGGGGCTACCGTGGAGAAGAAGAAGGAGGCAGGGCGAGGGCGAGCATGCGAACGATTGCTGATCCCCCTCCCCACCCCTACTTATAGCCTCACGAGGCGAAGCCGAGGAGGCAAGGCACGGGGGGCGTGGGATTAACTGCACCCACTCCCCCACGCCCCGCGATTATTGCGCCTTGATGGCGAGCGGGAACCGCCGCCGGAAGACGTGCGGTCGGTTTGGGCCACAGAAGATCTGCACGCGGGCCGAGGCGCAGAAGTGGCGGGCCCCAGCCTGCGACGGCGTCCCATCACGCGCGTGGGCTGGCAGGCCCTGCCAGCCGAAGGGCGCCACGTGTCGTGCGGATGGCGGGCGGTCAGCCCGCTGCTAGGCTAGTGCGCCAGCAGGTTCCCGCCTTCGGATTTCGAGGAGGCTTCGCCGAGAAGGCACGCGCAAGAAAGGCCGGCTCCTAGCTGCCGGCTCCTCGGGATAGGAAGCTGGCCGAGCTTCTCGATTTCCCCTTCAGCCGCGAAGCCCAACCAGCTTCGGGGACTACTGTCGGAGTAAATGACCACGGGTAGCCTAGCCGGCTCCCTTTGGCCCTCAGAAAAAACAATGGGCCGAGCGGACCTCGAAACACCTAAGACACGGGGCCGCCTCCCTCCGGCCGGCTATCACCTAGGCCGGCTGGCGGAAGGCGGCCCGGCCATAAACAACCTTTGGAGGATGCCACGATGGGGCCGACTTGAAGAAGGCGACTCCACGAAGGACCGGCTCCCCGAAGGCGGCCCACGAAGGGCCGACTCCAAGAAGCAAGCGGCCGAAGCTGCATCATAAAGTCCACCCCCATAACGGTGACGGGACGGGGCGTGGCTGCAGCTAACCCTGCCACCCCCGAATCCCGGAGTATGAATGGCTACAGTATGCCGTACGGGGCGGCCATCCCCCGTCCGGCGTGGCACTGTCGCCATGCGGATCATGACGCCATCCATGATGGGTCGCCTGTACGGCCCGTAGGCGGCGGGCCCCTTCGGTCAGAGAGACATCTGAAGGCAGCCCAACCTCCCCCAGCCGGCCTGAGGCCGGGCCGGCTTCCTATGGTCGGCTTGCTCCCCTCCTCGGGGCGGGCGCGCCATTAAGCAGACGAGACGCGGTAAGGCTACAGTAGGAGCCCGCAAGGCGGCCGCACTGTAGCCATGTTTACCTCGACAAAGCCCTCGTCATCAGAGGAGAGGTGACAGTAACCAGCCCCCGACAAGACCCCCTGGCGGTGGGACCGGCCTGTCGACCAACGTGCCGGCAGCTTGCGGGACCCACCAGTCGGCGGGCCCCAGAAGCCGGCGGAGAAGACGGCGGTCGCAGACGCTGACGGCCTGGGCCCGCACCAGGCCGGATTACCATTGTACCCCCAGGGGGTAGGCCTATATAAACCCCCCTGGGACACCCATGCAAAGGGTTGATCTCAGAGAGTTTTAGACACCACTATAGGGAGGGAAGAGAGCTAGCGTTGCCCTTCTTCCTCCTCCCAACGAACAGCTCAAGGAGCCTCTTGTAGCTACTTGTTGATCTAGTGATCATGCGGAGACCCTGCAGAGCAGGACTAGGGGGTGTTATCTCCATGGAGAGCCCCAAACCTGGGTCAGATTCGCCGGTGTGCATGTCTTCGCCTTATCCCGTTTCCAGGCACCGTCGATGTCTTACCGGCTCCCACAATGATAAGCCACCCATTGGCATATGTCGCACCTACCACCCGACAACCATGCTTGATTAGCTATGAGTTATAATGGTTTACCTTGCGTGCCAACATGCTATTAGAATGATTATGATGTGATATGATGGGATGGTATCCTCCTTTGAATGAATTGAGTGACTCGACTTGGCACATGTTCACGCATGTAGTTGAATCAAATCAACATAGCCTTCATGATATTTATGTTCATGGTGGATTATATCCTACTCATGCTTGTATTCGGTGTGAATTAATTTTAATGCATGTTTATGACTGTTGTCGCTCTCTCAGTTGGTCGCTTCCCAGTCTTTTGCTAGCCTTCACCTATACTAAGCGGAAATACTGCTTGTGCATCCAAACTCCTTAAACCCCAAAGTTGTTCCATATGAGTCCACCATACCTACCTATATGCGGTATTTACCTGCCGTTCCAAGTAAATTTGTATGTGCCAAACTCCAAACCTTCAAATGAAATTCTGTTTTGTATGCTCGAGCAGCTCATGCTACAACAAGGGATGCCTATATCTTCCATGCTAGGTGGGTTATTCTCAAGAGGAGTGGCCTCCGCTCCTCATTCACGAGAAAGGGCCAGTAACCGGGATGCCCAGTCCCATGATCCAAAAAGATCAAAGCAAATCAAAATAATTAAACAGAACTCCCCCAGGGCTGTTGTTAGTAGGAGGCACTCGTTGTTTCGAGCAAGCCATGTATTGATGCTTGTTGGTGGAAGGGGGAGTATAAACCTTTACCATTCTGTTTGGAAACTACCTATAATGCATGTAGTATGGAAGATACAACCATCTCATAGTTGTTGCGTTGATAGTGAAAGTATGCCGCTCAAAATGTTATTCAATCTCTATTTTAAAATCGAGCTCTGGCACCTCTAAAAATCCCTGGTTCCCTCTGCGAAGGGCCTATCTATTTACTTTTATGTTGAGTCATCACCCTTCTTATTAAAAGCACCCGCTGGAGAGCACACTGTCATTTGCATTCATTACTATTTGTTTATATTGGGTAGGACTTGACTGGATCTCTTTTACCATGAATTACAATGTTTAGTCAGTCCTTGATCTTTAAAGGTGCTCTGCATTTATGTTTTGCGGTCTCAGAAAGGGCTAGCGAGATACCATTTTGTTATATCATGTTATGATTATTTTGAGAAAGTGTTGTCATCCAAGTTTTATTATTATGGCTTGCTAGCTGATTATGCTATTGATATGAGTAATTGTGAGACCTAAGTGTTACTGTGAGTATGGTTAGTTCATAATATTTGTTGAAACTTGAATGCTGGCTTTTCATGTTTACAACAACAAGAGCAAACAGAGTTTGTAAAACTTTTTCTTTATCACTTTCAGTTTATCAACTGAATTGCTTGAGGACAAGCAAAGGTTTAAGCTTGGGGGAGTTGATACGTCTCCAACGTATCTACTTTTCCAAACACTTTTGCCCTTGTTTTGGACTCCAACTTGCATGATTTGAATGAAACTAACCCGGACTGACGCTGTTTTCAGCAGAAGTGCCATGATGTTGTTTTATGTGTAGAAAAGAAAAGTTCTCGGAATGTCCTGAAAATCCACGGAGGCACTATTTGGAATTAATAAGAATTATTGGGCGAAAGAAGTACACCAGGGGGCCCACACCCTGTCCACGAGACAGGGGGGCGCGCCCCCTTATAGGGCACGCGCCCCTATCTCGTGGGCCCCCTGGACGTCCATCGACCTCAAGTCCAACTCCATATATTCACGTTTGGGGAGAAAAAACCAGAGAGAAAGTTTCATCGCGTTTTACGACACGGAGCTGCCGCCAAGCCCTAATCTCTCTCGGGAGGGCTGATCTAGAGTCCGTTCGGGGCTCCGGAGAGGGGGATTCGTCGCCGTCGTCATCATCAACCATCCTCCATCACCATCATCAACCATCCTCCATCACCAATTTCATGATGCTCACCGCCGTGGGTGAGTAATTCCATCGTAGGCTTGCTGGACGATGATGGGTTGGATGAGATTTACCATGTAATCAAGTTAGTTTTGTTAGGGCTTGATCCCTAGTATCCACTATGTTCTGAGATTGATGTTGCTATGACTTTGCTATGCTTAATGCTTGTCACTAGGGCCCGAGTGCCATGATTTCAGATCTGAACCTATTATGTTTTCATGAATATATGTGTGTTCTTGATACTATCTTGGAAGTCTATAGTCACCTATTATGTGTTATGATCCGACAACCCCGAAGTGACAATAATCGGGATACTTCTCGGTGATGACCGTAATTTGAGGAGTTCATGTATTCACTATGTGCTAATGCTTTGTTCCGGTTCTCTATTAAAAGGAGGCCTTAATATCCCTTAGTTTCCGCTAGGACCCCGCTGCCACGGGAGGGTAGGACAAAAGATGTCATGCAAGTTCTTTTACATAAGCAGGTATGACTATTTACGGAATACATGCCTACATTACATTGATGAACTGGAGCTAGTTCTTTGTCACCCTATGTTATAGCTATTACATGAGGAATCGCATCCGGCATAATTATCCATCACTGATCCATTGCCTACAAGCTTTTCATATATTGTTCTTCGCTTATTTACTTTTCCGTTGCTACTATTACAATTACTACAAAAACCCAAAAACTATTATCTTTACTTTTGCCACCGTTACCTTTATTATCATACTACTTTGCTACTAAATACTTTGCTGCAGATACTAAGTTATCCAGGTGTGGTTGAATTGACAACTCAACTGCTAATACTCAAGAATATTCTTTGGCTCCCCTTGTGTCGAATCAATAAATTTGGGTTGAATACTTTACCCTCGAAATTTGTTGCGATCCCCTACACTTGTGGGTTATCAGCCAGCTCCACGGCGGCCTTCTTGTTGGCTTCGGCCACAGCCTTCTTCAGTGCCTGAATTTCGGCATTTGCTTCTAGAGCACACAATACAAATATTTTCGTCAGGCACAACTACTCATTTGTGCTTAACTTGTCAAAAGGATTCGACATACCTTGCTTGTCCTCCAACAACTTCTTCACTCGGCCAAGTTCTTCTTTGGCCCGTTCCAGACTCTGCTTTAGTTCGGACACCTCCGCAGTATGAGAGGCAGTCCTCGCTACAGACGCCTGTTTTCAAACCAAGAGATACATGTCATCAACCGAGCCTCCTGCGAAGCGGTAATTTGATACCCTGTCCAGTTCTGTCTCTTTCACCGGACAGTGCATCAGGGGCTACTACTCATACTATGACAATCTTCAAAGGTTTCCAAAAACATACCTCAAAGCCTTTTATAAGGCTAAGGCAGGATTCATTCAGTCCATTCGCATCGGACTGAATCTTTTCAATCACCGCACCCATGAGGGCGCGATGTTCATCGATGATGGATGCATTCTTTAGCGCTGTCGATAGGCCGCCCTGCAGCTCTGCTTGGACAGAGGTCGCTGGCGGAACGGGCTCACCTCCCTCCGTCAAGGGGGGCTGCTCGCCCGATCCTGGAGCTTTAAAGGTCTCCAGGACCGCGTCCGGCTGCGGGCCGAATCTAAGATCGCCCCCGCCGTCGACTTTCATGGGAACCGTTGCTCCCGTGTATCAGGCCCCAGAGGTGTCCCCTCCCTGGTCTGGGCCCCGCTGGGACGACACCTCGGTGTCACGTCCAAGTTTGGGGAAGGGACCTCCGGAGGCGTCTCGCTCTCCAGGGCATCTGAGCTCAGCGAATCCTCCGATGAGGACTGTTCGGCGTGAGACCCCGCTGGGCTGCACAAAGTATGGTGACAGTTAAACTACTACGCCCTATTAATCCCGGGCGCGTAGGTGTGCTCAGATTTCATGTACTCACGATTTTACCAGGTGCTGGACCCTGGGATCCCACTCCGGGCTGCTATTGGCAGCCATGGTGGACGCCTCCGGGAGGGAACTTTTTCCCCTCTTTGGTGATTCGGCCTTCAGGATGAGGAAGCCGTCCTTTTCTTCCCTTCCCCCATGGAGGACTCGTCTTCTTCCTCCCCCTCTTCGTCTTCGGAGGAAGGATGGGTGCTGGAGTCTTCGGATTTTGTGTCCGAAGCACCGCGGCGACGGAGGCCGCTCCGGGTCTCCTTGGCCTTCTTGGAGGCCACTTTCTTCGGCACCTCGTAAGGCGCTGGGACCAGCATCTTCGTCAGAAGAGGTCCTGCCGGTTCCTCTGGCGGCGGGGCCGGACAGTGTATCCGCCCCACCTTCTTCGTCCATTCCTAGGATAATTGCAGAAAGCATGATAAAGCGTCTCCCTCGGGATATGCCAGCTAAATATGGATAGACAGAACATAGCGATAGCTTACCAGACTGGCAGAGCGGGACAGTTGATACCCGCGGTCCTCGGCGGAGCCCGACCACGGTTTACCGGACTTGAAGAGCACCTTCCAGATGTCCTTGTGCGAGGAGCCATAGAGCTTCCGTAGGGTCTGGTGCTCGGCTGGGTCGTATTCCCACAAATTGCAGGCTCGGTGCTGGCAAGGGAGAACCAGGCGAACTAACATCACCTGGACTACATTGACGAGTTTGACATCCTTGTCTACCACGTTCTGGACGCGTGTCTGGAGCACCGACAGCTCATCGGATGAGGACCAGTTCAGGCCCTTCTTGGGCCAGGACGTAAGCCGCAGGGGGGCTCCGGATTTGAATTCAGGAGCAGCGGCCCACTTTTTACCGCGCGGCTCGGTGATATAGAACCACTGCTGCTGCCACTCCTTGACGGAATCATTGAAGATGCCCGTCGGCCATGTGACCTTGGGCATCTTACTCACCATGGCACCGCCGCACTCAACGTGCTCGCCATTCACCACCTTGGGCTTCATGTTGAAGATCTTCAGCCATAAGCCAAAGTGGGGCGAAATGCGAAGAAAGGCCTCACACACGACGATAAACGTCGAGATGTTAAGGAAAGAATTAGGGGACAGATCATGAAAATCAATCCCGTAATAATGCATGATGCCGCGAATAAAGGGGTGAAGGAGAAACCCGAGCCCATGGACGAAATGAGGAAGAAACACGACCCTCTCGTGGGGCTCCGAATTGGGGACGATCAGTCCCGCCGTCGGAAAACGGTGGCCGATTTTCTTGGCCAGGTACCCGTCCTCTCGAAGCTTTTTGATATCCTTTTCCCGGACGGTAGAGGCCATCCATTTGCCTCCTGCTCCGGATCCGGACATCTTCGGAGAACCTCTCTTTGGTGGAGGAGACGAGTGCTTGGGCGCTAGAGCTCGAGTGAAGGGGAATGGACGAGCGGAAGGGAAAGGCGTGGGTAAAGAAGAAGAGACCTTATCTCTTTATAGAGGCAATGAAAACTTTTTTGCCTCCCCGCTTGCCTGGTGGAACCTGCTCGTTCCCCACTAGCCGCGATTGGCGGTACGATTGGGCTACCCATGCCCGTGTTGATGAAAGCCCCGTGATAAGGGGAGCACGACCTTTGCTTCGACAAGACGTGCCCGGGAAACCGCCTCGCAATACGTGCAGTGGTTGGTTGTGGGAAAACGGTTCAATAATGACTCGACAACGGTGCCATGTCACGTTATCTAAGGATGTCAGCAGATTATATTCGTGGAACATCGTTCTCTCCATGATGACATGTGAAAATCGTCTTGTAGATCCGGACACGATTTAAGTGTTCGGGACTTACTTTGGAGTATTCGGAGATGGAACCCGCCTTGCAATGTCGAAGACAAATTGGGCGACAGACTCATCGTCATTGAAGCCTGGTTCAGGGGCTACCGAGGGAGTCCTGGATTAGGGGGTGTCCGGACAGTCGGACTATATACTTTGGCCGGACTATTGGACCGTGAAGATATAAAACTCAAGACTTCGTCCCGTGTCCGGATAGGACTGTCCTTAGCGTGGAAGACAAGCTTGGCGATCCGGATATTAGATCTCCTTCTTTGTAACCGACTTTGCATAAAGCTAGCCCTCTCCGGTGTCTATATAAACCGGAGGGTTTAGTCCGTAGAGGGACGATCAGAATCATAATCATCATAGGCTAGCTTCTAGGGTTTAGCCTCTACGATCTCGTGGTAGATCAACTCTTGTAATACTCATATCATCAAGATCAATCAAGCAGGAAGTAGGGTTTTACCTCCATCAAGAGTGCCCGAACCTGGGTAAAACATCGTGTCCCTCGCCTCATGTTACTATTAGCCTTAGACGCACAGATCGGGACCCCCTACCCGAGATCCGCCGGTTTTGACACCGACACCCGTACTGTGCCAGTCTGCCTTGTGAAGGGACGGGGCGGAGAGCATCTCAGTTTGCTGCTGAACTTCCCCGTTGGTACACCACCTTTAACCTTTCTTCCGCATGACTTCTCCACATGGCCAAGGTAACCACAGGTATAGCAGAAGTCGGGTAGTTTCTCATACTAAATTTCAAATTCGACCTTGGTACGCTTCTCTTTAAGTCGAGCATTCATCGCCACCGACGTCTCTAGCGGTTGATACACTGGCATTGCCACCTGAACACGCACATAATTGCCCCTGTTCTCATCAAGTTCATCTTGTAAAAAGTGCCTAAATTCGCACATAGAGCTTTCACACAACCTTCTTCTTGTAGACGTTGTTGGGCCTGCAAGTGCATAGGTTTGTAGGACAGTAGCAAATTTCCCTCAAGTGGATGACCTAAGGTTTATCAATCTGTGGGAGGCGTAGGATGAAGATGGTCTCTCTCAAGCAACCCTGCAACCAAATAACAAAGAGTCTCTTCTGTCCCCAACACACCCAATACAATGGTAAATTGTATAGGTGCACTAGTTCGGCGAAGAGATGGTGATACAAGTGCAAAATAGATAGTAGATATAGGTTTTTGTAATCTGAAATAATAAAAAACAGCAAGGTAACTAATGATAAAAGTGAGCGTAAACGGTATTGCAATGATAGGAAACAAGGCCTAGGGTTCATACTTTCACTAGTGCAAGTTCTCTCAACAATAATAACATAGATAGATCATATAACAAGCCCTCAATATGCAACAAAGAGTCACTCCAAAGCCACTAATAGCGTAGAACAAACATAGAGATTTTGGTAGGGTACGAAACCACCTCAAAGTTATTCTTTCGGATCAATCTATAAAAGAGTTCGTACTAGAATAACATCTTAAGATACATATCAACCAAAACCATAATGTCACCTAGATACACCATTGTCACCTCAAGTATCCGTGGGCATGATTATACGATATGCATCACACAATCTCAGATTCATCCAACCAACACAAAGTACTTCAAGGAGTGCCCCAAAGTTTCTATCGGAGAGTCAAGAACGTGTGCCAACCCCTATGCATAGGTTCCCAATGTCACAAGCCCGCAAGTTGATCACCAAAACATACATCAAGTGGCACATGATATCCCATTGTCACCACAGATAATCACGGCAAGACATACATCAAGTGTTCTCATAAAAGACTCAATCCGATAAGATAACTTCAAAGGGGAAACTCAATTCATCACAAGAGAGTAGAGGGGGAGAAACATCATAAGATCCAACTACAATAGCAAAGCTCGGGATACATCAAGATCGTGCCATCGAGGAACACGAGAGAGAACACGAGAGAGAGAGAGATCAAACACATAGGTACTGGTACATACCCTCAGCCCCGAGGGTGAACTACTCCCTCCTCGTCATGGATAGCGCCGGGATGATGAAGATGGCCACCGGTGATGGGATCCCCCTCCGGCAGGGTGCCAGAACAGGGCCCCGATTGGTTTTTGCTGGCTACAGAGGCTTGCAGCGGCGGTACTCCCGATCTATCTTTTGTTCTGGAAGTTTTAGGGTATATTGGTATATATAGGAGCAGGGGGTACGTCGGTGGAGCTACGAGGGCCCCACGAGGGTGGAGGGCACGCCCAGGGGGGTGGACGCGCCCCCCTACCTCGTGCCTTCCTCATTTCTTCCTTGACGTGGACTCCAAGTCTCCCGGGTTGCTTTCCTACCAAAAATAACTTCTCCAGTTGATTACGTTCCGTTTGACTTCATCTGATATTCCTTTTCCTCGAAACCCTGAAATAGGCATAAAACAGCAAATCTGGGGTGGGCCTCTGGTTAATACGTTAGTCCCAAAAAATAATATAAAAGTGGATAATAAAGCCCAATATTGCCTAAAACAGTAGATAAAGTAGCATGGAGCAATCAAAAATTATAGATACGTTGGAGACGTATCAAGCATCCCCAAGCTTAATTCCTGCTCGTCCTCGAGTAGGTAAATGATAAAAAAGAATTTTTGATGCGGAGTGATACTTTGGCATAATTTTAATGTAATTCTTCTTACTTGTGATATGAATATTCAGATCCGAAAGATTCAAGAAAAAAGTTCATATTGACACAAAAATAATAATACTTCAAGCATACTAATCAAAGTGATCATGTCTTCTCAAAATAATATGGCAAAAGAAAGTTCATCCCTACAAAATCATATAGTTAGGCTATGCTTCATTTTCGTCACATAAAGATGTTCCCAACTTCTATACCCCCGATGACAAGCCAAGCAATTGTTTCATACTTAAATAATTTCAAACTTTTTCAACCTTCATGCAATACATGAGCGTGAGCCATGGATATAGCACTATGGGTGGAATAGAATATGATGATGGGGATTGTGTGGAGAAGACAAAAAAGGAGAAATTCTCACATCAACTAGGCGTATCAACGGGCTATGGAGATGCCTATCAATAGATATCGATGTGAGTGAGTAGGGATTGCCATGCAACGGATGCACTAGAGATATGAATGCTCAACAAAAGAAAACTAGTGGGTGTGCATCCAACTCGCTTGCTCACGAAGACCTAGGGCATTTGAGGAAGCCCATCGTAGGAATATACAAGCCAAGTTCTATAATGAAAAATTCCCACTACTATGAAAAGACAACTTATGAGACTCACTACATGAAGAACAAGGTGCTACTTTGAAGCACAATATATGAGACTCACTACATGAGGAACAAGGTGCTACTTTGAAGCACAAGTGTGCAAAAAGAGATAGTAGCATTGCCCTTTTCTTTTCTTTCCTTTTTTTGGGCCTTTCTTTTTTTTTGGCCTTTCTCTTTTTTTGGGCAATGCTCTAATAATGATGATCATCACACTTCTATTGATTACAACATAAGGATTACAACTCGAAACTTAGAACAAGATATGACTCTATATGAATGCCTCCGGCGGTGTACCGGGATGGTGCAATGAATCAAGAGTGACATGTATGGAAAATAATGCATGGTGGCTTTGCCACAAATACGATGTCAACTACAAGATCATGCAATGGCAATATGACAAAAGTAATGTATGTCATGATGATGATGGTGGAAGTTGCATGGCAATATATCTCGGAATGGTTATGGAAATGCCATGATAGGTAGGTATGGTGGCTGTTTTGAGGAAGATATAAGGAGGTTTATGTGTGATAGAGCGTATCGTATCACGGGGTTTGGATGCACCGGCGAAGTTTGCACCAACTCTCAAGGTGAGAAAGGGAAATGCACGGTACCGAAGAGGCTAGCAAAGGCGGAAAGGTGAGAGTGCGTATAATCCATGGACTCAACATTAGTCAAAAGAACTCATATACTTATTGCAAAAATTTAGAAGTCATCAAAAACCAAGTACTACGTGCATGCTCCTAGGGGGATAGATTGGTAGGAAAAGACCATCGCTCGTCCCCGACCGCCACTCATAAGGATAAACAAGCCAGGTACACTTCATGTTTCAAATTTGTTACACAACTTTAACCATACGTGTATGCTACGGGATTTGCAAACTTCAACACAAGTATTTCTCAAATTCATAATCACCCAACTAGCACAACTTTGATATTATTACCTCCATATCTCAAAACAATTATCAAGCATCAAACTTTTCTCAGTATTCAACACACTCAAAAGAAAGTTTCACATATCTTGAATACCAAGTATATTAACATTAAGCAAATTACCATGATATTAATGACTCTCAAAATAATCTAAGTGAAGCATGAGAGATCAATAGTTTCTTTAAAACAAATCCACCACCGTGCTCTAAAATATATAAGTGAAGTACTAGAGCAAAAATTATCACGCTCAAAAGATATATAAGTTAAGTACTATGAGCAAAAACTATCAAGCTCAAAAGATATAAGTGAAGCACATAAAGTATTCTAGCAAATTCCAATTTGTGTAAGGCTCTCTCTCATTAAAGAATTTCAGATCTTGATACTTATTCAAACAGCAAGCAAAGCTAAAGAAAACTACATTGCAAGGATAGCACAACTCATGTGAAGAAGCAAAAACTTAGGCTCAACCGATACTAACCGATAGTTGTTGAAGAAGAAAGGTGGGATGCCTACTGGGGCATCCCCAAGCTTAGATGCTTGAGACTTCTTGAAATATTATCTTGGGTGCCTTGGGCATCCCCAAGCTTCAGCTTTTGTGTCTCCTTAATTCCTCTCATATCATGGTTTCTCTTTTTATTAAAAGCTTCATTGACAACAAACTCAACAAGAACTCGTGAGATAGGTTAGTATAAACCAATGCAAAACCTTATTATATTATACTGTAGAAAATCACTTAAATTATTATTCAACATTCCATACTAAATGCCTCTGTATGTTTAATACTCCTATCCTCAAATAGAATCATTAAACAAGCAAACATACGCAAACAATGCAACCATAACAGCAATCTGCCAAAACAGTACAGTCTGTAAAGAATGCAAGAGTATCAATACTTTCCTGACTCCAAAAATTATGAACTAATATTCCAACTGTAATAAATTTATCAGAGCTCACTATGCAAAAAGATTCAACGTTAGATCATGCTCTGACTTTTCTAGGGAATTTTTGCAACAGCGGTAAACTTTCTGTTTTCAAACAGCAACATGCAAACTAGCAAAATAAGCATGGCAAAGGCTATCCTTGACTTTTTTATTGAAACTAAAGAGGGAAAACACAATTCTAACTAACAGCAAGCAAAAACTAACAAAAGAAATTAACACTCCAAGCAAAACACATATCATGTGGCGAATAAAAATATAACTCCAACTAAAGTTACCGATGAACGAAGACGAAAGAGGGGATGCCTTCCGGGGCATCCCCAAGCTTAGTTGCTTGGTTGTCCTTGAATATTACCTTGGGGTGCCTTGGGAATCCCCAAGCTTAGACTCTTTCCACTCCTTATTCCATTGCCCATCAAATCGTTACCCAAAACTTGAAAACTTCAACCACACAAAACTCAAAACAAAACTCGTAAGCTCCGTTAGTATAAGAAAATAAAACCACCACTTAGGTACTGTAATGAACTCATCATAAATACATATTGGTGTAATATCTACTGTACTCCAACTTATCTATGGTTCATACCCTCCGATACTACTCATAGATTCATCAATATAAGCAAACAACACATAGAAAACAGAATCTGTCAAAAACAAAACAGTCTGTAGTAATATATATAAAACGTATACTTATGGAACCCCAAAATTTATGAAATAAATTTCTGGACCTGATAAATTTGTCTATTAATCATCTTCAAAAAGAATCAACCTAAAAGCACTCTCCAGTAAAAAATGGCAGCTAATGTCATGAGCGCTAAAGTTTCTGTTTTTCACAGCAAGATCACATAAACTTCACCCAAGTCTTCCCAAAGGTTCTACTTGGCACTTTATTGAAACAAAAGCTATAAAACATGATTACTACAGTAGCATAATCATGTGGACACACAAAAGCAGTAAGGATAAATATTGGGTTGTCTCCCAACAAGCGCTTTTCTTTAATGCCTTTTAGCTAGGCATGATGATGACAATGATGCTCACATAAAAGATAAGAATTGAAACATAACGGGAGCATCATGAAGCATATGACTAGCACATTAAAGCCTAACCCACTTCCTATGCATAGGGATTTTGTGAGCAAATAACTTATGGGAACAATAATCAACAAGCATAGGAAGGTAAAACAAGCATAGCTTCAAGATTTTAAGCACATAGAGAGGAAACTTGATATTATTGCAATTCCAACAATCATATGTTACTCCCTCATAATAATTTTCAGTAGCACCATGAATGAATTCAACAATATAACCAGCACCTAAAGCATTCTTTTCATGATCTACTAGCATAGAAAATTTACTACTCTCCACATAAGCAAACTTCTTCTTTATAGCATACGTATCATCACAATAATCATCATCGATAGGAGGCATGCTTTCATCATAGTAAATTTGCTCATCAAAGCTTGGGGGACAAAAAATATCATCTTCATCAAACATATCTTCCCCAAGCTTGTGGCTTTGCATATTATTAGCATCATGGATATTCAAGGAATTCATACTAACAACATTGCAATCATGCTCATCATTCACATATTTAGTGCCAAACATTTTAGAGATTTCTTCTTCTAGCACTTGAGCACAATTATCCTTTCCATCATACTCACAAAAGATATTAAAAAGGTGAAGCGTTTGAGACAAACTTAATTCCATTTTTTTTGTAATTTTCTTTTATAAACAAGACTAGTGCTAAAACAAGAAACAAAAAGATCCAATTGCAAGATCTAAAGATATACCTTCACTTACCTAGCCTCCCCGGCAACGGCGCCAGAAAAGAGCTTGATGTCTACTACACAACCTTCTTCTTGTAGACGTTGTTGGGCCTGCAAGTGCACAGGTTTGTAGGATAGTAGCAAATTTCCCTCAAGTGGATGACCTAAGGTTTATCAATCCGTGGGAGGCGTAGGATGAAGATGGTCTCTCTCAAGCAACCCTGCAACCAAATAACAAAGAGTCTCTTGTGTCCCCAACACACCCAATACAATGGTAAATTGTATAGGTGCACTAGTTCGGCGAAGAGATGGGGATACAAGTGCAAAATAGATAGTAGATATAGGTTTTTGTAATCTGAAATAATAAAAAACAGCAAGGTAACTAATGATAAAAGTGAGCGTAAACGGTATTGCAATGATAGGAAACAAGGCCTAGGGTTCATACTTTCACTAGTGCAAGTTCTCTCAACAATAATAACATAGATAGATCATATAACGAGCCCTCAATATGCAACAAAGAGTCACTCCAAAGCCACTAATAGCGGAGAACAAACATAGAGATTATGGTAGGGTACGAAACCACCTCAAAGTTATTCTTTCGGATCAATCTATAAAAGAGTTCATACTAGAATAACACCTTAAGATACATATCAACCAAAACCCTAATGTCACCTAGATACTCCATTGTCACCTCAAGTATCCATGGGCATGATTATACGATATGCATCACACAATCTCATATTCATCCAACCAACACAAAGTACTTCAAGAAGTGCCCCAAAGTTTCTATCGGAGAGTCAAGAACGTGTGCCAACCCCTATGCATAGGTTCCCAATGTCACTAACCCGCAAGTTGATCACCAAAACATACATCAAGTGGCACATGATATCCCATTGTCACCACAGATAATCACGGCAAGACATACATCAAGTGTTCTCATAAAAGACTCAATCCGATAAGATAACTTCAAAGGGGAAACTCAATTCATCACAAGAGAGTAGAGGGGGAGAAACATCATAAGATCCAACTACAATATCAAAGCTCGGGATACATCAAGATCGTGCCATCGAGGAACACGAGAGAGAACACGAGAGAGAGAGAGAGAGAGAGAGAGAGAGAGAGATCAAACACATAGCTATTGGTACATACACTCAGCCCCGAGGGTGAACTACTCCCTCCTCGTCATGGATAGCGCCGGGACAATGAAGATGGCCACCAGTGATGGGATCCCCCTCCGGCAGGGTGCCGGAACAGGGTCCCGATTGGTTTTTGGTGGCTACAGAGGCTTGTGGCGGCGGAATTCCTGATCTATCTTTTGTTCTGGAAGTTTTAGGGTATATTGGTATATATAGGAGCAGGGGGTACGTCGGTGGAGCTACGAGGGCCCCACGAGGGTGGAGGGCGCGCCCAGGGGGATGGGTGCGCCCCCTACCTCGTGCCTTCCTTGTTTCTTCCTTGACGTGGACTCCAAGTCTCCCGGGTTGCTTTCCTTCCAAAAATAACTTCTCCAATTGATTCCGTTCCGTTTTGACTCCGTCTGATATTCCTTTTCCTCGAAACACTGAAATAGGCATAAAACAGCAAATCTGGCCTGGGCCTCCGGTTAATAGGTTAGTCCCAAAAATAATATAAAAGTGGATAATAAAGCCCAATATTGCCTAAAACAGTAGATAAAGTAGCATGGAGCAATCAAAAATTATAGATACGTTGGAGACGTATCAGTTGTCACATCCAGGATCCGCACCCAGATTATAATACGATCAAGGATGTAATCAGAGACTTTCCTCATCCCATCATAGGCTTCGATGATGACTTGATCATGTTTATATTGCCGCAGTCCTCCATGCAGAATCCTTGCCGTATCAGCTTTCCAAAGTGAACAAGGTACCTGTTATCTCCCTGATATGAGTAGTCAAAGTTCACCTTGAACCTCCAGCCATCAACAATATTGTCAAAGAGAGATCTGGGTGTTGGTCGATCCAAAGAGTAGACCAGCATGATCACCGTCCATGGATGAGCCGGTTGCTGGAGCACCTCCTCTTCCTCGAGATCAACCTCCACAAGTTCAGCCTCTTCCTCCGTGTCCTCGCCTTCCCTGAACTCTTCTAGGCCCTCAACGTGTTGGTTCCCATTGCCCTGCTTCTCAGAATGTCCTGCCTCTGGCGCCATCCTCCTCATCTGATCCCATATGGTGAGGTCCTTCATGAGCGGGTGCGTCTCCACAGCAACACCAGAGTCCCCAGTGGAAGGCTTCAGGCAGGAATCATCCGCAAGGGGAGCCCCGTAATTGCCCCCACCGACCCCTGGGTTCCCCTCGGTCACCGGCGTCTTTAAGTCCTCTGCACGCGCGGACGACTTCGCCATGACGACGGGGTGACTTGGCGGCAGCAGCACAACAGTGCAGTTAGATCAATCTGGCGGCTCTCGAGGTTTCTGACGTTGTAGCATCCCTGCCTTAAGCTTTAAGGGGGAAGGGTTCAGATTTTCCTTGCGGCAGGGTTTAGGAAACCCTAATCCCTCCCGGCATGAGGCTACAGGACTCCTCGAAGCAGTTTCCTTCTCAAGCACGACGGGATCGACGAGACCTGATTAGTCGTGCGATCGCTGGGCGGACATAGCCGCTGCTAGTCCGGCACCCTGCCATGGCTGGGGCACGGACGTAAGCCCAACCTTGGCCGGGGCGGCGCCCGGCGTTGGCGGCGGCGTGGGGATCGCCCCCTGATCGCCCGGGCTAGGAAACCCTAGCGAAGCCATCTCTACACGCCGGAACTCGCCGTGCTGCAAAGCAACAGCCTTGTGGTGTTAAGAGTCACTGTTACCACTGTTTGTTGGTCAAAAGGAATAGTTGAGCTATCATTTCTCTTAAATTCATAAAAATTTAAAATCTATTCTACTGACCCAAGCTAATTTTGGTTGTCTGCTTAATTATTTCTTCATCCATTTATTTATTTTTCCAGTTAAATATGGCCGAGGATTATGACAAAGTACTAGAGCATTAACCAGATTGTTGTCTGAACAACTTTTTTTTGGAGGGGGGGGGGGGGTATAAAACCATTGTAATTCACTACTCCCTCCGTCCGCGAATAAGTATACTTCTACCATTTGTCCTAAGTCAAAATTTTATAATTTTGACCAACTTTTTAGAGAAGACTAGTAGTATATATGACATCAAATTGGTATATTATAAAAATACATTTCAAAACAAATCTAGTGATACTAATTTAGTGCCATAAATGCTACAACTTTTTACTATAAAGTTGGTAAAAGTTTTAAAACGTTGACTTAGGACAAAAGCTAGATGTACACTTATACGCGGACGGAGGGAGTACGTCACAACACTACATCCCCAACAGACAGGTTGGTCGGGAAAACAACGTACACCGACACATAGTCGATCGGGAAAGAGTATTGCCGACCGACCCTGTCTGTTAGGGAAAGTCCAGACGGGAAAGCCTTTTCCCAACCGACATATCTTTCCCGACCAACTGCATTACCGGCCAACTTTTTGTTGGCCCTACAATGAACCTTTCCCGACCGATTGTCTGTTGGTGACCTTTCCCAACCGACAGTCTGACAGTAGTACATTTGTCGACCGACATTTTGTCGGTCCTGCCATAAACCTCTCCCAACAAACAGTAGGACGTTGTTTTCTTTTGCCGACCAACACTTCGATATCATTTTTTTTAGCTAAGCAAGATATATTTAATACCCATCCATTATTTTGCTTGTCCCTTGCGAAACAATATCAATCAAGTTGTGTATCTCATTACATCACAATATCAATTAAGTCATAGTAACTTGCATGTACTTCGAAAATATTAAACCAGAACCAAAGAAGAATATTCTTATATAGGTAAAGGTAACAAACTGAAAGGAGGAAACATTTATGTTTAGTCACCAAGACAACTGATAGGTTTACAAAGTGATAGATGAATGTCCGATAATTCATTATTTGCTCCATTACTCAAAATACCCAGGTGAAAAGACACCATATAGGTGTATAAAACGATACCTAAAAGACGCATTGTTTTTTCAACATTACACAAAATGTCTAGCTGACGCAAACTTCCATCTTCATGGTTCTTTCATGGTCCTCTTGTATGTCATTCTTACAAGGGGTAAAAAAGTCACCGATGAATTCATGCATTCATAGAGATAATGGCAAAAATAATAATTGTATAAAGCATCAATGGTAAAAGCAAACTGAGATTTTAGTATTATAAAAACAGGGCATGTTCAGAATGATGACACAACATGTTCTAATTAGAATATGTGATGTGTTAGACATAACATAGCATCAATGCCACACCGACCCACCATATAGCATGTATCAATCTCCTCAACCCGCAGACCAAGCATCAAGATGGCTCTATGAGGCAGGTGTCATCCTCTCTCAAAATCGCCCGTCTCCCGTCATGCTATATTGACTCAACAAGCATAACTCACACATTTTTCCACGCTTCTATGGTCCATTGGCAAGCAGATTAAAGCGGAGGCGGTGGGGGTGGTCCCATGAGGCCACCCTAGTATACATCGGTCCTTTTGAGTGCCTCATCCCCAACCCAATCACACACTCTTGGAAGACACCGTGTGTGATCAGGTTATAAAAATAAACCATGTGGCTCAATTCCAATCATGTGTGATATAGCTCCACTTTGCTTGATCTCCCTTGCATATGCACTCACACCATCTCATTTACCCGTTATTAGAGTTCATACATTGTGGCTTTATATTATACTGGAGGACTCGTCGACACTTGATTACCAACACTCATAGTGCCTGATCTCTACTACGCAACTTTATTCATATAGACATTTGTTGGGCCTCCAAGCGCAGAGTTTTGTAGGACAGTAGCAATTTTCCCTCAAGTGGATGACCTAAGGTTTATCAATCCGTGGGAGGCGTAGGATGAAGATGGTCCCTCTCAAACAACCCTGGAACCAAATAACAAAAAATCTCTTGTGTCCCCAATACACCAAATACAATGGTAATTTGTATAGGTGCACTAGTTCGGCGAAGAGATAATGATACAAGTGTAATATGGATAGTAGATATTGATTTTTGTAATAATAACAATAAAAAACAGCAAGATAGGAATTGATAAAACGGAGCACAAACTGTATTGTAATGCTTGAAAAGGAGGCCTAGGGTCCGTACTTTCGCTAGTGCAAGCTCTCAATGATGCTAATCTAATTCGATCATATAACCATACCTCAAAGTGCGATGAAGAATCACTCCAAAGTTCCTATCTAGCGGAGAACATAAGAAGAAATTGTTTGTAGCTGTTCTTTCCAATCAATCTATCCAAGAGTTCATACTAAAATAACACCAAGTTATTCTTTCCGATCGATCTATCAAGAGTTCGTACTAAAATAACACCAAGTTATTCTTTCTGATTGATCTATCCAGAGTTCGTACTAAAATAACATGAAAGCAAATTCAGATTCATAATACTCAATCCAACACAAAGAACCTCAAAGACGAGAACGTGCATCAACCCCTATGCATAGATTACCCCAGTGTCACCTCGGGAATCCGCGAGTTGAGTGCCAAAATATATCCCAAGTGAATCAATATAATACCCCATTGTCACCACGGGTATTCATATGCAAGACATATATCAAGTGCTCTCAAATCCATAAAAGTTTTCAATCTGATTAAACGAAATCTCAAAGGGAAAACTCAATTCATCACAACAAGATAGAGAGGGGAAAACACCATATGATCCAACTATATTAACAAAGCCCATGATACATCAAGATCGTGACATCTCAAGAACACGAGAGAGAGAGAGAGAGAGAGAGAGAGAGATTAAACACATAGATACTGGTACAAACCCTCAGCCCCGAGGGTGGACTACTCCCTGCTCATCATGGTGGCCACCGGGATGATGAAGATGGCATCGATGATGATTTCCCCCTCCGGCGGAGTGCCGGAACGGATCAAGATTGTTTTTTTGTGGCTACAGAGGCTTGCGGCGCGAACTTCTGATCTAGGGTTACCCCGAGGGTTGTTGGAATATTTGACAATTTATAGGACTAAGAGGCGGTGCGGGAGGCTAGCAAGGTGGGCACAACCCACCTGGGTGTGCCTGGGCCCCTAGGAGTGCCCTGGTGGGTTGTGCTCTCCTCGAAGCTCCCCTTTGGTACTTCTTTGGCCCACCGGGTTTCTTCTGGTCCAAAAAGAATCTCCAAAAAGTTTCACTGCGTCTGGACTCCGTTTGGTATTGGTTTTCTGCGATTTAAAAAACAACAACGGGCAATGGGCACTATATCAATAGGTTAGTCCCATAAAATGATATAAAGTTGCTATAAAATGACTGTAAACATCCAAGAATAATAATATAACAACATGAATACTTCATAAATTATAGATACGTTGGAGACGTGTCAGCATCCCCAAGATTAATTCCTACTCGTCCTCGAGTAGGTAAATGATAAAAGAAATTATTTATGAAGTGTGAATGCTAGCAAAGTGCATAAGTTTGATCAATGATAACTTCAATCACTTTTCCTAGCATTATAACATCAATTCTTTCTTATAAAACTTCTCATATTAAAGTAGCAACCAATTCATGTGTTAAGGTTCAAACAATGAATTCTCTTAAAACTCAACAACCTATATTCTTACTCACCAAACAATTGAATTTAAACTTATTCAACAGAGTCTAAGTAAGAGCTCCACATACTCAATCATCATATGGTCTTCCATGATTGCTAGTACTCAAAGCATATTCTTAGAACAAATGGCATCCATCGAACACAGAGAAAGACATGGGATTAATATTTTGCCTCCCAACTCATTTATCATAGAGATAATTGTCAACAATAATAAATCATGATCAAATATATTTGACCGGTCATATGTGCCTAGATCTATCCCCACCACATGATGCTTCACCGGTACACGTCGGTGCTATACAAACAGTTTTTAACCCCTTTCCTCGACGGCGTTCGGAACCGTCACCTAATGAGTGTGGGCGATAGGGGGTCCTTCCAACATGACCCAGAAACCGTAGGGGATATGCCCTCCTGGCACACACGCTCGGCAAAATGAGGTCGCGTGCGACTGGCGAGCACTCAAATACAAAAATACGTACAGTAGTGCTAAAAAAAATACAATATTACAGGCGAAATCATTTCTGGTCGTAAGTACATCCCACACAGTCAGTCACCGCTAAACGTTTCCGTTCGTATATACATCCCACACAGTCACTCCAAGAAAAATGTTTGCGCAAGGTGGGGTAACACAAATAGTTTTCAAAAGAATATCGTGTGTGATTGTTCATTGATCCAACATGGTTTATTCCTAGAAACTGTGTGCGTTGCCTGAGGTCATCGCCCATGGCGTTTTCTTAATAACCGCTTGCAATAGGAAAATCCAATTAGCAAACTAACTGGGCAATTAGTGGGCTAATTGCCCATTATTAATAATATATTTACTAATCTAATTGACATTCATATTAAGCACATAATATATTCCATTTCATTATTAAGGAAGCAGGATTTTCTAATTGAAATACATCAGAGTACAACATGATATAGCTTGAGCACTCAGCTACCCCCTACACAACTGCACCAGCAATAAGTTTCACATGCAACATTTAGAACCTTTTGAAATTAGCATCATAGACGATATATAGAGAGATGCATCTCATCTGGAAAACTGCTGAAGCGGAAGGCGAATATTGAGCCTTCATTCATGTTGAAGGTATTTGCAATTTTTGGCCAGTGCCTGTGGATGATTGACCGTTGATACGTCTCAACATATCTATAATTTTTTATTGTTCCATGCTGTTTTATTATCAATCTTGGATGTTTTATAATCATTTTATATCATTTTTTGGTACTAACCTATTGACAAAGTACCAAGTGCCAGTTGTTGTTTTCCATGTTTTTTACATCGTGGGAAATCAATATCAAACGGACTCCAAATGCCACGAAACTTTACGATGATTTTTTATGGGCCAGAAGGAAGAAGTTGGGCCCTGGTTGCACCTGGGGGGAGTCCCGAGGAGGGGACAACCCACCAGGGCGCGCCAGGAGGCCCTGGCGCGCCCTGGTGGGTTGTGCCCACCTCGGGTGCCCCTCGACCGTCTCAAAATCCCGAGTAATTCTCGTCCTTCGTTCACAAACTCTACACCTTTAGGCAACCTACAATTGTAGGCGTAGGAGTGGTCATTATCATTGTCGATCACACTATCATCACCAACCAATTCATCGGGGGCATCTTCTTGACCAGGGACGTCTTCATTTTAGTTGCCATTCGTACCCATCCAAGTGTCATCATTGTCTTTATCACCATCGGGATAAGGGGTGTGCCTAGTGATTTGTTTGACAGAGGAGACGCTAGGATTGCCTTCATCATCTTCGGCAAGGTGGATGGCATAAAGGTTCTCGTCCCTGGTGATCGTGTAGAGCATGTCTGCGATGAACGCAAATATGGAAGTACGGCATAACCAATGGCCTCGCCACCCATGCTCGCTTACCAGGTCGGCACAGGATGAGAGTATACTTCCAGATATTACCCGTGACCGCAACAAGATCGTTAGGTGTCGACCGCATGAGCACCTTTTGGATCTCAAACTTCTCATGGACCTTCCAGATGACGGAGTCCAGCTCCCGCAGCGGCACCGTGACACCAGAGAAGTGGTTGTACAATGTGTACGTGTGTTTTTGCGCAAGCGCAACGTAGTCCACGCGGTCGAGGGCGATCCAGTCGTTGGTGGCGCCGACACATGTCACGGTCCAGGGAAGGGGGAGGTGATGGACGGTGCTGTCCGGGAGCGTCTGATAGGCGCCGTACTCAAGGACGATCCAAGGCAGCCCCTGCCGAGGGGAGCCGTGGAGGCGCATGGCAGAGCGCCACGAGCGGCACACGGCACGGAAACGGGCATGGTCAGCAAGGTGCGGGAGACGGGGGATGACCTGGCCTAGGAGCTCCGGCAAAAGGCTCGACCGGCTCGACCACTCCGGACTCGACGCCGCCATGGAGTCAAGCGATCGATCCTGTCGATCGTAATGTGCAAGGTTATGCGAACCAGAGAAGTACTCCCTCCGTTCCGAATTACTTGTCTTAGATTTGTTTAGATACGGATGTAGAGTCTAGATACATCCGTATCTAGACAAATCTAAGACAAGTAATTCGGAACGGAGGGAGTACCTAGCGTCCGTACCTGTTGTCTCCGTCTCCGTGCCTGCCAATGATTGGGGATTGTCCCTGACCAGACCCATCCACCGCGTGATTGGGGATTATAAGGCGGGTCACGGGTCACGAGCACGGGAGCGTACCCAACAACCACCACCGCGCCACTCATTGTTCCTGCGACCCGATCTCGCGTCAGTGCATATTTCATACAAATCGCGCACCAAAACCGGCGTACGAACTGATCGACGGATTCAACCGAGCCAGCGGGGTTGGAAATTCGAAAGGGGTCGGCTCGCTCCACCGGCCACGCGCGAGATTAGCTAGGACATGTGTGCAGGTGCGCTCGTGCATGGATTGAAGGGGACACCTACCGTCGGTCCATCCTACCTCTACCACTACTCCACGGATGGAGGCATGCTTACGTGCCAAATGGTTTTGAATTATAGCGGTGGGTATCGTTGCCGATCCGTCCTTGTTTGCTGCCTGCTTAGAGTTCGCGATCGACACGCTCGCGAGGGTGTCATGTCTGTGGAAAAGATTTTTTTTCAAGTAAACTTCTGATCTATTCATATTCAATCATGATATTACAACGAACATTAGAAAATATATCCAGGTCCATAGACCATCTAGTGGCGACTAAAAGCACAGAAGCAAGCCTAAGGCGCGCCGCTGTCATCGCCCCTCCCTCGCTGGAGCCGGAATTCTTTTGTTATAACTAGCAAAAGAGCCCGTGCGTTGCAACGGGAGAAAAATATATCACATGCCTCTAGCCCAATAGCCCCATGGCTAAAAGGCCCAATAAGTTTGTGCCCTCTATTTCAACACATCACATTACTCATGACAAACAGGAGCAGAACGGGACGAATGGGCAACGAACAATGGAAAAGGAGCAAAAATATTCTCCGACACAATTTCACAGTGTTCCGAGAAAAATGCAAAGCTAGTATGTAATTTCACAGAAATGCCACTTCTAGAATGCATAAAAACATAATCCGGCCAATCATTTTATAATGATATGTTCACACACTTAAGTTGTGCTATTAGTGCCTCGTGTTTCAATTGGTAACTAAGAAAATTAATGATGTCGGGTGTTGTTCGAGGATGAAAATTGTTGTCTCTCATACTCTTAATCAACTCAACACTCTGATATGTAAATTCAGGTATATACATTTAGCTTGTACTACAAAAAAAGTAAAGCTAGAAACCTAGCAAGTATTATAATTTTTCAAGGATCAAAAACTTGAAAGAGGAATAACACAGAAAATAAACATGCCTCAAAAATTTAGAGACCTCATGACAGGTGGACTGATGCCCAATATATCTTTATATAAACAATGAGCTTGTTTCCCCAGGTAGTCTGATGAACTGAAGCAAATTATCCGCAAGGAATAGAAAAGAAAATTAGTAGATCATCCAAGGAACAAATGGGCAAACAATAATATAATCTTGAAAAGAAACACCAATTTCAGTAAATTTTACCACGGAACAAAGAAAGGAACTCCAAACATAGTCAACCAGCAAAAAACATTTAAAATAAATTTTGCAAAGCCCTTCGCATTTGTTTTTGTTTTGTGCTAAATAGTAGGTCTGGCCCGGATGGCAAAATATGTCCAAATGCATAAAAACATGGTCTGTCTAGGACACATCTAGATGTGACATAGTTATGTCACATCTAACCTGATGTCCACTATGTTTGTGGTCTATTTTTTTCTCAGTTTTTTGTTTTTGTTTTTTGTTGTTGCGGTATTTGTGAAAGTTTAGATGTGACATCCTTAAAAAACTAAAAAACATCTATATGTGGATTTAACAAACTGTAAAAACAATACGTGTTAAAACATCCCTATACACTTTCTGCTCGCTCGCTCCATATCTCTTTTCTCATCTCCATCCCCATCTCCCTTATCTCCTACCTCTGTCTTGGTCTCACCCATCCCGGCTTGTCTCCTGCAAGCTGATCCGCACCCGTCGGGGCCCTGAGGCTACCTCCCGGCGCTGCCTCTTCCAACTGCGCCGGGCCACCCTGAAAAGCAGGACAGGTTGCCTCTCTCCCGGCTTTCTCCCTTCTTCTCTCTCTAATCTCGCTCTTTGTCTCGCACGTTTTCTCCAGGGAGCCCGCCATGCCTCTCTCCGTCTTCGTCCACCGCGCCGAGACCGCCTCCTGATGCCGGGACCGCTGCTCTGGAGCCGCCGCCACTGAAGGCCGGCCGACGGCGATGGAAGCCTCCGCGACCTGCGCATGCCCCCTGGTCCGGCCTCGGCTAGGCCTGCGACGGCGGCAGTGGCGACGGGGCTGCTGCGGTTGGGGCAACAACCCTGTGCCGTGGTGGTGGAGATGGTGTGTCGCGTTCGTGATGCCAACTACGGCTGCATATGGGACTCCTGGCGGCAGGCCTGTGGCCGAGGCACGGGAGGTGATCTGGCGCAGCTGAGGCCTGCTGTGTGTCGTATCTTCGGCAGCTCTCTTCTCTTTGATTTGTTCTTGTCCCTCATTTTTCCTTCTTGATTTGTTTCCTTCTTGATTTTGGAGACCGCTTGTTGATTTTCTAGGGCGTACGTATATGAACTGGTAAGATCAGATGTAAAGTAGCGAGGTGGGATTATTTGGTGGAAGAAAGATTCTCAACACAGCTACGGAGTACATGTTATGGAAGAAATCGACCTAGGTCTTTTTTTTTTGTTGAGAAAAAGAGATGCAGGCCGGCAATGTACAAAACTTGAGGGCAAAGAACAAACAAACGATGGGCTAGAAGGCATGCAGCGGCAAAGAACATATGGGCTGCTTCGTTTGTAGGCTGAACAATTAGGACGTAAATTCACGGGAAACCGAAAATTACCTAAGCAAAAAATTAGTACCACCTCGAATATGGGTTTTCTCGAAACTAAAAGCGTAAACTTACGGGAAGAAGCGTATTGTGACGGTGAACCCGGAGACCCAATCCGTGCTTTATTATTAGGGAGAGATAGATAGTCTAAGTCGACGTGCTAAGACACCATATGACCAGCGCCCCATAGCAGCAACCAGCCAACATAAACTCTTCATTGATGAGCTATCTGGTTTCTTTTCTTAGAAAATTGAATCTTGCTTTACCCGTCTGCGGCTCACTGACACGTACTCGTGCCTAACCTTATGACAAACTTTTTTTTTTTTGCGCTGAACCTTACGACAAACTTGATCAAACATTTACCTTTACCAAGGCATGAACTGTTTGTATCATCGTTGGCGTGAGCGGCCTCTTGTACATCAGCAAATAAGATTTATCATCTTGAGCGCACCTCTTCGGTGACTTTATTTGAGGTCGTGCTCTCGGGCAAATCCCCGAGAGCCTCAACCCGTCCAAATTCAGCACGTTTGAAAGTCCGGATGTTGAATTTTTTTTGTTCTTATATCCAAACGTCCACCACGCCTCTCGGCACAATTAGAGCCCCCTCCAATCTGCACATGAACCAACACATCAAGCAAGGAACATGACACAGTGCGACTAAATCCGTTCAAGAATTCAGCCAACAAGATAGAGGCTCGGGCCTTGCGGCTTGCTAATGTCATCAAGCGACTCATCAGACTCATAAAAGCATCTCCAGCCGTTCGGCCCCTAAGCGCAGCGGCCGGCGCTATTTCCGGCCATCGCCCAACGCTTTTTAGGCAATGGGGACAAACTAGGTCCCAGTCACGGCCCCAAGCCATTTAAATTCAAACGCGAAATTTTTTGCTACAAAAAAAAAATGCCTCAAGTCCGGCAATCAGCGCCACAAAGTCCGGCGATCACCATGCCATAGGTAGGCGATCAAATAACTTGGAAGTTCAACGTTCAAAAACAAGGACGCGTAGGCGATGCATCAAATGGCGGCGCCGTCCTCCGGCGTCGGACTGACAGGAGTCGGCGTGCGTGGGCTGGTCGGCATCGGCACGGCTTCTGTGCTAGGCGTCGAGGAGGCGCTGGTCGGCGTCGGCGCGGCTTCTGTGCTGGGCGTCGTAGAGGCGTCGCTCGGGCTTGGCGTGGTCGGCGTGGGAGTTGGCGCCGCCGTCGACGGGATCTGGTTTAGGATGAGGCCGCGCTCCACCATGAACCACGCCTTGACCTGCTCATCCATCGCCGCCATGTCGCCCCCCCCCCCCCCCCCCCCACCATCAGGAATGCCATGTCGGTGTTCCTCTTCTTCGCGGCGACGTTGGTCCGGAGTATGTCGTGGCGGTTTTCTCTTCCCTCTGGGCGGCGCGGGTCGCGGCGTCGGCAATGCAGTGTTCGATGGACTCTTGCAGACGCGCCGTAGCCGGCGCCGCGGCCATCACCGCCTTGGCTCCTTTGTTGCCATATGGGCGCCCTTCTACCGCGCCGGGCGTGGGCGCATCCGGCTTGTACGTCTCTTTGGCCTTGGCGAGGGTGCGTCGCACGTCCGCCTACTTCTCGCACTTCTCAATCCGGAAGAACACGTGGAGGTACTTGAAATCTTGGTCGGAGCTGCTATTCGGGTTGAACCCGCCATGCGCGTCGCTGTCGTCGTAGCCAGGCGATGGCGCGCACCCCCAGGGTTGAGTCGACGGCCAGGGGATGTGCGGGTCGTGGCCGCCGGGCAGATTCATCATCCCCGCGCGAGACGCCTCTGCCTGCTCCACCGCGGCCGCAGCCGCCTTGTCGCGAGCCTTCTTGGCGTTGAGCCTGTTCCGCCGGTCGGTGGTGACAGCCTCCCGGCGCTGAACCTCGGCCCTCCAGTCGGCGTTTGTCATGCCTAGGGGTGGACTAACGAGCAGCTCGGCTCGTTAAGCTCGTACTCGTTAAGCTCGCGCTCGTTAAGGCTCAGCTCGTTAAGCTCGTTAAGATTAACGAGGAGAAAACCCTGCTCGGCTCGGCTCGTTTGAAGCTCGTTAAGCTCGTGAGCGCTCGCGAGCGCTCGTTAACAGATTATAATGTGTTATAATATACATGATGAATGTTTAGGTATGGTTTTCAAGATGAAATATGAAGACTACAAAAAGAAATGAAGTAGTTTGTTGCCTCATATGTTGATTAGATTAAATAGATGGGCCGAGGTGCTACAAAAAGTTTGTCACATAAGATAAAAATATGTATTGTGTTGTAACTAACGAGCTTAACGAGCTACTCGTGAAACTCGTTAGCTCGCTCATTAAGCTCGTTAAGCTTAGCGAGCTAAAATCAATGATTGGCTCTGTTCATTAAGAAGCGAGCTACGAGCTTAACGAGTCGAACTATCGAGCGCTCATTAAGCTCGCGAGCTACGAGCTTTTGGTCCAACCCTAGTCATGCCCGGGGGCTTGGACGGAGGCGCCCTCGGCTTCTTCTGCTTCGTCTGGGTGGTGTAGGCATCGGTAGCTCGGCGAGGGGCGGCGTACTTCTTCGGCGGCATGGCGGCCGGATGGAGGGGAGAAGGGGGGAATGGAGGGAAATGGAAGGGAAAAGAATGGGATCGGCGGGAAAAAGGGCCTTCTCTCGCTGACAGAGCGGTCCCACACGCCTTTTCGCTTCGTCCGGCGCCCCCAGGCGAAACCCAGGGGCTTGGGTTCGTCTCGGGTTCGCCGGCTGTTATTTCGGCCCAAACCGGCGAAAAACTAAACCGGGGGTGTGGGCACCCACCTAAAACCAACTAAACTACACTTTAAAACTGATTATTTCAAGTCAAAGAGAATCAAAGAATTTGGAAATAATATATTGAGAGGATCATTACTTCCTTCGAAAAAAATAATCATACATGTGAAGCGCAACAAAAGCCTAATTCAGTTCCAGCCGTCAAAGGAATTAATCCAGAAGCAACTTTTTAGTTAAAAGGGCTAATTAAGATCCAATCCCCCAAGCACGTAAGTATACAATAATTAGAATACATTCATGCATCCACCAAACTAAAACCAATTAAACTGCACTTTAAAACTGATTATTTCAAGCCAAAGAGAATCAAAGAATTTTGAAATAATATATTGAGAGGATCATTACTTCCTTCAAAAAAAAATTACTACCTCTCTCTCAGTTTACAGGGCGTGCGCGTACCCCTAGGTCGTCTATTTGACCAACCTAATATAAGTCATATATTACAAAAAATATACCAATATACACTTCAGATGTTCTACTTTCAAAAGATATAATTTTTGTGTTATATAGTTTATATTAGGGTGGTCAAATTGGCAACCTAGGTATACGCGTAGGACTTGTAAACTGAGACGGAGGGAGTATACATGTGAAGCGCAATAAAAGCCTAATTCAGTTACCCGTCAAAGGAATTAATCCAGAAGCAACTTGTTAGTTAAACAGGCTAATTAAGATCCAATCCCCCAAGCATGTAAGTATCCTATGGTTGTGTGCATCAAGAGATGCGGAGGCCGGGGGTATTCCTCCTTTTATAAAAAAAAAAAACACGCACGTATCCGTCGGCCTGTCCGCCCTCCCTGCTGCTTTCTGCATGTAGGTTATGCTTGCAATTTCCCTTGTCTTACTTTCCCACTTTGATATGCATGTGTTGCCTGCGATGACCCAGACTGGCCTAATTTATATAATATCTGCAATCACGGAAAATCCAGTGAGAAATCACAAAAGGTAGCATACAAAAATTTGCTGTGATTACATAGGGATCGAAGGAAACCTGGGAATCAATTGATTCATGCACATCAACTTGTGTTGCCGTTGGTACAGCAGGAATCTTGAGGTGGCAAGAAGTCCTGCGATCTGTTTGCTTCACACTGGACACATCACAGGGTTCATGTTTTACCTCCTGCTGTGCTGCGGTTTTCCTTTAACTTAGCTCATGATTAAAATTGTCCTTGTTGAAGTCATCAACTGTGGCAAGGTCTTGGTCATGCTACCAGCGAGGAACGTGCGGCGCGAGCGCTGGACTGGAGGAGCGATGCAGACCGCACAAATCATAGTAGCTCTGTCCTTCTCCATAACCCCACCCCCTGCACAGCTGTGAGTTAATGATTGAGTTAGGGTTATGAGAAGAGAAAATAGAGATCCACCTGTGCATGAAAGGTTGAGACTGGACATGTCTTTTTCTACAATGCTTAGAAGACAACCAATCCCTAGATCAACAATTAGCATGAATCTCTCCGGTCATATGTCTACGTTCCAACTAATGACTAATTAGAGTTTACCTTTGCTGTGCGGAATCATCTTCCATGGGAAGCATACAAAGTCTCCTTCTTCCCTTGTCTTCTAACGCACCAATTTACTGTCACATTGCTCTCCTCAAATTGGTTGTACCCCTTCTCTCTTCCAATTAGACAAAGGGAGCAGTGCATTGACGCAACAACATCAGATCGAATCGTGTGGCTACAACGGCAATGCCATCCTGCAAGCAGCGCAACTCAGAGTAGTAGAACTTGATGGCCGCTCTGAGGAATAGCGGAACGGCTATCAGCAGCAGCTTCCAGCGGCCAGAGCATCACATGCATGTGTTTGACGGCTGGCCAGATCAATTCTTGTAGGACGGCAATACTGAACAAATCTAGCCTCAATTTGACCTGCTGCTGTGACAAAGGCGTCAAGAATTTCTTTTGGGGGCTTCTCATCTAGCAGGTTTATTACTCACACGTACTGGTTTGACATGTAGTTTCTTTGACATGGACTCTTTCTTTAAACTGTATTAGTTTTACGATCAACCAATCCCTAGATCACGTACTGGAGCAGTCTTGTTTAAGATGGACTCTTTCTTTAAACCGTTTTGGTTTTATGTTGATCATGTTTTTTTTTTCACAATAGAGCAAAAATATAACCGAGAATTATATAGATCAATCTACACCGTAATAACTCGGTCCCACCAGATTAACGGCTCATAAATTCCATAACTTGGGAATTTCTTGGAAGTGCCTAATTAGTAGAAGCTAATCGTCAACCCGTGCATTCGCACGGGCTAGTCAATAAGTTGTGTATTTATTTTTGCATAAATAATATCTATCATGAAAGGAAGAAAGTGAAACACCTATCCATCCACTTCAATATGAAGCACATGTAGGGTGTCAGCCTTTTTTCTTAGTAGTTCAATTCTAAGTGACAAAATATGATTTGAATAATGTATTTTAACTCTTTCGCTATTATTGTATTTTGCTTCCATTAACCTTGCTGCTTTGTATATCCGATATGTATCCAACAAAATAATTATATTTTATTTTTGCTATGTTCATGCTTTTCAGTTTCAAAGTCATTACATACTATAAAAATTTGAAGGAAGAGAACACAGAGAACGAAAAGAGAGAACATTTATTGGAAATCAGTGATTTTGAGGTTTGTATAAACTAATTGTAGAAATATATATGAGGATGATATCCGCACATACAAATTTGGTCGATCCATGACACTATTTCCTGTTGGACCATAGAAGCATGACATATGACATTCAATAATTTTTGAGGATATAATAACCGTGTTAGCTAAATTAAGTGCATAACAAAACCTAAGATTCTTCGTTGTGTTTGATCAACTTATTTATCTTCTATTATGTCTCAAGTTAATCATGAGTTATAAGGATAAATACCTTCATATTGTTGCTAGTTGGGTGTTGGGTTTATGTCATCTAATCATGAACAAATATTTAGAGGCCACTTTGACGGGTTCATGGTATCTACACTGATTTTACTGTAGAAAAGTCAGCTACTTATTGGTAAGACAGAATGCCAACTACTGGTCAGTCTAGTAGTTATATTAAGCAAAATGTTGTTTCACAAATATCTAAGAATTATATATGAAATATATCATTGTTCTAATTACCACACAGAGATTATTTAGTACACAAAAAAGGGTATTCATATGATATTTTCTGAACTGCGAGTTGTTGTTGCGTAACATTTTCAGAGGTGTACCCGAAAGCCAAATACTGCTTGTCAATTAATGCAATCTCTAAGTACGTTTATAACTTTATATAGGATCTAAGTGCTTTCTATCATATAACCATTTGAGCTAAAGAGCGCCATGGTGTTGATGGTCATCCTCGTCGATACCCTTGGATTGCAGCCGTTTAGTTCATGATGTGTGAACATCTCCTGTGCTAAATCCGCTTTCCTCATAGATAGTTTCACAAAATTGATTAGCATCATTCTTATGTACTATTCCATTAGTCATGTGGGCATGCTTCCACCCCCTAAGCATCAATGAGCCATGTGTCCTTGCCATGAATGTGCAGCAGAAAAACGCTAAAGCATGTGAAGCCGACACATGAAGAACTTCAAATTTGCCAGAAGCACT
Organism: Triticum timopheevii; assembly: GCA_963921465.1. NCBI lineage: Eukaryota > Viridiplantae > Streptophyta > Magnoliopsida > Poales > Poaceae > Triticum > Triticum timopheevii. The sequence goes on from OY997272.1 coordinate 539,887,677, forward strand.
CATAGGAAAAAGGGAAATTATAGATCAACCCTGAATAGAAAAATGAAATTATTGATCAACATATGGATAAAAACAATAGTGTCAATGTTGCCATTGTAACCTGATCTCCACGCGTCAACGGATGGTAGTACATGCATTGATATGTTTGTATCGAGACTATAAATTAAAGATGTACTGCTCATGTAGCTAACTTTAGGTTAGCTTTATGTTGATGGTGATGCTACCTAGCCTACATGGATCACCGACGGCAATGTCTAGCTCATGCGTTCGGTGCCAGCTGCATGGAGGAAGATTTCCTTATAGTCCAGGTGATACAGGATTGGTGTAATGTATTTATGTTAAACGTGAAATCACACACGTGCTTTGACAATAGTACAATATTCACCAATTTTTTCATCTGTATATGTACTAATTGGATCTCCTCCTGCCCTATTTTATTCGGAAATGTTAACGCCCACACATGTGGGCGTTAGCCAACTCGCCCACACGCCTCCAGCACCGTGCAGCGCCTTTTGCACGAATCTTGGCATAAAAAGGCTGATTTTATGTGCCACGTAGGACCACTCGTGTGTGTGGCATGTGGGGGAGTTCGCCCACACGCCTGTTTTCTCTCCGCGACCAACCTTCGCCAGTCGGGGCGTGCGATGGAACTGCTGTCGTGCCCGCACGCCACGCACCACTCCTGTTCCCCATATCCTACGACTGCCATTCACCCACTCTCCCACATCTAAGCTGTCATTTGCCATGTTTTTGAAGGGGTACATGGCAACTCTCTTTTAACCGAACATGCTATTGTTGCCACGTCTGTTTTGTAGCGTTACATGGCAACTGTCTAGTGTTAGTAGATGGCAACTCCTAAAGATACCACCGTCATCCACATGCCCGTCTCCTCTCCCACACACCAAAAGCCATCAGTTGCCATGTGTTTTGCAGGATACATGGCAACTGCCCTCCCGTCTCCTCTCCCACACACCAAAAGCCATCAGTTGCCATGTGTTTTACAGGATACATGGCAACTACCCTATCGTGCTTGTAAGCAGATGGCAACTCTCTTTTTACCCGCAACATGTTTTTTGCCATGTGTTTTTAGTGCTACATGGCAACTGTCCAGTGTTAGTAGGTGGCAACTCTTAAAGTTTTCTAAATCATGATAACTGTAGTTGTCCGACATGGCAACAGCTGCAGTTGCCCAAAAATGGCATCCAGCACTTGACCTAAGACGGCAACTGCAGTTGAGCAACCATGGCAACTGTAGTTGTCTGACATGGCAACTGCAGTTCAGCAACATGGCAACTGCAGTTGAGCAACATGGCAACTGAAGAGGGTCCGGGCCATGGCAATCGCGGCGGGACGCGTGGTTACTGACACGCGGGGCGTGTGGCTCGCAGGCGGGGAGGGGCGACGGCTGAGACGGGTCGTGCGGGCCGCATGCTCGCTCGCCCGGACGTGCTCGTGCGGGGCGATCGCGCTGCACCGGACGTGCGGGCTGTGGCCGCGCGCGCCCGGACGCGGTCGTGTGGGCGGGGTCGTCTCCGTGCCACACAGGGCGTGTGGCACAACCACCCGATACACCACACGTGTGGCAGTTAGCGCGACCCATTTTATTTGGTAACATGGCATGCTCTAAAAAATCTTTCATCACCAAAATACTATCTTTATCCTTTTATTAATAGTGCAATTAAAAACGTTGTGTGGTTGACAGCTCCACTTTCGACTACTCAGTCACATTAATATATGATGATATTGGGTGGAAATCCTCAATGCCTCCTTTCAGCTCAGCTAAAAATTAAAGAAAAATGTTTTTTGAAGTTCCATAAAAACTGTACATTTAGATGTCTACTCCCTAACTTTAAACATTATTCAAATTTGTTTTGGATGTTACACCGAAAGACCACTAAAATACTTTCTGATCCTACATATATACGTAATGGACATTTACATGTTGCGAAAAACAGGAATATCAGAAACATTAGAGGGATTTGATTTGTTTTTGGAAAAAAATCTATTTGAAAATTGGAATAAAAATAAAATTATATCGGAAGAAACTAACAAAGAGAAAGATCTGACCGACAATGTTACCATCTTCTGAAAAATAGCAGTGTCTAAAATACATAGACATGAGTCGTGCATGTAACACGTAATCAGTTTCATCCATAAGTAGCTACAGAGATAAAACTGTACATCTATTAAAAACAGCGAGTACCTTTCTTGAGTGCGAACCACAGATGATATTAACTCTGGACAAAAGGATGTTGTATTCTTTTTCCAGCCATCGGATATCAATTCTAGCGGCAGTCCTCCAAAAAGTATGGCTTGTCTCTGACCGCCATGTGTGCTCGCCGCTATCTTGTAGAACCCAATAAACATGGTTTAGCTTCGGTGCAGTGGTGCCATCTCAGAATCCGTCGGAAAAAGCTGGAGAAGATCATCGGAGTTAGCTAGCAGCAGTAGTAAAGAGAGGAGGAGCGTGATGGGAGTTGTTCAGCGACAAAGAAAGCCGACTTTCAGAAAGAGGTTGATCTAGCATCGTACATATGTAAGTACGCACACGTAACATATGTATTTCTTCCTGCCACTGACGCTTCCAGTGTTGTGTAAATCCAACCTGCTTGATGACATAAATTATTTTACCTGTCGGCATCTCGGTACTTGACACATGCTAGATAGATTTAGCCATGCAGGCTCATGGGCATGTCTGGCCTTGTTACAGACTGCTCTCCGTGAAGTCGCTGCTCCAGGTTTTGTTCAATAAGACATGCTGATATCCTTGTTGATCTTGACCTCCGGTAGGCATTGGAAATTGTCCAGACTCATGAAGAGCCCCATTAGGAAGATAATCACCATCAACATAATAAAGAACATGGAACCCACGTGAACGCCATCCCTAGATAAGTTTTATGATTTGAGTTCATTGCTTCATGCATCTTGATTGGGCGGTGACTGCTGTCAGTTAGGAGCAGGGCCGTCTCCAGGAATTTGGGGCCCCGGTGCGGAATGCAAAAAATTAGGCCTAAATTTTGTATAAGTCATATACTAAATAACCAATATAACTAAAGCATTCTCCTACTAAATTATATATAGTATATAATTGAAGTATGCATTATTTTGTACAGTTTTCAGAAGTATATCAAATATTAATAGCAGGAATAAACGGTAGTACTAAACAATAAAGTGGGCAGTTACACAAACAATCAAACAATTACTAAACTGCATCAAGTAAGTAATGACTCACTCACCAGACTGTTTAGCTCAAATTCATGCAAGACCTCGATCCGTCGGAGATGGAGGCAACGTGATTGCTTATTTTCAAGTCCCCATGCCCTGCAGAAACAAGAGGTAAATAAAAAATTAATTGGACACATTGGATGCACATCAAATTTAACTTGCACATTCGTCCATCTCTGGCATTACCTTCGTCCCCTTCCCTTCAACCTGCAGCGGGACTAAAAACTCCACCCAGAATGCCAATCTACACATCGCAACTAGAGAAGCGAGCAGAATCATGAATCCCCGAACCTTTTTGTTGTTCTCTTGCACTCTTCTATCAGGCATGTCCTCAATCGATCGGAGCTTCCAATGTGTCCAAGGGGATCCCATCCGTCCATTCGTCCATCTCTGGCATTCCCCGTGATCTTATAAGCAGTAGCGACCAAGGGGATCCCATCGAGATGCGCAGAAGCCGCAGACCCCCTGATCCCCTCGCAGACATGATCGATCGGTCCCGTCTCGGGGTTCTGGATAATGACCAGGCGTCCAGGCCCAGTTCGGGAGAGCGATGGAGCCCAGTTATCTGCTAGCTTCCACCACCGACGAATAACGGAAAAGGTCCAAACTCGGAATATGCACTGACCATGGCCCAAATCGGGGGCCCCTAAAATTTGGGGCCCTGTGCGGTCGCACCTCCCGCACAGGCCCCTCGACAGCCCTGGTTAGGAGTATCCATCCTAATCGATTTCGCTTAGTGCAGCCACCTGCAGCAGCATATGCCCAACCTAAGTTCTTCCTCCCCCATCCAATCCGCCCCAACCTCCACTACAACACGGCAGACTAACGGAGGCATTTTCTTCAAGGCGTTCTCAAAGACGCCTTAGATTAGCTCTGTTAAAGGCGTTATGGGAAAAACGCCTTTAAATATGCTCAGGTAATGGCGTATTGAAGAAACGCCTTTAAATACTGGGCATTCAGCGGCATTTTCAGAAAGTGTCGTAATATGTATGAGCATAGGGGGCGTCCTGCAAACTGCCATCACACATTTGAAGGCGTTCTTGAGGGGAAATGCCTCCAAATCTCTGTAATATTTTCAAAAGAGACCCTAATGTATGGAATATTTGGTATTACAAGCCTCCACCTTTGGGACATCGCAGGACGGAGATTCGTTGGCAGCCCGCTGGATCGAATCGTAGTACAGGTTTTTCTTTTTTGCGTCAACCCTTCACGCTCGTGGCAGTTTATTTAGTCCCATATCGCTTACCGAACAGAACGATTGCCTGTTTAAAAGCAGTGCTGTGGAATACTATACACGAAGTTGTCAGATATAAGCAGAGAGACATTTGTGTGACTAGTGAGATTCAGATTAGGCTTGGATTACGACTCGTGTGACCTAGTGAACTCGAGCTGGGCTTGGCCTGGTTGTCACATGGGCTGTGTAGCCCACCAACTAGTGTTAGTGTGTGTGAGAGGGAGAGGGAGGCCCACAGCAGACCAGACGTGGTTCAGTCATTGCAAATTTTGCTCGCTGAAGCTTTGGAGGCACTTTCAGAAATTGCCGTCAATGATCTGAGCATCGCGGGAGTTCTCCAAAAGCGCCGTTCTCCGATCTATCACTTGAGCAAAACGCCATGGTCTGGTCTGCTGATGAGCCAACTAGCGGCCGCCTCTTGCCTTCAAAACGCCATGGTCCTTGTTCCAGTCGATTGGATAAGAAAAGGAATGGAGAGGTGGGAGGGCCTAGGTGGCGACGGAGGACGGCATGGTTGCGCAGGAACAATAAGACACACAACAACGAATTGCACCGGATTCGCATTGAGAGGATAATTGCTTAGAGATTGCTTTTTTTTGGAAGGGCTTAGATATTGCGTTTGGTTGTTCTGATTGCTTGGAGAGGATTGGTTATAAGATGGCAGTTTTTTTTCTGTAGAACCGAGGAAAGGGATCGTCCAAGTTTTTTGTGCCGTTATAACTCGGTCCCATCAGATGAACGGTCGGTAATTTCTAATTAACGTGGGAATTTCTTGAAAGTCCAGAATTAGAATAGGTATAGATAGATAGATAGATAGATAGATAGATAGATTAGAGGTATAGATAGATAGATAGATAAATAATCTTGGGCAAATCTAAGAGCCAAACATGACGCCTGGTAGAGAGAGAGAGAGGATACCGCTTTGGCGAGGTTATGGGCATCAACATCAAAGTGGTGATTCGCATGGATAAATTAACGTCTCGAAACAAACTCCGTTGAAAATTGATCTCTCATAAGATCGTCGCATGCCGGCAGGGGGTGTCACCGTGTCAGATGTGATATTGGCCACCACTTCCAAGCAGTATGAAACAATACACAGCGAGTCGAGATGACACTAGTAGAAAAAGGGTCAAACGTGCAGCACATTAGTGCCGGTTTGTATTAGAGCCGGCACTAATGTATACATTAGTGCCGGTTCCAACGGCTAGCCGGGCCGCTCTCATTAGTACCGGTTCGTGGCTAACCTTTAGCACCGGTTCGTGCCACGAACCGGTACTAATGAGGGTGGTGGTAGGATGTTGTCAGTCTGGGCCCCCTACAGCACCTTTAGTACCGGTTCGTGCCACGAACCGGTACTATAGGTCGACGTACATAAACCCTTCGTCCACCCGAGCCACTCTGTTCTTCCCCTTTCCCCTCACTTCTCCTCTGTTCTTCCCCTTTCCCCTGGAGCTCCTCACAAATTTTGCCCAAAATTTGTCAAGATTTGAAGGCCCCCATCCATTCAAATGATCACAAAGGTTAGCAACTTTGTCCTTTCAACTCTCATTGCTAGATTAGCTCTTCCCATGCTTTGTATAGTTACTAATTTGTGAGTTTAGTAATTTGGGAGGAAATATATATATGTGCTAGTATTTGATTTATATGCAATTTGAGGTCAAAAATAACACTTAGTTTGCATATGTAGGTGTGGTTTACTTAGTGCCTTCTAAATCTCCGTCGTAACTGTTGGGGAACGTAGTAATTTCAAAAAAATTCCTACGCACATGCAAGATCATGGTGATGATATAGCAATGAGAGGGGAGAGTGTATGTCCACGTACCCTCGTAGACCGTAAGCGGAAGCGTTATCACAACGCGGTTGATGTAGTCGTACGTCTTCACGATCCGACCGATCCAAGCACCGAACGTACGGAGCCTCCGAGTTCAGCACACGTTCAGCTCGATGACGATCTCCGGCCTCCGATCCAGCCGAGCTCCGGAGATGAGTTCCGTCAACACGACGGCGTGGTGACGATGATGATGTTCTACCGGCGCAGGGCTTCGCCTAAGCTTCATGACGATATGACCGAGGTGGAATATGGTGGAAGGGGGCACCGCACACGGCTAAGGAACGATCCGTAGATCAACCTGTGTATCTATGGGGTGCCCCCTGCCCCCGTATATAAAGGAGCAAGGGAGGGGGTGGCCGGCCTAGGAAGAGGCGCACCAAGGAGGAGTCCTACTCCCACCGGGAGTAGGATTCCCCCTTTCCTAGTCCAACTAGGAGACCTTCCATGTAGTAGGAGTAGGAGAGAAGGAAAGGGAAGAGAGAAGGGAAGGAAGGAGGGGGTGCGGCCTCTCCTCCTAGTCCAATTCGGACTAGGCCTTGGGGGGGCGCGCAGCCTGCCCTAGGCAGCCTCTCTCTCTTTCCCGCAGGGCCCAATAAGGCCCAATACTTCTCCCTGGCGAATTCCCGTAACTCTCCGATACTCCGAAAAATACCCGAATCACTCGGAACCTTTCCGAACTCCGAATATAGTCGTCCAATATATCGATATTTACGTCTCGACCATTTCGAGACTCCTCGTCATGTCCCCAATCTCATCCGAGACTCCGAACTCCTTCGGTACATCAAAACTCATAAACTCATAATAAAACTGTCATCGAAACCTTAAGCGCGCGGACCCTACAGGTTCGAGAACTATGTAGACATGACCTAGAACTATTCTCGGTCAATAACCAATAGCAGGACCTGGATGCCCATATTGGCTCCTACGTATTCTACGAAGATCTTTATCGGTCAAACCGCATAACAATATACGTTGTTCCCTTTGTCATCGGTATGTTACTTGCCCGAGATTCGATCATCGGTATCCAATACCTAGTTCAATCTCGTCACCGGCAAGTCTCTTTACTCGTTCTGTAATGCATCATCCCGTAACCAACTCATTGGTTACATTGCTTGCAAGGCTTATAATGATGTGCATTACCGAGAGGGCCCAGAGATACCTCTCTGACAATCGGAGTGACAAAACCTAATCTCGAAATATATCAACTCAACATGTACCTTCGGAGACACCTGTAGTACTCCTTTATAATCACCCAGTTACGTTGTGACGTTTGGTAGTACCCAAAGTGTTCCTCCGGTAAACGGGAGTTGCATAATCTCATAGTTACAGGAACATGTATAAGTCATGAAGAAAGCAATAGCAACATACTAAATGATCAAGTGCTAAGCTAACGGAATGGGTCAAGTCAATCACATCATTCTCCTAATGATGTGATCCCGTTAATCAAATGACAACTCTTTTGTCCATGGCTAGGAAACATAACCATCTCTGATAAATGAGCTAGTCAAGTAGAGGCATACTAGTGACACTATGTTTGTCTATGTATTCACACATGTATTATGTTTCCGGTTAATACAATTCTAGCATGAATAATAAACATTTATCATGAAATAAGGAAATAAATAATAACTTTATTATTGCCTCTAGGGCATATTTCCTTCAGTCTCCCACTTGCACTAGAGTCAATAATCTAGTTCACATCGCCATGTGATTTAACACCAATATTCATATCTGTATATGATTAACACCCATAGTTCACATCATCATGTGACCAACATCCAAAGGGTTTACTAGAGTCAATAATCTAGTTCACATCGCTATGTGATTAACACCCAAAGATTACTAAGGTGTGATCATGTTTTGCTCGTGAGAGAAGCTTAGTCAACGGGTCTGTCACATTCAGAGCCGTATGTATTTTGCAAATATTTTATGTCCACAATGCTCTGCACGGAGCTACTCTAGCTAATTGCTCCCACTTTCAATATGTATCCAGGTTGAGACTTCGAGTCATCTGGATCAGTGTAAAAGTTTGCACTGATGTAACTTTTACAACAAACTCTTTTATCACCTCCATAATCGAGAAACATCTCCTTAGTCCTTACTAAGGATATTCTTGACCAATGTCCAGTGATCTACTCCTAGATCACTACTGTACTCCCTTGCCAAATACATAGCAAGGTATACAATAGGTCTGGTACATAGCATAGCACACTTTATAGAACCTATGACTGAGGCATAGGGAATGACTTTTCATTCTCTTTCTATTTTCTGCTGTGGTCGGGATTTGAGTCTTACTCAATTTCATACCTTTGCAACACAGGCAAGAACTCTTTCTTTGACTGTTCCATTTTGAACTATTTCAAAATCTTGCCAAGGTATGTACTCATTGAAAATCTTATCAAGCGTCTTGATCTATCTCAATAGATCTTGATGCTCAATATGTAAGTAGCTTTTACTGAGGTTTTTATTTTAAAGAACTCCTTTCAAACACTCCTTTATGCTTTGCAGAATAATTCTACATTATTTCTGATCAACAATATGTCATTCACATATACTTATCAGAAATGCCGTAGTGCTCCCACTCACTTTCTTGTAAATACAGGCCTTTCCAAAAGTCTGTATTAAATCATATGCTTTGATCAACTCATCAAAGCGTATATTCCAACTCCGAGATGCTTGCACCAGTCCATTGATGGATTGCTGGAGCTTGCACACTTTGTTAGCATCTTTAGGATTGACAAAAATTTCTGGTTGCATCATATACAACTCTTCTTTAATAAATCCATTAAGGAATGCAGTTTTGACATCCATTTGCCAGATTTCATAAAATGTGGCAATTGCTAACATGATTCGGACAGACTTAAGCATCGATACGGGTGAGAAAATCTCATCGTATTCAACCCCTTGAACTCGTTGAAAACCTTTTGCAACAAGTCGAACTTAATGGATAGTAACACTACTATCAGTGTCCATCTTCCTCTTGAAGATCCATTTATTTAACATGGCTTGCTGATCATCGAGCAAGTCAATCAAAGTCCATACTTTGTTCTCATACATGGATCATATCTCAGATTTTATGGCCTCAAGCCATTTCGTGGAATCTGGGCTCATCATCGCTTCCTCATAGTTCGTAGGTTCATCATGGTCTAGTAACATGAATTCCAGAACATGATTACCGTACCACTCTGGTGCGGACTGTACTTTGGAAGACCTACGAGGTTCTGTAGTAACTTGATCTGAAGTTTCATGATCATCATCATTAGCTTCCTCACTAATTGGTGTAGGAATCACTGGAACTGATTTCTGTGATGAATTACTTTCCAATTCGGGAGAAGGTACAAATTACCTTATCAAGCTCTACTTTCCTCCCACTCACTTCTTTCGAGAGAAACTCCTTCTCTAGAAAGGATCCATTGTTAGCAACGAATGATTTGCCTTTGGATCTGTGATAGAAGGTGTACCCAATGGTTACCTTTGGGTATTCTATGAAGACGCACTTCTCCGATTTGGGTTTGAGCTTATCAGGATGAAACTTTTTCACATAAGCATCGTAGCCCCAAACTTTAAGAAATGACAACTTGGGTTTCTTGCTAAACCACAGTTCATATGTTGTCGTCTCAACGGATTTAGATGGTGCCCTTTTAATGTGAATGCAGCTGTCTCTAATGCATAACCCCAAAACAATATTGGTAAATCAGTAAGAGACATCATAGATCGCATCATATCCAATAAAGTGTGGTTACGACGTTCGGACACACCATAACGTTGTGGTGTTCCAGGTGGCGTGAGCTGTGAAACTATTCCACATTGTTTTAATTGAAGACCAAACTCGTAACTCAAATATTCGTCTCCGCGATCAGATCGCAGAAACTTTATTTTATTGTTACGATGATTTTTCCACTTCACTCTGAAATTCTTTGAACCTTTCAACTATTTCAGACTTATGTTTCATCAAGTAGATATACCCATATCTGCTCAAATCATCTTGTGAAGGTCAAAAAAATAACGATACTTGCCACGAGCATCAATACTCATTGGATCGCATACATCTGTATGTATTATTTCCAACAAGTTAGTAGCTCGTTCCATTGTTCCGGAGAACGGAGTTTTAGTCATGTTGCCAAAAAGGCACGGTTCGCAAGCATCAAATGATTCATAACCAAGTGATTCCAAAAATCCATCTTTATGGAGTTTCTTCATGCGCTTTACACCGATATGACCCAAACGGCAGTGCCACAAATAAGTTGCACTATCATTATTAACTTTGCATCTTTTGGCATCAATATTATGAATATGTGTATCATCACGATCGAGATCCAACAAACAATTTTCATTGGGTGTATGACCATTGAAGGTTTTATTCATGTAAACAGAACAACAATTATTCTCTGATTTTAAATGAATAACCGTATTGCAATAAACATGATCAAATCATATTCATGCTCAACGTAAACGCCAAATAACATTTATTTAGGTTTAACACTAATCCCGAAAGTATAGGGAGTGTGCGATGATGATCATATCAATATTGGAACTACTTCCAACACTCATCGTCACTTCCCCTTCAACTAGTCTCTGTTTATTCTGTAACTCCAGTTTCGAGTTACTAATCTTAGCAACCGAACAAGTATCAAATACTCAGGGGCTACTATAAACACTAGCAAGGCACACATTAATAACCTGTATATCAAATATACCCTTGTTCACTTTGCCATCCTTCTTATCTACAAAATATTCAGGGCATTTCCGCTTCCAGTGACCATTTCCTTTGTAGTGTAAGCACTCAGTTTCAGGCTATGGTCCAGCTTTGGGCTTCTTCGCAGGAGTGACAACTTGCTTGTCTTTCCACTTGAAGTTCCCTTTCTTTCCCTTTGCCCTTTTCTTGAAACTAGTGGTCTTGTCAATCATCAACACTTGATGCTCTTTCTTGATTTCTACCTTCATCGATTTCAATATCACGAAGAGCTCGGGAATCGTTTTCGTCATCCCTTGCATACTATAGTTCATCACGAAGTTCAGTAACTTAGTGATGGTGACTAGAGAATTCTGTCAATCACTATCTTATCTGGAAGATTAACTCCCACTTGATTCAAGCGATTGAAGTACCCAGACAATCTGAGCACATGCTCACTAGTTGAGCGATTCTCCTCCATCTTTTAGCTATAGAACTTGTTGGAGACTTCATATCTCTCAACTCGGGTATTTGCTTGAAATATTAACTTCAATTCCTGGAACATCTCATATGGTCCATGATGTTCAAAACATCTTTGAAGTCCCGATTCTAAGCCATAAAGCATGGTGCACAAAACTATCAAGTAGTCATCATATTGAGCGAGCCAAACGTTCATAACGTCTGCATCTGCTCCTGCAATAGGTCTGTCACCTAGCGGTGCATTAAGGACATAATTCTTCTGTGTAGCAATGAGGATAAACCTCAGATCACGGATCAAATCCGCATCATTGCTACTAACATTTTTCAACACAATTTTCTCTAGGAACATATCAAAATAAACATATGAAAGCAACAACGCAAGCTATTGATCTTACAAATAATTTGCAAAATACTACCAGGACTAAGTTCATGATAAATTTAAGTTCAATTAATCATATTACATAAGAACTCCCACTTAGACAGACATCTCTCTAGTCATCTAAGTGATCACGTGATCCAAATCAACTAAACCATAACCGATCATCACGTGAGATGGAGTAGTTTTCAATGGTGAACATCACTATGTTGATCATATCTACTATATGATTCACGCTCGAACTTTCGGTCTCCGTGTTTAACCTGAGTATTCTGCGTGTGCAAAACTGGCTTGCACCCGTTGTAGATGGACGGAGAGCTTATCACACCCGATCATCACGTGGTGTCTGGGCACGACGAACTTTGGCAACGGTGCATACTCAGGGAGAACACTTCTTGATAATTAGTGAGAGATCATCTTAAAATGCTACCGTCAATCAAAGCAAGAATAAGATGTATAATAGATAAACATCATATGCAATCAAAATATGTGACATGATATGGCCATGATCATCTTGCGCCTTTGATCTCCATCTCCAAAGTACTGTCATGATCTCTATCATCACCGGCACGACACCATGATCTTCATCATCTTGATCTATATCAATGTGTCATCACATGGTTGTCTCGCCAACTATTGCTATCGCATAGCGATATAGTAAAGCAATTATTTGGCACTTGCATCTTAGGCAACAAAGAGACAACCATAGGGCTTCTGCCAGTTGCCGATAACTTCAACAAAATATGATCATCTCATACAACAACTTATATCTCATCACGTCTTGACCATATCACATCACAACATGCCCTGCAAAAACAAGTTAGACGTCCTCTACTTTGTTGTTGCAAATTTTATGTGGCTGCTACGGGCTTAGCAAGAACCGTTCTCACCTACGCATCAAAACCACAACGATAGTTTGTCAAATAGACTCCGTTTTAACCTTCGCAAGGACCGGGCGTAGTCACATTCGGTTCAACTAAAGTTGGAGAAACTGACACCCGCCAGCCACCTGTGTGCAAAGCACGTCCGTAGAACCAGTCTCGCATAAGCGTACGCGTAATGTCGGTCCGGGCCGCTTCATCCAACAATACCGCCGAACCAAAGTATGACATGCTGGTAGGCAGTATGACTTATATCGTCCACAACTCACTTGTGTTCTACTCGTGCATATAACATCAACGCATAAAATCTAGGCTCGGATGCCACTGTTGGGGAACGTAGTAATTTCAAAAATTTCCTACGCACACGCAAGATCATGGTGATGATATAACAACGAGAGGGGAGAGTGTATGTCCACGTACCCTCGTAGACCGTAAGCGGAAGCGTTATCACAACGCAGTTGATGTAGTCGTACGTCTTCACGATCCGACCGATCCAAGCACCGAACGTACGGAGCCTCCGAGTTCAGCACACGTTCAGCTCGATGACGATCTCCGGCCTCCGACCCAGCCGAGCTCCGGAGATGAGTTCCGTCAGCACGACAGCGTGGTTACAATGATGATGTTCTACCGGCGCAGGGCTTCGCCTAAGCTTCGCGACGATACGACCGAGGTGGAATATGGTGGAAGGGGGCACCGCACATGGCTAAGGAACGATCCGTAGATCAACTTGTGTATCTATGGGGTGCCCCCTGCCCCCGTATATAAAGGAGCATGGGAGGGGGTGGCCGGCCTAGGAAGAGGCGCACCAAGGAGGAGTCCTACTCCCACCGGGAGTAGGATTCCCCCTTTCCTAGTCCAACTAGGAGACCTTCCATGTAGTAGGAGTAGGAGAGAAGGAAAGGGAAGAGAGAAGGGAAGGAAGGAGGGGGTGCGGCCCCTCCCCCTAGTCCAATTCGGACTAGGCCTTGGGAGGGCGCGCAGCCTACCCTAGGCAGCCCCTCTCTCTTTCCCGCAGGGCCCAATAAGGCCCAATACTTCTCCCCGGAGAATTCCCGTAACTCTCCGGTACTCCGAAAAATACCCGAATCACTCGGAACCTTTCCGAACTCCGAATATAGTCGTCCAATATATCGATCTTTACGTCTCGACCATTTCGAGACTCCTCGTCATGTCCCCAATCTTATCCGGGACTCCGAACTCCTTCGGTACATCAAAACTCATAAACTCATAATAAAACTGTCATCGAAACCTTAAGCGTGCGGACCCTACGGGTTCGAGAACTATGTAGACATGACCTAGAACTATTCTCGGTCAATAACCAATAGCGGGACCTGGATGCCCATATTGGCTCCTACATATTCTACGAAGATCTTTATCAGTCAAACCGCATAACAATATACGTTGTTCCCTTTGTCATCGGTATGTTACTTGCCCGAGATTCGATCATCGGTATCCAATACCTAGTTCAATCTCGTCACCGGCAAGTCTCTTTACTCGTTCTGTAATGCATCATCCCGTAACCAACTCATTGGTTACATTGCTTGCAAGGCTTATAATGATGTGCATTACCGAGAGGGCCCAGAGATACCTCTCTGACAATCGGAGTGACAAAACCTAATCTCGAAATATGCCAACTCAACATGTACCTTCGGAGACACCTGTAGTACTCCTTTATAATCACCCAGTTACGTTGTGACGTTTGGTAGTACCCAAAGTGTTCCTCCGGTAAACGGGAGTTGCATAATCTCATAGTTACAGGAACATGTATAAGTCATGAAGAAAGCAATAGCAACATACTAAACGATCAAGTGCTAAGCTAACGGAATGGGTCAAGTCAATCACATCATTCTCCTAATGATGTGATCTCGTTAATCAAATGACAACTCTTTTGTCCATGGCTAGGAAACATAACTGTCGGTGTACTAAAGTAGGGGGTATATTAGTACCCCGAACTTGTGCACGGGCAGTCGCAGCACCCCACGGCAAGGCTTGCCGGGCGTCCGCCAGGGTCCCCCCCCCCCCCCCCCCGATGCCTTATCACTGCCATTCAAGAACAAAGTACTAGCCAATAGAACGAAGGCCCCGGCAAGAGGAGCTTGCCGGGAAGGCCAACCAAGGCCTCACCAGAAGACTTGCCGCGGCGCCCCGCGCGCCCCGGCAAGGCCCGACGGCCGGCAAGCTTGCCGGCACGACAAGAAAAGGGCCGCGGCAAGGCACTTGCCGCGGCAAGGCTAACACCCAGACTCCAGCGCACCCAGCGACGTGTCATTGTAAGCCATCCCAAGGGCACGTGGCGAGGCGCTACGCAGCCATGGGGAGCGAGGTGGCAAACGGAGCAGACAGAGGAGCCATCGTGGCAACCGGTGGCTCACCTAACGGTCGTTTCTTTACACTGTTGGGGCGACCGGACGGGCATTTAATGCCCTTGTCCCCTGCCGTCAGAGTTAGGTAGGGGCACTGTTGTGCACTGTTGTACCAACCCGCAATTTTACCTTTCTACCCCCCTCTTCCTACGCTGCCACCTGTGGGTACCCCCTTCAGACTATAAAAGGGAGGCCCATGCGCACGTAGAAGGGGTTCGGTCCATTCGAGACCCACAGCACCACCATACGCTCGCTCAAGCAGATCAAATAACACACAGAAAGCAGCAGTAGGGGTCTTATCTCCCCGGAGAGCCCCGAAGCTGGGTAAAAATCGCCCGTCTCCCGCGCACGCTCGACCTCGATCTGCTCTGCGCACGACCCCCGCTCCCTTGCCGAACCAGAAGGGGCCCCCAAGTGCCCCATAGGTGCTCAAGGCCACAGAGATACGAGCCCCGACAATAACCATCTCTGATAAACGAGCTAGTCAAGTAGAGGCATACTAGTGACACTATGTTTGTCTATGTATTCACACATATATTATGTTTCCGGTTAACACAATTCTAGCATGAATAATAAACATTTATCATGAAATAAGGAAATAAATAATAACTTTATTATTGCCTCTAGGGCATATTTCCTTCAGTAACCACCGTCGATCGCCCGCACCGTCCCGTCACCGGCACCACCTTGTGGTGAGCCTCTTGTTCATGTAATTTTATATAAAAAATTGATGTTTGTGTGATTTGGATATATAGTTAATTATGTAATAATTATCTTACCCTACGTTGTTTGTTATACATAGCGCCATGGTTTTGATATCCGTCCCCGTCGCCCTCGTCCTTGTTATGATTCGGATGTGGTATATTCTCTTTTAAAACTATTAGTTTCATTTCGTGTTTATGACAAATTATGCCCATCAAGTTGACATAGATATTTTTGTCTAGGAGGTATGTGAACCGGGAATTCCAACCGACCCTATTGTCGAGAGGTTAAATTTAGTTGAAAGAGAAAACGAGTACTTGAAAGAAAAATTGAAAATAATTGAGGGGGAGAAGATGGAATTGGAGTTGCATGTTGCCGATGTCGTCGATGATCACAAGATCAAGATGGAGAAAATGCGCTTGAAGAATAGAAAGATTAGAAAATATGCCATCGATAGTGAGGCTTGGTATCATTATGCTGTTGGATCAATTGTTACCTTAGTTGCGATCTTGATCGCATTTGTTCTTGCATTTAAATGCTTTAGCTAGAGAGTTATTTGTTTGTTGCATTTAAGTGTTGTATGAACTTTATGTATGAACTTGTATTAATTTGGTCTATTCGGTGTTGTGTAATGAAGATGAGCCAGCACTGGATGTACGATGACCAATGCTCTCCCCAGTTCGTTGAGGGCGTGCATACGTTTCTGCTTGCGGCTGAGGCAAACAAGCGGGCGGATGGTTTTATGCCTTGTCCATGTGCTGTCTATAAGAATGGTCACAATTACTCTACGTCAAGAACCATTCACGTCCACCTGTTTGAGTCTGGTTTCATGCCCCACTATAATGTTTGGACCAAGCACAGAGAAAGAGGGGTTATGATGGAAGACAATGAAGAAGAAGAGGACGACGACAGCTATCCTGGCCATGGGTTCCCTGAATACGATGATACAACAATGGGGGAAGAAGCTGAGCCGGTAATGCGGGAAGAAGCTGAGCCGGCAATGCGGGAAGAAGCTGAAGAAGAGGCATCAGATGAGCTCGTTGATGATCTAGGTCGGGCCATTGCCGATGCAAAGAGAAACTGCGCAAGTGATTTGGAGAAGAAGAAGTTGCAGCGCATGTTAGAGGATCACAAAAAATTGTTGTACCCGAATTGCGTAGGTGACAAGAAAAAGCTGGGCACCACACTGGAATTGCTGCAATGGAAGGCAGAGAATGGTGTATCTGACAAGGGATTTGGAAAGTTGCTGGTAATGATAAAGGATATGCTTCCAAAGGACAACGAATTGCCCGAGAGTACGTACAAAGCAAAGAAGGTTGTCTGCCCTCTAGGGTTAGAGGTGCAGAAGATACATGCATGCCCTAATGATTGCATCCTCTACCGCGGTGAGTACGAGGATTTGAACGCTTGCCCGGTATGTGGTGCATTGCGCTATAAGATCAGCCGCGATGAGCCTGGTGATGTCGAGGGCGAGCGCCCCAGGAAGAAGATTCCTGCCAAGGTGATGTGGTATTCTCCTATAATACCACGGTTGAAACGTTTGTTCCAAAACAAAGAGCATGCCAAGGCGATGCGATGGCACAGAGAAGACCGTAAGAAAGACGGAAAGTTGAGAGTACCCGCTGACGGGTCGCAGTGGAGAAAAATCGAAAGAAAGTACGAGAAGGAGTTTGCAGATGACGCAAGGAGCGTATGGTTTGGTCTAAGCGCAGATGGCATTAATCCTTTTGGGGAGCAGAGCAGCAACCATAGCACCTGGCCTGTGACTCTATGTTTGTATAACCTTCCTCCTTGGTTGTGCATGAAGCGGAAGTTCATTATGATGCCAGTGCTCATCCAAGGCTCTAAGCAACCCGGCAACGACATTTATGTGTACCTAAGGCCATTAGTTGAAGAACTCTTACAACTGTGGAATGGAACAGGTGTACGTGCGTGGGATGAGCACATGGGGGAAGAATTTGACCTAAAGGCGTTGCTGTTCGTGACCATCAATGATTGGCATCGTCGATTTCTTCTGAGCAGGCATCCCGTAAGAAAGAAAGGCAAGCATTTGAAAGGTGAGGCGGATCACCGGACGAAGCCTCGCCACCGTACTGGTGCTGATGTACATGATATGGTCAAGGATTTGAAGGTGATATTTGGAAAGGGTCCTGGCGGACAACCTGTTCCGAAGGACGCGGACGGACGCGCACCCATGTGGAAGAAGAAATCTATATTTTGGGACCTGCCATATTGGAAAGACCTAGAGGTCCGCTCCGCAATTGACGTGATGCACGTGACGAAGAATCTTTGCGTGACCCTGCTTGGCTTCTTGGGCGTGTATGGGAAGACAAAAGATACACCTGAGGCACGGGAGGACCAGCAACGTATGCACGGAGAAGACGGCATACATCAGGGTCATGCAAGCTATGCTCTTACCAAAGAAGAGAAGGAAATCTTCTTTGAATGCCTGCTCAGTATTAAGGTACCGTCTGGCTTCTCGTCGAATATAAAGGGAATAAAAAAATGGCAGAGAAGAAGTTCCAGAACCTAAAGTCTCATGACTGCCACGTGATTATGACGCAACTGCTTCCGGTTGCATTGAGGGGGCTTCTACCGGAAAACGTTCGATTAGCCATTGTGAAGCTATGTGCATTTCTCTATGCAATCTCTCAGAAGGTAATCGATCCAGAAATCATACCAAGGTTACAGAATGATTTGGTGCAATGTCTTGTCAGTTTCGAGTTGGTGTTCCCACCATCCTTCTTCAACATCATGACGCACGTCCTAGTTCACCTATGCGAAGAGATTAACATTTTGGGTCCTGTATTTCTACACAATATGTTCCCCTTTGAGAGGTTCATGGGAGTCTTAAAGAAATACGTTCATAACCGTGCTAGGCCAGAAGGAAGCATCTCCAAGGGCCATCAAAATGAGGAGGTCATTGAGTTTTGTATTGACTTTATTTCTGACCTTAAGCCGATTGGTGTTCCTGAATCGCGGCATAAGGGCAGACTAGATGGAAAAGGCACGCTAGGAGGGGAACAAATAATATGTATGGACGGACATTCTCTCACTGAAGCACACTAGAAACCCAACCTGTAGTTGGGCCAGGATGCAGGCCCGCAAGCCCAGTAGGCCCACAGGCAGAGTAGGAGAGGTAGGCCCAGAAGGCCTGCTATTGAGAGGAGTTCAATGGAGTGCCCGCGCCGGGGCTTATAAACTGGTCCTGGCGCTCCTAAACTAGCGAGGTGGGACTAAACTTCTGCGCCCCTTGCCTGGCAGCGCACACCCTTTAGTACCGGGTCGTGGAACAAACCGGTACTAAAGGGGGGCCTTTATTACCGGTTTGTGCCACCACCCGGTACTAAAGGGGGTCGCTTCCCGCCGCTTGGCCTGGCCAAAACAGACCTTTAGTACCGGTTGGTGGCTCCAACCGGTACTAAAGGTGCCTTCTATATAAGAAAACACTTCAAAATTTCGTCAGTTTCTTATCTCTCCCTCTGCTTCTTCTCCTCTGCACCGTCGCCCGCCGCCCCCGCCGTCTCCATATCCCTCGATGCCGCCCCGGCCCGTCGTCGCCGCCCCGTCCCCGTCGTCGCCGCCCCGTCGTCCCGTCCCCGTCGTCACCGTCCCCGTCGTCCCCGTCGTCGCCGCCCCCGTCGCCGCCCCGTCCCCGTCGTCGCCGCCCCGTCGTCGCCGCCCCGGCCCATACGTCCCCGTCCCCGTCGTCGCCGCGCCCGTTGCCGTCCCCGTCGGCGCGCGCCCCCCGTCGCCTCTCGCCTCGCCGGCCAGTGAGCGCGCACACACACACACATACATTTTTAGTTATAGATTTTTCTGTTTTTAAGAAATTGTTAGACATTTTTCTGTTTTTTAGAAATAGTCAGAAATGTTAGAATTGTTAGAAATGTTAGAAATTGTTAGAAATTTTTCTGTTTTTTAGTTATAGAAATAGTTATAAAAAAGTTAGAATTGTTAGAAATTTTTCTGTTTTTTAGTTATAGAAATAGTTATAAAAATGTTAGTTATATATAGAAATGTTATAATTTTTTTTTCTGTTTTTTAGTTATAGAAATATTAGAAATGTTATAGAAATGTTAGTTATATATAGCATTGTTAGATATGTTATAGAAATGTTAGTTATATAGAAATGATAGAAATTTTAGTTATCAAAATCCAATCATTAAAAAAATGTTACTTTTTGCGGGCATATAGCTAGTATTTGTTGTCGACAATGCCCGGCCCGCATCCTCGCCGTCGACCCGTCCGCGACGACGTCCAGCCGACCCATGTCCGGTACTGGGCTCCGCCGGGCTGGCACTGGGAGGTGCTACTTGGAGGGGCGCGCCGCTTGACGAGGAACCCGGCCGCGGGTCCTGTCGTCGACCCTGATCTCGTTTGGTGGCGTTCGCGTGGGCCAGTTTCGGTGCGGAGGGACCCGGCCCCGCCGGAGGTGGTATGTCGCCGTGTCAGGGAGGAGGACGAGCACGTCCATCGCTACATGGTTGCGTTAGAGGGCGGCAGGTTCTCCAATACGTGGCAGTATCTTCGGGGATCTCACTTCAGCTATGATCCTGTGAGGGTTCCTTCTCTTTGGGTGTCCACCGCCCGCGCCGGAGGAACCGCGAGTGTCCTAGATTCTTCTGTAGTATTCGATCTTTATTAGCTAATAGCCAGTGATGTACTATTCAATATTATATATTATTCGAGACGATGTATTCGAGATTATATCTATTATTCTGGACGATGTATTCGAGATTATATCTATTATTCAAGATTTGAATACTAAATTGTTTTATATTTCTTTTGGATTAGTTAAACAAAAGCTATGGCAGACAATACCGACAGAGAGGGAGAACAGACCATGTTCGATATGATACGCGGGGCAGATGATAATCAGAATGAAGAAGATTATGACAGCTCCAAATTTCTAAACAACACCGGAGAGGGTGATATGATATTCGATCGCGACGACGAAATTGATGAAGTCATGAACTATGATTATGACGATGACAAAGAACATGTTGATCCTGAAACAACAAACACCGATGAGGTATATATATTTATATTAGCAGGCATCTGGTGATCATCACATGTTTTAAATGACTTGAAGATATATTAACGAATCGATCTTTGTTCTTTCAGCCATCCGGATCGAGCAAATCTTTAGGCAAAAGGACGAAACGAGGCCCGAACAAAAAGTTGAAGCCGGGTGTAAAGTACAATATCGAGGCATGCGGCCCTACTGGCAAACCATTAGCGCCTAAGAAGATTGCGGACAAGTTCGTTCGTCAGTGCAGAGTTCTTGTGAAGGACCAACTCCCGATCAAACTTCAAGAATGGAGAGCGCCAGCAAAGCCACGTCCAGATGTTACTTTTGTCGACAAGAATCAAAAAGATTTGCTTTGGGATACTCTCATGGAACATTTCACCCTACCAGATCATTTCACAGAAGCAGATGTGCAGAAAGTCAAAGAGGCTGCTCTTAGGATGATGGCGACTGCATTCAAGAACTACAAGAATCGTGAATGGAACAAGTACGTCAACGGAGGAAGGAAGACTCCAGTATTCAAGGGAACACTGGAGAACCAATGTGATCATTGGGACGATTTCGTGAAATTCAAGGATTCGGAATTAGCTAAGGAACGGTCGAGAATAAACAAGAAGAATGCCGAAAAAAGGATAAGTTCCATAAGCTGGGGCCAGGTGGCTATGCGGTGGCAATGCCTAAGTGGGATAAGTCTGAGAAAGAAATGGAGGATGCAGGTGTCACTCCGGCTACTAAGAGCTGGCCCTCCAGGGTCAGGACTTGGTTCTATGCGCATGGGGGGGACTTGGACCGGGAGACAGGCAATGTTTCGACGAGGGCAAGTCTGAAGGGAGCCGACGATGCGATACTTGTTGCAATAGAAGAGGCACGAACGGGGGTGTTCCAGCCCAACAGAGAGAACGACGAGCTTACGCGTGCCCTGGGAAATCCTGAACACCTGGGAAGAACACGAGGCAAGGGCGCTATGCCGTGGTATGAGGGGTTTTCAGACTGGAACAACGACTACAGAACCTGTGCGAGAAAGAAGATTGCGGAGGAGAAGAAGAGGAAGATGGAGGAGGAGCAGAGGATGCGGGACTATGAACGCCTTCAAGGCCTAGAAGCAAGTCAAGCGGAATTGGCAGTCAAATTCCAGCGGTAGCAGGAGCAGATCGACTCACTTACCCATCAAAGGGGGTCTCAGCAGCTGCAGCAGCTAGCGGATGATCCAACATTGGATAGCACCGGCCCATCCATGCCGAGAAGCAGCGTGGGTTTCGTCCCGGATGACGCAATACTGGGTAGATACCCCGTGGATGACATCACGAAGAACACTAACTGCGAGCTACACGTCAAAATGAAGAACATATCCATGAAGGTGGCGGACGGCTGTGCTTTCACAAATCCCCATGAGGCAACCTTCCATTGCAACCCGATTCCAGCGGGCTATGCTCGTGTCGTGGTTGATGAGGTGGTGGACCCACCATATTCGGGGCTATAGCTTGACATTGCTGGAGGTGACGGCGAGCGCTTTCTCGGAGAGGCCAAACATCGTATCATCCTATGGAAAAAGGATTGCATCATCTTTCCAAGGCCACCGACACCGCGTCACCCGAGTCCTCATCGAAGTCTGCCACCGAGTCAGCAGACTCCCGCTCCTCCAAGTCCGGCAAAGTGTCAGGACAATCCTCCTCCTCCAAGTCCGGCAAAGTGTCAGGACAATCCTCCTCCTCCAAGTCCGCCACAGCGTCAGACGTCCACTCCTCCTCCAAGTCCGGCACAACCTCAGGCCACTCCTCCTCGTCCAACTCAGTCCCGTCAGCTGTCTCCGCCGCCTCAGCAATCGCAGAAGAGACACCCCGCAGCTATGGTGCGTAGCGGTACGAGTCGAGGTAGTACATGAAGTACAGGCGGAGGCAAGCGATATAAATATGGTCCAAGCCTCAAGCCTCTTCCGCAGAGGTCTTATGACAGGTCTGAGGAGGAAATCACAGCCATATCGAAGGCCGAGGTGGAAGCCCATTTTGCACCGAAACCGCCACCGCCGCCAAGGGAGAAAGTGCCTGAGGAAACGATTGACCACTTCATTCGTATGGATCAACCACCAGCTTCCAAGCCTGTTGACACAGACTATGAGCGCCACATCAGGAAGTTAAATCGAGCACGTCTACAAAGGGAGGCGAGCACGTCTACATCGGGATCGAGCAAACAAGAAGCAGCTTACAAAAAATGCGGGAAAACCATTCCCCAGCTGGGAGAACAGGCGGTGCAATCGATCCCCTCGCTTGTTGTGCCAACAACAGGTGACAGTACGCGCCCCCGATATTATTGTGGGCAAACAGTGCATGTTCCCGAGGTGGGCAATGTGGTAATAACGGAGGAGCATATAATGCAGGCTGAAGTTCTCAACATCACTGTTGGACAACTCCTCGAGATCGAGCCCATGCCTTTTCTTAGAGAGGATGAAGTAAAACGAAAATATGTCCGGGGCCAACCTTTGGTCGCGCCAGACAAGGTCAAGAACCTCCCAACGAGAATGTATGAATTGCATCAATGGTACATGAACATTACCAAGATTTCAGATCGATTGTCCCTCATGGTGAATGTCAAGCAGGACCATTACTACCATGAGAAAGATGGGTCCGTTGAGTATTCAGAACTGTTTCAGTTATACAATCAAGACGCACTCGACAAATCTATCGTCAGTTGCTCTTGTCTGTAAGTGATTTCTTTCTATAATTTAGGTCTCAAGCTAGCTGTAGTGATCCTTTTGAGATCAATCATTACCTGTAATTATCCTCACTCTATATTCTTTTCTGTGGTATTATGCAGGATGAAGATATATGAAATGAGAAAAGGTGGACGCTATGGTATTGGGTTCATTGACCCAAACACCGTTAATGAATACACATGGAAGATAAATGAACGTCTTGCAAAGGAAGTAGAGGACAGCATGCTAGAGTTTTTGAAGCGCCTCAAATACAATGAAGATATACTACTTCCTTACCACTTCCAGTGAGTCACACTGTCTTGTACTACAAATTCTCTGTTTTTGCCTACTAGCTAGCTACATGTTTTTGCTTACATATGCCCGCTTAATTAAGACATGTAAACGTGTGTGCATGCAGATTTCACTGGGTCTTGTGTATCATTAAAGTTGACGCCGGAACAGTTGAAGTACTGGACTCACTAGTCTAAAAAAAACTGACTTTAACATCTTGTATGGGATAGTCAACAGGTAATTTCAATCATTATTAACTATATATCTCGGCCTATTTAGTTCGTCATTTCATGATATGAACTATTCAATAACCCCTTTATTCATTTTCTTTGTCGGCGGGCAGGGCTTCGGCAAGATTCATCAGCGTCACGCCCGGCGAATGGAAACAAAAGCTTCAATGGTTTCGACCCAAGGTAAGTAATTAAGTAGTACTAGCTAACTAGCTAGCTGCCATCTCTTTAATTATCATGCTTGATTAATTTTTATCTGATCAAATTCCATTCTCATAAAGGCCCTGAAGCAGGCGTAGGGGACTGATCTGTGTGCATTCTATGTTTGCGAGAACATTCGCATGATGGCGTCTGAAAGGAGCAGATCTCAAAGATAGCAATGGGTATGCTTATCAGAACACTATTCACAATTTTTACACCATTATCGATATCTAGTCACACAACTAATACACATGAATATTGATCTCCTTCTTAACAGTTCAAAGAGGTGCGGGAGAAGCTCATAGAAAGGGAGCGCATAGAAGCACTTCAAGAGGAAATAGCGGGATTTTTGCTCGACCAGGTCATAAATCCGAATGGAAAATTCTATTACCCGCTACCGCCCCCATAAAAACCACTTTCAATTGTCATCGTGCTCCGAAGGCACCAATTAGGCTAATGCCACTGGCTCCGAATGGAACATTCATATGTAGGAGAAATTGTATATAGCTATACATGTGTGTATGTGTGAATTAATTAATATGGTGGTTTAATTTGTGAGACATTGATGTGATATATATATATGCATGATTGGTTCTACTAGAAATTATATATATATATATATATATATATATATATATATATATATATATATATATATATATATGCATAATGTGTACAATGTGTACTATCGTAAAATACCAACAAACGAAAAAGAATTAAAATGGAAACACAAAATTAAATGAAAAAGAAATCATAAAACTAAAAACCCCCCAAACCTTATAGTACCGGTTGGTCTTACCAACCGATACTAAAGGGCTCCAGGTCCGCGGAGCTGGCTCGTGCCACGTGGTTGCCCTTTAGCACCGGTTCGTGCTGAACCGGTACTAAAGGGGGGGGGGGGCTTTAGTGACCACAAATTAGTGCCGGTTATGTAACCGGCACTATAGGGCCTTACGAATCGGTGCTAATGCCCGGTTCTGCACTAGTGTGAAGATCCGTAGTCAAATCCATATATAGCCTACTTGCACGCTTGAGCTTCCAGTGTCGCAGGATCGACGAGCCCCTCGAGGTCACCGTCAGCTTTGAAAGGTCAGGCGCAAGGGCAAGCAAAAGTGCGCGTGGGCCGCAACCTGCTAAGCGGAATTTTGGGGTGGAGCCCGTTGGGGGTGGGTGGGGCGAAGCCCTCGTTCCTCTTCCCTTCCCAGCGAAAAAATAAATAAAATCAAAACCCTCGTCTCGGGCGAAGTCATCGTGGTCGGCGGCGGCGGCGCCATGAACGTGTTCGCGGGGGTTGGCAGCGACGCCGGGGCCGGGGGCCGGGGCGGCGTCGATGTACGACGTGGGGGCACTGCTGGAGCTGACGCCGCACAAGATGGCGGTGTGCCACCTCGTGCAGGTCTTCGCGCGGTCGTTCCCCTTCCAGTCCGTCGCCCACCACAACCGCCTCGGCCTCTTCCTCTTGTCCCTCACCCGCGTACGTTCCTCTCACTCCTACGCTGGTGCCCCCTTTCACTCTTGTCCATGTGCTCTCACTCAGTGCTACCATTTGATCTGGCCATGTCTTGGTCCTGTGGGGATTAGCGTTACCATTCTCTCTAAACCCCCGTTTCAAACATACGGTAATTAGCAGCCAAATGTGGAATGGACCGCTCAACTTCTGCGTGTGGAGTGTCAATCAGTGTCAGTAAAGCATCGATCAGCTCCTTTTTAAAAAAAAAGTAAAACATCAGTTGTTTGCCTGCCTGTTCGCTCGATTTTGTTATTACAATGTCTCAGTAGCTGTTATGTTTTGTATGATGAGCTTGACAGCTGATTCAGCCACATTCTCACTGATACACTATGGCCATGGGAATGGTATGTGCAGTTTGGATTTGGCTTGAGAGGATGCTCGTTGATACATTTGTCATTGTTCGATTGCATGTAGTTTGTCCACTGCTTTTGGTATTTACGGTTATATGTTGCCAAGTTTGTGGCCTTGTGTATATTATGTTGCGTAAAACCTTCAAAGTGCGCGCGCACTATTTCGCTTGGTCGAGCGGCCGCTTCCTGGCCACATGATGTCGCCCCGAATCGCCACGCGCGTCGGCAGGTGCCACCTGGTCGGGGGCTCGCATCCGCGGTGCGAAAACGCCTGTACTACGCGTCCCCAGCTCGAGAGATCCCCCTCCACTTTCTCGCTCTCTCTCCAGGGGCTTCCCACATCGTCGGCGGCTAAACGGCGGGCGGCATTGGGAGCTTGCGGCGGCTAGCAGCGGCATGAGGAGCGCGGCGGGCGCAAGGGAGGGAGCTCTTCGGCGGCCATGCTGCGGGGATGAACCGGATCCCGTCCGCCCTGCTGCGGGGCGACGCGGCCGAGGCGGTTGTACATCTCACACTATAAAGGATACACTACTAGGGAAAAGTCTATACACAGAATCTTACTAGTAGCGAGGGTTAAAAACACTCGCTACTACTAAGTTGATAGCAGTAGCGCGGGTTTTAACCCTCGCTACTACTAAGCGGTCTCTACCGTGCCCCCCGGGACATGCCATAGTAGTAGCGCAGGTTTTTAAAACCTCGCTACTACTAAGTTTGATAGCAGTAGCGTTGGTTTTTGGCCCTCGCTACTACTAAGTGGTGCCATAGTAGTAGCGAGGGGGTAGCGTTGGTTTTTAACCCTCGCTACTACTAATCAAAACATTGGTCTACACCTTAAGGAGCCTTTGTAGGATATATTTTTTTCAAATTTATTTCATAAACATGTTTGGCACATATATTTGAGCATGTAGAACAAATTTGGCATGATTTGGAGGTGGAGGAAAAAAAATCACCTTTTCTATAAAAACTGGCTTAAGTGAGACCAAATGGTCCCTCGTGTTTAAGCGTGATTTTTCCAACCTCCTCTAAATCACCTCTAATTTTGCACACTGATATGTCACCGTTACTATAGCTAGGTTTTCAAGGTTTTTCAATTTATTAATTTTGTTTTGAATTTATATTGCCTTGTAGACTGACTGATCAAAATATCGGTCTAAACCTTAAGGGGGCATTGTAGGTTATATATTTTTTTTCAAATTTCTTTCATAGCCTTGTTTTACCCATCTATTTGAGCATGCAGAATAAATTTGGGGTTATTTATAGGTGGTGGAAAAAAAATCACCTTTTTACAAAACTGGCTTAAGTGTGTTTTCTTCAATTCTTCAATTGGAGAGTATGGATGACTGATGTATTTTTTTGGATTTATCGGTAATGTTTTTTCGGGAGCGAAATATAATTCCTGCAGTACATCTATTTCCAAATTTTCTCGTGCAAAATAAACGAGCTACACGCTGGCGACGAAGAAACCATGATTCTTGAGGTTGCACATCAAAAACCTACATAGAAAATGCAAACCAAATATCCCAAACTCATACTGTTACAATGGAGTGGACCACCAAATAGCTAAATCATACATTATGAGGAAATCACTGACTAACTGACAGAATGAATTATATTTTAGAGACAAGGTCACACGGTACTAGACATAGACAATAATGCGCACGCCAACATCAGGTTGATCGTCGACGTAATTCATGTCCGACCATGCGCACCATGTTGTAGCTATCATAGTTCTGCTTCGAGATCCTACACAGAAGGATATAATTAATGCCATAAAATATATTTGGACACATGCAAACATTAAATTACGACATATTAGATACCTCTATCAATTTGGCGCACGTACGTCGATTATGACCATCTGTCTCATGACAATAGCTACATCTACCCTGTGATCTTGTCTTCTTCGTCTTAGCCTGTAGCCTTTTCTTCTGAGCATCTCGGTCTGGCACATGCACGGGATCCAGAACCTTATCGAAACCTTCACCATCAAGGTTAGCCGATTGTGGCATCAACGGGACAAACCTAATGGTATTACCCTGAGCATTAGTTGACCCCTTGCTATCAGCTTGTTCACTTGTTGATCCCATGCAAACATCTCGTCCTTTCAAAGCACTTTTACATGCTGAAATGCCTCATCAGAGTGGCATGCCTTGAAACATGCTGCATGACAAATTCCTTAACTTACGATACATTTCTAGGGTTGCAGAGTATTCATACATCTCGCTCTCTCTGGTCGGTGTGAATGCACATTTTGCACTCATTGTCCACCTAGTGGGAACACAACACCTGGGCAGTGTTTCTTCTTGTAAAATTCCCAATATGTAAAATATGTGGGAACATGGTGTGCCTGCGCATTCCAATTTGCGGCAAGAACAACTGATACTGCGAAGCAGACCTTCCTTCGACTCCGTGCGCACTTCGATAATTTTATCCATTCTTTCCTTCTTAGACACAACGTATGTGGTAACTTCTGCTGCATCAAGTACCTCTCCGATCTCACATTTTCTTACAGCATTTATGCTCCATAAGACCAACTTAAACACAACAGGAGTGAAAACTTTTGCGGCGTGTTTCTCAAGACTTGAAGCATTTCCCTCGGTGAACGGAACAGACTGCAAGGCCTCGATGTCTTGGAGAGCCTCGTTCAAGCGTCGCGACGCAAGGCAACGCTCATAGTGCTCTAGCATTTGAAACAGCGTCATCTTAGCCTCAAGATGCGTATGTAGAACGGAATTTAAACTCTCACTCCACTGATTGCTGCTCAATCCTAGGAAACAACGCCCCTCAAGATATGGAGCACATCACAATTTTCTCATCTTATACATCTGATGCAGCCAGGAGTCCTCACTTGTTACTTTATTCCGTTGTAAGAACTGTAACCATTTTCTCTCATGCTCTTCAATGGAAGATGTATCATATATGAAAAATCTGAATTCCTCCTTTACCTGGTCATCATGCAGATGACGTACAATGTTTTGCTGAATGTGCCATATACAGAGCCTATGGTTTGAGTCAGGCCACACCACCCTGATTGCTCTCTGCATTGCAAGGTCCCCATCGGTGATCACAGATATAGGATACTTTTGTCCCATAGCATCAGAAAAGGTCCATAACATCCACTCGTATGCTTGGATTATTTCATGTGAAATGACACCACATGCAATAATAACAGTGCTGTGATGGTGATTCAACTCGACAAACAACACAAATGGTAGATTGTACTTATCGATTCTGTATGTGCTAACAAAAAGAATAACGTCTTCGAAAGCCTCGTAGTCAATGCGGGATTGACTATCACACCAGAACAGTCCCTTCAGATGGCCAGCTTCATCAACCAAGTACCCGAAGAAAAAAAATCTGAATCTCGCTCTTGCCTCGGCACCATGTGCTTGATGACCGTTTGAGCATCCTCGGAAGCAATTGATTCCTGCTTGTTAGCATGGTAGAAATTGTAAATGTCCCTCATAATGCATCCAACCTCATCATATCCACCGTATTGCTTGCACATAATATCCATAATATGGTGTTTTCTGATCCCAGATTTTGAATGAAATAT
Source organism: Triticum timopheevii (assembly GCA_963921465.1). NCBI lineage: Eukaryota > Viridiplantae > Streptophyta > Magnoliopsida > Poales > Poaceae > Triticum > Triticum timopheevii. The sequence continues at coordinate 539,917,300 of OY997272.1, forward strand.
GCCCTAGAGGCAATAATAAAGTTATTATTTATTTCCTTATTTCATGATAATTGTTTATTATTCATGCTAGAATTGTATTAATCGGAAACATGATACATGTGTGAATACATAGACAAACAGAGTGTCACTAGTATGCCTCTACTTGACTAGCTCGTTAATCAAGGATGGTTATGTTTCCTAGCCATAGACATGAGTTTTCATTTGATTAACAGGATCACATCATTAGGAGAATGATGTGATTGACATGACCCATTCAGTTAGCTTAGCACCTGATCGTTTAGTATGTTTCTATTGCTTTCTTCATGACTTATACATGTTCCTATGACTATGAGATTATGCAACTCCCGTTTACCGGAGGAACACTTTGTGTGCTACCAAACGTCACAACGTAACTGGGTGATTATAAAGGAGCTCTACAGGTGTCTCCGAAGGTACTTGTTGGGTTGGCGTATTTCGAGATTAGGATTTGTCACTCCGAATGTCGGAGAGGTATCTCTGGGCCCTCTCGGTAATGCACATCACATAAGCCTTGCAAGCAATGCAACTAATGAGTTAGTTGCGAGATGATGTATTAAAGAGACTTGCCAGTAACGAGATTGAACTAGGTATTGGATACCGATGATCGAATCTCGGGCAAGTAACATACCGGTGACAAAGGGAACAAACGTATGTTGTTATGCGGTCTGACCGATAAAGATCTTCGTAGAATATGTAGGAACCAATATGGGCATCCAGGTCCCGCTTTTGGTTATTGACCGGAGACGTGTCTCGATCATGTCTACATTGTTCTCGAACCGTAGGGTCCGCCCGCTTAAGGTTTTGATGACAGTTTTATTATGAATTTATGAGTTTTGATGTACCGAAGGAGTTCGGAGTCCCGGATGAGATCGGGGACATGACGAGGAGTCTCAAAATGGTCGAGACGTACGGAAAGGTTCCGAGTGATTCGGGTATTTTTCGGAGTACCGGAGAGGTACGGGAATTCGCCGGGGAGAAGTATTGGGCCTTATTGGGCCATACAGGAAGGAGAGAGGGGCTGCCTAGGGCAGGCCGCACGCCCCCCCATGGCCTAGTCCAAATTGGACTAGGGGGAGGGGCCGCACCCCCTCCTTCCTTCCCTTCTCTCTTCCCCGTCCTTGTCTCCTACTCCTACTACTTGGAAGACTCCTAGTTGGACTAGGAAATGGGGAATCCTACTCCCGGTGGGAGTAGGACTCCCCTAGGGCGCGCCATAGAGAGGGTCGGCCCTCCCCTCCTCCACTCCTTTATATACGGGGGCAGGGGGCACCCCATACACTAGTAGAAAAGGGGGCAATGGTCCAGGCCGGTCCAGCCCATTAGTCCCGGTTCAATCCAGAACCGGGACCAATGGGGGCATCGGACCCGGTTCATGAGCCCCGGGGGCCGGCCGGGCCACGTGGGCCATTGGTCCCGGTTCGTCTGGACCTTTTGGTCCCGGTTGGTGGGATGAACCGGGACCAATGGGCCTCGCTCCTCGCCCACCACCATTCGTCCCGGTTCGTGGCACGAACCGGGACCAAAGGAGACCCTTTAGTCCCGGTTCGTGCGACCAACCGAGACCAATGGTGGTGCCTATATATACCCCCTCGCGCAAGAGCAGAGCACACTGCTCTGTTTTTTCTGGCCGAGGGGGAGAGGGCTTGGTGGTGCTCACGCTCACCTCATATGCACACAAGGTGTTCGATGGAATGCCTGAGCCACACTACTTAAGGTTTCTCCTCTCCAAGCTCGACCGCCAAGCTCCATTTTCCTCCATATTTGTCTAGGTTTAGCGGTCCGTCACGCCCCGTCCCCGTCTTCAACATCGTCGATCACCCGCACCGATCTCATCGGCGGCACCACCGTGGTGAGCCTCTTGTTCTTATGTTCTTTCCGAAAGGAAAAATATTCTTATTTGTATGTTTAGATAGATATATACTTGTATAATTTTCTTAGTTTTATTATTGCATCTTATATAGTGCGATGGTTTTGGTATCCGCCCCCGTCGGCCCTCGTCCTGTCTATGATTCGGATGTGGTATATATTATCTTTTCATAACTATTGGTTCATTTATTGTTTATGACAATTATGCCGACCAACGTGACATAGATTTTATTCATCTAGGAGGTTGTTGAACCGGAAATTCCAACCGACCCTATTGTCGAGAGGTTAAATTTAGTTGAAGAAGAAAACAATTTGTTGAAGGAAAAAATTAGAAAAATTGAGGAGGAGAAGATGATATTGGAGTTGCATGTTGCGGATGTCGTCGATGATCACAAGATCAAGATGGATTCAATGCGCTTGAAGATTAGAAAGATTAGAAAATATGCCATTCATACCGAGGCTTGGTATCATTATGCCGTTGGATCAGTTGGTACATTGGTTGCGATTATGATCGCATTTGTTTTCGCATTGAAATATTTAATTAATTTAGATGCTCTGCAGAGCTTTATGTTGTTAGATGAGAACTATGTATGTACTTTGGTTTTAATGTGATGATGAACTTCTATTAATTTGGTCACTTAATTAATTATCTATTCATGATGTTCTCTAATGATTTTTGACACACTTAATTATATATAATGCACACAGATGAACCGGCAATGGATGTACGGTTCAAGACACACCTCCGAGTACATTAAGGGCGTGCATAATTTTCTCGAAGTGGCTGAGGCAAACAAGCAGAATGGTTTTATGTGTTGTCCATGCCCTATATGTGGGAATACGAAGTCTTACTCTGACCGGAAAATCCTCCACACCCACCTGCTTTACAAGGGTTTCATGCCACACTATAATGTTTGGACGAGGCACGGAGAAATAGGGGTTATGATGGAAGACGGCGAAGAAGAAGAGTACGATGACAACTATGTGCCCCCTGAATACGGTGATGCTCCAGAAGATCAAGAGGAACCAGACGATGTGCACGATGATGCTGCAACGGGAGAAGCTGCTGAAGATCAAGAGGAACCAGACGATGTGCCCGATGATGATGATCTCCGCCGGGTCATTGTCGATGCAAGGACGCAATGCGAAAGTCAAAAGGAGAAGCTGAAGTTCGATCCCATGCTAGAGGACCAAAAAAGGGTTGTACCCCAATTGCGAAGATGGCAACTCAAAGCTCGGTACCGTACTGGAATTGCTGCAGTGGAAGGCAGAGAATGCTGTGCCTGATAAAGGATTTGAGAAGCTACTTAAAATATTGAAGAAGAAGCTTCCAAAGGATAACGAATTGCCCGACAGTACATACGCAGCAAAGAAGGTCGTATGCCCTCTAGGATTGGAGGTGCAGAAGATACATGCATGCCCTAATGACTGCATCCTCTACCGCGGTGCGTACAAGGATCTGAACGCATGCCCGGTATGCGGTGCATTACGGTATAAGATCAGACGAGATGACCCTGGTGATGTTGACGGAGAGCCCCCCAGGAAGAGGGTTCCTGCGAAGGTGATGTGGTATGCTCCTATAATACCACGGTTGAAACGTCTGTTCAGAAACGGAGAGCATGCCAAGTTGATGCGATGGCACAGTGAGGACCGTAAGAAAGACGGGAAGTTGAGAGCACCCGCTGACGGGTCGCAATGGAGAAAAATCGAGAGAAAGTACTGGGATGAGTTTGCAAGTGAGCCAAGGAACGTATGGTTTGCTTTAAGTGCGGATGGCATTAATCCTTTCGGGGAGCAGAGCAGCAATCACAGCACCTGGCCCGTGACTCTATGTATGTATAACCTTCCTCCTTGGATGAGCATGAAGCGGAAGTTCATTATGATGCCAGTTCTCATCCAAGGCCCTAAGCAACCCGGCAATGACATTGATGTGTACCTAAGGCCATTAGTTGAAGAACTTTTACAGCTGTGGAATGGAAACGGTGTACGTACGTGGGATGAGCACAAACAGGAGGAATTTAACCTAAAGGCGTTGCTGTTCGTGACCATCAACGATTGGCCCGCTCTCAGTAACCTTTCAGGACAGACAAACAAGGGATACCACACATGCACGCACTGTTTACTTGACACTGATAGTATATACCTGGCAAGCTGCAGGAAGAATGTGTACCTGGGCCATCGTCGATTTCTTCCGACCAACCATCAATGTCGAAAGAAAGGCAAGCATTTCAAAGGCGAGGCAGATCACCGGAAGAAGCCCGCCATGCGTACCGGTGATCACGTACTTGTTATGGTCAATGATTTACACGTAATCTTTGGAAAGGGTCCCGGCGGACTAGCTGTTCCGAGTGACGCTGAGGGACACGCACCCATGTGGAAGAAGAAATCTATATTTTGGGACCTACCCTACTGGAAAGACCTAGAGGTCCGCTCTTCGATCGACGTGATGCACGTGACGAAGAACCTTTGCGTGAACCTGCTAGGCTTCTTGGGCGTGTATGGGAAGACAAAAGATACAACTGAGGCACGAGAGGACCTGTAACGTTTGCACGAAAAAGACGGCATGCCTCCAAAGCAGTATGAAGGTCCTGCCAGCTATGCTCTTACCAAAGAAGAGAAGGAAATCTTCTTTGAATGCCTGCTTAGTATGAAGGTCCCGACTGGCTTCTCATCGAATATAAAAGGAATAATAAATATGGCAGAGAAAAAGTTTCAGAACCTAAAGTCTCATGACTGCCAGGTGATTATGACGCAACAGCTTCCGGTTGCATTGAGGGGGATTCTACCGGAAAACGTCCGATTAGCAATTGTGAAGCTATGTGCATTCCTGAATGCAATATCTCATAAGGTGATCGATCCAGAAACCATACCAAGGCTAAGGAGTGATGTGGTGCAATGTCTTGTCAGTTTCGAGCTGGTGTTCCCACCATCCTTCTTCAATATCATGATGCACGTTCTTGTTCATCTAGTTGACGAGATTGTCATTCTGGGCCCCGTATTTCTACACAATATGTACCCCTTTGAGAGGTTCATGGGAGTCCTAAAGAAATATGTCCGTAACCGCGCTAGGCCAGAAGGAAGCATCTCTATGGGCCATCAAACAAAGGATGTCATCGGGTTTTGTGTTGACTTCATTCCTGGCCTTAAGAAGATAGGTCTCCCTAAATCGCGGTATGAGGGGAGACTGACTGGAAAAGGCACGCTTGGAAAGGACTCAATAATATGCAGGGACGGATATTCTTGGTCTCAAGCCCACTACACAGTTCTACAGAACTCTACCTTGGTGACCCCGTATTTCGATGAACACAAGAACAGTCTGCGCTTCAAACACCCGGAGCAGTGCGACGACTGGATTACATGTGAACACATCAGGACTTTCAGCAGTTGGTTGGAAGCACGTATCAGAGGTGACAACACTGTTTGTGAGGAGCTGTACTTGTTATCCAGGGGACCATCTTTGACTGTATTGATTTGGAAAGGATACGAGATAAATGGGAATACATTTTACACGATTGACCAAGATCAAAAGAGCACCAACCAAAACAGCGGTGTCCGCTTTGATGCAACAACCGAGAGGGCAAAGGACACATATTATGGTTACATAGTGGACATATGGGAACTTGACTACGGACATGATTTTAAGGTCCCTTTGTTTAAGTGCAAATGGGTCAATCTGTCAGGAGGCGGGGTACAGGTAGACCCACAGTACGGAATGACAACAGTGTATCTGAAAAATCTTGGGTACACTGACGAACCGTTCGTCCTAGCCAATGATGTGGCACAGGTTATCTATGTGAAGGACATGTCCAGTAGACCGAGAAAGAGAAAAGATAAGGAAGCAAATACATCATACGATGAGCCAAAGCGCCACATAGTTCTTTCAGGAAAAAGGGACATCGTGGGAGTGGAGGACAAGACAGACATGTCTGAAGATTATGAAAAGTTTCATGAAATTCCTCCCTTTAAAGTCAAGGCTGACCCCAGCATCCTGATAAACGATGAAGATTATCCATGGTTACGGCGAAATAAGCAAATGACGCAAGCGAATAAAAAGTGAAGACTTTCTCCTGCAACTATTGTTCGTTTATGATACCATTGTAACTGACGAGTATGATACCATTGTTCGTTTTGTACATGCACATGCTATGTGTGGGTCAATTTATGATACCATGCCAACTTTCAACTTTTTCAGAGTTCATTTGAAATGCTTTAATGTCTTATGGTTCGGCCCTCGTAATAATTAAAAATAGCAACAATAAATATTTTGTTGTAAGTAGAAACAAAATAAAATAAATAAAGTAAGAAAGAAAACAAAAAAAAGTGTTTTCAAATTTGAAAAGTAATGGCACTAACAGAAAGTTTATAATTTTCCTAAAACTAAAAGCAAAAAAGAATTAAAAAAATAAAGCAAAAAACAAAAGAAAATAAATAATGCAGAAAACAAAAAAAAACAACAATAAGTATTTTGTTGTAAGTAGAAACAAAATATAAAATAAATAAAGCAAGAAAGAAAACAAAAAAAGTGTTTTCAAATTTGAAAAGTAATGGCACTAACAGAAAGTTTATAATTTTCCTAAAACTAAAAGCAAAAAGAATTAAAAAATAAAGCAAAAAACAAAAGAAAATAAATAATGCAGAAAACAAAAAAAACAACAATAAGTATTTTGTTGTAAGTAGAAACAAAATAAAATAAGTAAAGAAAGAAAGAAAACAAAAAAATGTTTTCAAATTTGAAAAGTAATGGCACTAACAGAAAGTTTATAATTTTCCTAAAACTAAAAGCAAAAAGAATTAAAAAATAGAGCAAAAAACAAAAGAAAATAAATAATGCAGAAAACAAAACAAAAAAACAACAATAAGTATTTTGTTGTAAGTAGAAACAAAATAAATTAAATAAAGCAAGAAAAAAAATGCCACCTACTGGGCCCCCACGGCCTGAATACGACTTGTTTCCCTAATTTGGGCCAGGATTCAGGCCCGCAGAAGGCCCAGAAGGCCCAACAGGCAAAGCAGTAGCAAGTAGGCCCATAAGCCTGCAGTAGGAAGGAGTTCAAGAGGGGAGCGTCAGTGGGGCTTATAAACCACTGCGCTCCCCTCTCAACTAGCGAGGTGGGACTAAACTTTGGCCCCGATGCGGGCAGCCCAAGGGCCTTTAGTCCTGGTTGGTGTCACCAACCGGGACCAAAGGCCGCAGCTTCCCGCCCTTTGGGCTGCCGAAAAAGAGGCCTTTGGTCCCGGTTGGTGGCACCAACCGGGACTAAAGGGGGCATTAGTCCCGGTTGGTGCCACCAACCGTGACCAATGCTCCTTGTATATAAGTGGCACTTTGCAGTTTTGCAGTTCATCGCCACATTGCCCCCCCCCCCGACGACGCCGAACGCATCGACGCCGCCAGGCTGCCCCGACGCCGCCCGCCGTCGCCGTCGCCGTCGCCCGCGCCCGTCGTCGTCGCCGTCCTCCCCGAGCCCGCGCTCGCCGTCGTCGCCGCCAGGCTCTGCCGCGTCGCCGCCGCCCGCGCGCCCCCGCGCCCCGCGCCCCGTCGCCGTCGCCGTCGCCCGCCCCCGCACTCCGCCACCGCTGTGAGCCGCCGCGCCGCACCGGCTCTTTTTTTTCTTTCATTTTTATTAGTTTTATTTTATTGTTCAATGTATATATATATATATATGTGTATGTATATATGTGGCTATATATATATATATGTGTATGTGTATGTATATGTTCATATATGTATATGTTTCATTTTTATTAGTTTTTTTTTTCTGTTCATATATGTGTATGTATATATGCGGCTCTGTTCATATGTGGCTATATATATATGCAAAAGATAGATTTTTAGAAAAGTTCGGTTTTTTTTTCTGTTCATAGATTTTTTTCTTGATATTAATTATTGTAGAATATGCAAATGTTGGTATATTCATATGAACAATGCATTAGGCAAAACCTTTGTTTTTTTTTGGAATTTTCTATTTGAACATTTTTTTAAAACAAGCAATACTAAAAGAATGAGAGGAAAAAGGAAAATAAGAAGAGGAAGAAAGGAGAAAAAGAGGAGAGGAAGAAGAGGAGAAATAAATAAGAAGAGGAAAAAAGAAGAAAAAGAAGAGGAGAAGAAGAAAGGAATAGAGGAGAAAGGAGAAATTCTATTTTTTCTTCTTCTCCTCTATTCCTTTCTTCTTCTCCTCTTTTTTTTCTTCTTTTACTTCTTCTTCTTCTTCCTTCTTCCTTCTTCCTCTTTTCTTCCTTTTCCTTAATTATTTTCCTTTCTAGAGGGAGAAGAAGAAAAAGAAGAGGAGAAGAAGAAAGAAAGGAAAGGAGAAAGAAGAAACTTCAACACGAGGGGGTGGTACCGATACCCCCTCCCCAATAACATTATTTTCCCATGTATATGTATGTCGCGTCGTTGTCGATATAACCCCCTCTAGATACAACTGCAGCAACCCCCTCGGCCCTCTCGCTCGACCAAAACTCTCGAGGACACCCAAACCCTAGAGAGAAAACGATGTTGCAGGTCTCCTACGTACCCCCTCTCGCCGCGCTCCTACCCGACAAATTAACTCTCTCGAGGCCACCCAAATTTATCAAGTTAAAAGAGCGTTATCGTCGAGGCCACCCCAAACCCTTGAAGCTTTTTGTCGAGGCGACCCCAAACCCTAGAGAAGCAGCGTCGAGGCCACTAACATGATTCCTTATTGACATGTTTGCCAGTATGTACCATGTTTGAATAATAATTGACATGTTGTCAATATTTGCAGAAACTATGGAGCACTCCCGAGACGAAGAAACAGAAGCGATGTTGGGGGAAATAATCGCAAATGGAAGTGATGATGTTGCGTCATTTCTCATCGACACCGTTGGTCAGATGGATGAAGAAGAGGGCTATGATTATGATGGCTTCGACCCATTAATGCCGGTACAAGAGGAGGACTATGTTCATGATGGCTCCGGTGACACAATGGAGGTACAAGACGAAGGAGACCGTGCCGAGCCGAGTCACCGAACCGAGTCCGGCCAGGTATATATATATTAGTTAAGCCCGTGCTGACAAGTTAATTGATGCATCCATTGTTTTCGTATATGTACACATATTAAGTACTGTCGTCTTTCTTCCTTATAATTTCTAGCCCTCCGGATCGAGCACAACTTCGGTAAGGAGATGAGGCCCGAAGAAAAAGTTGAGCTCGGATGAAAAGTTTGAGATCATAGAAATCGCGCCCGACGGCGAACCGATTGAACCCATCCGGACAAAGAAGGCATTTTCTGCTCAGTGCGGGGTTCTTGTTAGGGACAGGATCCCGATCAGCATCCAGCAATGGTATAAGCCTGCTAAGGATGAAGACGCTGAGGTGTCTTATGTCAATGATATGCAGAAAGAAGATCTTTGGAATGAGCTGAAGGCAAATTTCACCCTACCGCCAGAGGAGGATCCGGAGAAGCCAGTTAAAGAGCAATAAATCAAGTCTTGTGCTCTTAAGAAGATGGCTGGCCTAATGAGGAGGTGGAGGAAAGAGCTGAACCAGTTTGTCACGAAAAAAGAGACACCAGAATTCATCGGCAAATATGAGAAGATCAAAGATCACTGGCCCGCATTTGTGGCCCACAAGACATCAGAAAAGAGTAAGAAGATGTCGGAGACAAACAAGAAAAATGCTGCGAAGAAGAAGCTTCACCATCGCACGGGGTCAGGTGGCTACCTCGAAGCCCGGCCTAAGTGGTCCAAGGCTGAGCATGATCTGCTTGAAAAAGGGATCGAACCAGAGACGATGCGCTGGCTAGACCGTTGCCGGACTTGGTTCTTCGGGGCTAGCGGAACCTTGGACCCCGTAACAGGGCAGTGTCAGTGGACGGACGAGCAACTGCAAACACCAGTCAAGAAACTTCGACACTATATCGATGCAGCGCAGCGAGGGACGTTCCTTCCAAACAGGGAGAAGGACGAGCTCACAATGGCCCTTGGGAATCCCGAGCACCCTGGACGGACACGAGGCACGCCAGGCTCCCTTCCGTGGAAGGTTGGTTTTCCAGACGCAGGGGGTTACAAAACCCACGAAAGGAGGAAGAAAGTGGAGCAGGACCAAATGCAGGCGCTGCTTGGAAGGGTAATGGGGCTAGAGGATCGAGAAGAGGAACGAGAAGCAGCAGATCGCAACAAACGACATGCCGAAGCTTCCCCCGAAGCTACCCCACCATCTCAGCGGAGAAGCAGCGTTGCTTCCACCGAGCCGCTTCAGCCGGAGCATGTCTTGACGGCTCCTGCCAGCTATCCCGTGGATGGTATCACGGAGTCTCAAAATTGCCACATTATGGCGCGATGCATGAATTTGAAGGTCAAGGCGGCTGTTGGCCAAGTTTATCCTAGTGGACCCGGCACAACTTATCACTGCCAGCCGATTCCAGAAGGATTTGCTAAGGTGATGGTGGATGAAATAACGGAGGGATTTGAGGACCTCGAGCTTGAGCACCCTACCGGTGAAGGGGAGACTAGGCTGGGTTCTGCTCTGAAGACTCCATGCCTATGGCGGAAGGAGCTCATCGACCTTCTCAACTGGATGCCTCCGCCTCCTCCTCCTCCTCCGGCGAGTCAGGGCACTCCGCCTCCTCCACCGCCTCCTCCTCCGGCGAGTGACGATCAGGGCACGCGTGGCGGCACTCCGCCTCCTCCACCGCCTCCTCCTCCGGCGAGTGAAGATCAGGGCACGCGTGGCGGCACTCCGCCCCCTTCTCCGGCGCGTGGCGGCACTCCGCCTCCTCCTTCTCTGCCTCGCCAGCAAGGGCGGAAGAGACCCGCCGCCATCCCGGCTGCTCCGACGCGTCGTAGTCCTTCTCCTCCGCCTCGTAAGCAAGCACGAAAGAAGACAGACGCCGCAGCCGCTCCGTCTGCTCCGGCGTCTAGCAGCAGAAGAAGAGAGAGGCAATACAGATACGGTCCACCTCTAAAGCCTGTAGAGAAGTTACCGTACGAGAGGAGCAAGGAGGAAAACGATACGATCGTGCAGACCCAAGTGAAGGAGTTCTTTGAAGGGGTTAAAGCAAAGATACATCCACCTCCGGAGGAGAAGGTCGATCCGGTGAAAGCAAAGCGCACTCTCGATGCCCTAAGGAAACCACCAAAGTCTCCGCCGAGAACCAACTATGAGCGCATTACTGAACAGACATATCTCCAAGCCAAACGGTCGGGAACTACTGTCACTGATAAAAGGTTAAAAGAACAACGGGCAAAGGGGAAAAAATTGCCCAGCTCGGCGAACAAGCACAACAATCGTGCCCCCTGCTGAATGTGTCTAATCCTCTGGGGACGGTGGCCGGTTATGGCAATCTTGAAGATTACCTGCCTGACGATGCACTTCCTGATTTCATGGAGGTGGACTTATTCAGATACGAGTACGGGAAGCCTCTCGTCAAAGATGAAAAGTCTCTGACAACAATGATGCGAAGATTCCACAGTTGGTACATGAAAACCTGCAGAGAGTCTGAGGGGACGAACACTTTGTATCTGAAAATTAAAGAGGAGCACGACCTCGTTTCAAATGATCTGTTGTCTATTCCATTTGAGGAGTTCTTCGAGTTCTTCAATCAAAAGGCCCTCGATAAATTAATGGTCTTTTGCTACTGCCTGTAAGTACTATTTCTGTCATTAGTCTGTATATATAGCTCGGCTCTTTCATTGCATGTATTTATAATTAATTATCCTCAATATATTATGCAGATTGAAGATCGTCGAGTGCAAAAAAATGAAATCTATGATATTGGGTTCATTAACACAAATATCATAGATGTTTTTCTGGTTGAAAAGCACGCCGAAGAGGCCGAGGACAACTTGCTACAATCATTGATCAAAAATCAAAACAAAGATACCATACTCTTTCCTTACCACGGCCCGTGAGTGTTACTGTCGTGTGCATATTCGGTTTTCCTTATTACTCGAGCGAGGTTAATGTAATTGATGAGTTATGCATGCGTGCAGGTTCCACTATATTCTTCTGGAGATTAAGCTTGAGCGTGGACTAGTAACCGTCTTAGACTCCAGACGGAAAGATCCCAGCACCTATGCGGACATGACTGAAATGCTCAGCAAGTAAGTTCAATCGATCATTATCGCACCATATCGGCAACTTTTTGTTCATTTCCTGATATCTCAAGTAATAACAAATATTTTCTTTGTCTTGCAGGGTTTGGAAACAGTTCACCGCACAAGCTCCGGGACTGCCGAAGGAGCTGCGATATAGCTATACTTTCATCAATGCCATTTATATAATGCTTCTTTATCAGTTTGATTGACCTCTATTTCTCGTAAAGTGCTTGTGGCAGGAGGAAGGGAATGATTTCTGTGGATACTACGTGTGCGAGTTCATCCACAACGCGACTTTGAAAAACAAGCGAGGCTACTCTAGAAGACAATATGAAGTGCGTAAGCAATAATATTCACAATTTCATTTTATTACACCATCATTTCTGTTGAGTTTCATTCATATATATGTATCAATTAACCTCCTTCTTCAAATTAATTAGACGTGGCAGATGCGGGATGAACTCCTAGAACCAGATCGCATGAAAGCAATTCAAGAGGAATTGGCGGGATTCTTTCTTGAACACGTCATCAGTAAAGCCGGAGAATACCATGTGGAACTTGAATTCAAATGCTAGTGGTTTGTAATTAAGAGATGTTATATAGATTGTACATGTATGTAGCCAGTAAAACTTGTTGTTCGACCAATCTCTCGGAGAAGGAGAGGTCGATCGATCACTTCTCTCGGTATGCATGACGAACTTCTGTACTGAATGGTTCTCTCGATCACTTATGTATATATACTACGTAGCGTCGAGCAAGCACGGACATAAGAGAGGACACTTCTCTCTATTAATTAGCTAGCTAACACAATATACGAAACACCTAAATTAACCCCCCAAAACCCCCCAACCCCCCTCCTTTCAAAAAAAAAACAAAAACCTTGGTTGGAGCCACCAACCGGGACCAAAGGCCCCCTGACTGGGCTCGGCGCACAGGGCCACGTGGAGGCACATTGGTCCCAGTTCGTGTTTGAACCGGGACTAATGGGTTGAGGTATTAGTAATGACCCATTAGTCCCGGTTCCCGAACTGGGACTAAAGGCCCTTACGAACCGGGACTGATTGGTGGTTTTCTACTAGTGATAGACACACAAGTTGATCTTCGTGATCGTTCCTTAGCTGTGTGCGGTGCCCCCCTCCACGATATTACACCTCGGTCATATTGTAGCGGTGCTTAGGCGAAGCCCTGCAACAGTTGAACATCAAGATCGTCACCACGCCGTCGTGCTGACAGAACTCCTCCCCGAAGCTTTGCTGGATCGGAGCCCGGGGTGCGTCATCGAGCTGTACGTGTGCCAAGAACTCGGAGGTGCCGGAGTAATGGTGCTTGGATCGGTTGGACCGGGAAGACGTACGAATACTTCCTCTACGTTGCGTCAACGCTTCCGCTTCGGTCTACGAGGGTACGTAGACAACACTCTCCCCTCTCGTTGCTATGCATCACCATGATCTTGCGTGTGCGTAGGAAATTTTTGAAATTACTACGTTCTCCAACAGTGGCATCCGAGCCTAGGTTTTATGGTTTGATGTTATATGCACGAGTAGAACACAAGTGAGTTGTGGGCGATATAAGTCATACTGCTTACCAGCATGTCATACTTTGGTTCGGCGGTATTGTTGGATGAAGCGGCCTGGACCGACATTACGCGTACGTTTACGCGAGACTGGTTCCACCGCCGTGCTTTGCACACAGGTGGCTAGCGGGTGTCAGTTTCTCCAACTTTAGTTGAACCGAGTGTGGCTACGCCCGGTCCTTGCGAAGGTTAAAATAGCACCAACTTGACGAACTATCGTTGTGGTTTTGATGCGTAGGTAAGAACGGTTCTTGCTCAGCCCGTAGCAGCCACGTAAAACTTGCAACAACAAAGTAGAGGACGTCTAACTTGTTTTTGCAGGGCATGTTGTGATGTGATATGGTCAAGACGTGATGAGATATAAGTTGTTGTATGAGATGATCATGTTTTGTTGAAGTTATCGGCAACTGGCAGAAGCCCTATGGATGTCTCTTTGTTGCATAAGATGCAAGTGCCAGATAATTGCTTTACTTTATCGCTATATGATAGCAATAGTTGCAAGAGCAATAGTTGGTGATGTTGGGGAACGTAGTAATTTCAAAAAATTTCCTACTTACACGCAAGATCATGGTGATGATATAGCAACGAGAGGGGAGAGTGTATGTCCACGTACCCTCGTAGACCGTAAGCGGAAGCGTTAGCACAACGCGGTTGATGTAGTCGTACGTCTTCACGATCCGACCGATCCAAGCACCGAACGTACGGAGCCTCCGAGTTCAGCACACGTTCAGCTCGATGATGTCCCTCGAACTCCGATCCAGCCGAGTGTCGAGGGAGAGTTCCGTCAGCACGACGGCGTGGTGACGATCTTGATGTTCTACCGGCGTAGGGCTTCGCCTAAGCTTCGCGACGATATGACCAAGGTGGAATATGGTGGAAGGGGGCACCGCACACGGCTAAGGAACGATCCGTAGATCAACTTGTGTGTCTATGGGGTGCCCCCTGCCCCCGTATATAAAGGAGCAAGGGGGGGTGCGGCCGTCCCGAGGAGGAGGCGCGCCGGAGGAGTCCTACTCCCACCGGGAGTAGGACTCCCCCCTTTTCCTAGTTGGATAAGGACTTGGGGGGAGGGAAAGAGGAAAAGGGGGGCGCCGCCCCCCTCTCCTTGTCCTATTCGGACTAGGGGGGGAGGGGGCGCGCGGCCTGCCCTGGCCGGCCCTTCCTCTTCTCCCTCATGGACCATTAAGGCCCATTATCCCCCGGGAGGGTTCCGGTAACCCCCCGGTGTTCCGGTAAAATCCCGTTTTTACTCGGAACCTTTCCGAAGTCCAAACATAGGCTTCCAATATATCAATCTTTATGTCTCGACCATTCCGAGACTCCTCGTCATGTCCGTGATCACATCCGGGACTCCGAACAAACTTCGGTACATCAAAACTTATAAACTCATAATAAAACTGTCATCGAAACGTTAAGCGTGCGGACCCTACGGGTTCGAGAACTATGTAGACATGACCTAAAACCATTCTCGGTCAATAACCAATAGCGGGACCTGGATGTCCATATTGGTTCCTACATATTCTACGAAGATCTTTATCAGTCAAACTGCATAACAGCATACTTTGTTCCCTTTGTCATCGGTATGTTACTTGCTCGAGATTTGATTGTCGGTATCCAATACCTAGTTCAATCTCGTTACCGGCAAGTCTCTTTACTCGTTCTGTAATACGTCATCTCATAACTAACTCATTAGTTACATGCTTGCAAGGCTTAGGTGATGAGTATTACCGAGAGGGCCCAAAGATACCTCTCCGACAATCGGAGTGACAAATCCTAATCTCGAATTATGCCAACCCAACATGTACCTTCGGAAACACCTGTAGAGCACCTTTATAATCACCTAGTTACGTTGTGACGTTTGGTAGCACACAAAGTGTTCTTCCGGTAAACGGGAGTTGCACAATCTCATAGTTACAGGAACTTTGTATAAGTCATGAAGAAAGCAATAGCAGTATACTAAACGATCAAGTGCTAGGCTAACAGAATGGGTCATGTCAATCACATCATTCTCCTAATGATGTGATCCCACTAATCAAATGACAACACATGTCTATGGTCAGGAAACATAACCATCTTTGATTAATGAGCTAGTCAAGTAGAGGCATACTAGTGACTATAGTTTTGTCTATGTATTCACACATGTATCATGTTTCCGGTTAATACAATTCTAGCATGAATAATAAACATTTATCATGATATGAGGGAATAAATAATAACTTTATTATTGCCTCTAGGGCATATTTCCTTCAGTCTCCCACTTGCACTAGATTCAATAATCTAGATTACATAGTAATGATTCTAACACCCATGGAGTCTTGGTGTTGATCATGTTTTGCTCGTGAGAGAGGCTTAGTCAACGGGTCTGCAACATTCAGATCCGTATGTATCTTGCAAATCTCTATGTCTCCCACTTGGACTTGGTCCCGAATGGAATTGAAGCGTCTCTTGATGTGCTTGGTCCTCTTGTGAAATCTGGATTCTTTTGCCAAGGCAATTGCACGAGTATTGTCACAGAAGATCTTCATTGGTCCCGATGCACTAGGTATGACACCTAGATCGGAAATGAACTCCTTCATCCAGACTCCTTCATTTGCTGCTTCAGAAGCAGCTATGTACTCCGCTTCACATGTAGATCCCGCAACGACGCTTTGTTTAGAACTGCACCAACTTACAGCTCCACCGTTTAATATAAACACGTATCCGGTTTGCGATTTAGAATCGTCCGGATCAGTGTCAAAGCTTGCATCGACGTAACCATTTACGACTAGCTCTTTGTCACCTCCATATACAAGAAACATATCCTTAGTCCTTTTCAGGTATTTCAGGATGTTCTTGACCGCTGTCCAGTGATCCACTCCTGGATTACTTTGGTACCTTCCTGCCAAGCTTATTGCTAAGCATACGTCAGGTCTGGTACACAGCATTGCATACATGATAGAGCCTATGGCTGAAGCATAGGGAACATTTTTCATTTTCTCTCTATCTTCTGCTGTGGTCGGGCATTGAGTTTGACTCAACTTCACACCTTGTAGCACAGGCAAGAATCCTTTCTTTGCCTGATCCATTTTGAACTTTTTCAAAATTTTGTCAAGGTATGAGCTTTGTGAAAGTCCTATTAAGCGTCTTGATCTATCTCTATAGATCTTGATGCCCAATATGTAAGCAGCTTCACTGAGGTCTTTCATTGAAAAAACTTTTATTCAAGTATCCCTTTATGCTATCCAGAAATTCTATATCATTTCCAATTAATAATATGTCATCAACATATAAAACTAGAAATGCTACAGAGCTCCCACTCACTTTCTTGTAAATACAGGCTTCTCCAAAAGTCTGTATAAAACCATATGCTTTGATCACATTATCAAAACGTTTATTCCAACTCCGAGATGCTTGCACCAGTCCATAAATGGAACGTTGGAGCTTGCATACTTTGTCAGCACCTTTTGGATCAACAAAACCTTCCGACTGTATCATATACAACTCTTCTTCTAGAAATCCATTCAAGAATGCAGTTTTGACATCCATTTGCCAAATTTCATAATCATGAAATGCAGCAATAGCCAACATGATTCGGACAGACTTAAGCATCGCTACGGGTGAGAAAGTCTCATCGTAGTCAACCCCTTGAACTTGTCGAAAACCTTTTGCAACAAGTCGAGCTTTATAGACAGTAACATTACCATCAGCGTCAATCTTCTTCTTAAAGATCCATTTATTCTCAATGGCCTGCCGATCATCCGGCAAGTCAACCAAAGTCCATACTTTGTTTTCATACATGGATCCCATCTCAGATTTCATGGCCTCTAGCCATTTTGCGGAATCTGGGCTCATCATCGCTTCCTCATAGTTCGTAGGTTCATCATGGTCAAGTAACATGACTTCCAAAATAGGATTACCGTACCACTCTGGTGCGGATCTTACTCTGGTAGACCTACGAGGTTCAGCAGAAACTTGATCTGAAGTTTCATGATCAATATCATTAGCTTCCTCACTAATTGGTGTAGTTGTCACGGGAACCGGTTCTCGTGATGAACTACCTTCCAATAAGGGAGTAGATACAGTTATCTCATCGAGTTCTACTTTCCTCCCACTCACTTCTTTCGAGAGAAACTCCTTCTCTAGAAAGGATCCATTCTTAGCAATGAATGTCTTGCCTTCGGATCTGTGATAGAAGGTGTACCCAACAGTCTCTTTTGGGTATCCTATGAAGACACATTTCTCCGATTTGGGTTCGAGCTTATCTGGTTGAAGTTTCTTCACATAAGCATCGCAGCCCCAAACTTTAAGAAATGACAACTTTGGTTTCTTGCCAAACCACAGTTCATAAGGCATCGTCTCAACGGATTTTGATGGTGCCCTATTTAATGTGAATGCGGCCGTCTCTAAAGCATAACCCCAAAACGATAGCGGTTAATCGGTAAGAGACATCATAGATCGCACCATATCAAGTAAAGTACGATTACGACGTTCGGACACACCATTTCGTTGTGGTGTTCCAGGTGGTGTGAGTTGCGAAACTATTCCGCATTTTTTCAAATGTAAACCAAACTCGTAACTCAAATATTCTCCTCCACGATCAGATCGTAGAAACTTTATTTTCTTGTTACGATGATTTTCTACTTCACTCTGAAATTCTTTGAACTTCTCAAATGTTTCAGACTTGTGCTTCATTAAGTAGATATACCCATATCAGCTCAAATCATCTGTGAAGGTGAGAAAATAACGATATCCGCCATGAGCCTCAACATTCATCGGACCACATACATCTGTATGTATGATTTCCAACAAATCTGTTGCTCTCTCCATATTTCCGGAGAACGGGGTTTTAGTCATCTTGCCCATGAGGCACGATTCGCAAGTACCAAGTGATTCATAATCAAGTGATTCCAGAAGTCCATCAGTATGGAGTTTCTTCATGCGTTTTACACCGATATGACCTAAACGGCAGTGCCACAAATAAGTTGCACTATCATTATCAACTCTGCATCTTTTGGCTTCAACATTATGAATATGTGTATCACTACTATCGAGATTCAATAAAAATAGACCACTCTTCAAGGGCGCATGACCAAAAAGATATTACTCATATAAATAGAACAACCATTATTCACTGATTTAAATGAATAACCGTCTCGCATCAAACAAGATCCAGATATAATGTTCATGCTCAACGCAGGCACCAAATAACAATTATTCAGGTCTAAAACTAATCCCGACGGTAGATGTAGAGGTAGCGTGCCGACCGCGATCACATCGACTTTGGAACTGTTTCCCACGCGCATCGTCACCTCGTCCTTGGCCAGTGCTCGCTTATTCCGTAGTCCCTGTTTCGAGTTGCAAATATTAGCAACAGAACCAGTATCAAATACCCAGGTGCTACTACGAGCTCTAGTTAGGTACACATCAATGACATGTATATCACATATACCTTTGTTCACTTTGCCATCCTTCTTATCCGCCAAATACTTGGGGCAGTTCCGCTTCCAGTGACCAGTCTGCTTGCAGTAGAAGCACTCAGTTTCAGGCTTAGGTCCAGACTTGGGTTTCTTCTCTTGAGCAGCAACTTGCTTGCCGTTCTTTTTGAAGTTCCCCTTTTTCTTCCCTTTGCCCTTCTTCTTGAAACTAGTGGTCTTGTTGACCATCAACACTTGATGCTCCTTCTTGATTTCTACCTCCGCGGCTTTCAGCATCGCGAAGAGCTCGGGAATAGTCTTGTTCATCCCTTGCATATTATAGTTCATCACGAAGCTCTTGTAGCTTGGTGGCAGTGATTGAAGAATTCTGTCAATGACACTATCATCAGGAAGATTAACTCCCAGTTGAATCAAGTGATTGTTATACCCAGACATTCTGAGTATATGTTCACTGACAGAACTATTCTCCTCCATCTTGCAGCTATAGAACTTATTGGAGACTTCATATCTCTCAATCCGGGCATTTGCTTGAAATATTAACTTCAACTGCTGGAACATCTCATATGCTCCAACTTTCAAAACGTCGTTGAAGACCCGGTTCTAAGCCGTAAAGCATGGCACACTGAACTATAGAGTAGTCATCAGCTTTGCTCTGCCAGACGTTCTTAACGTCGTCAGTTGCATCAGCAGCAGGCCTGGCACCCAGCGGTGCTTCCAGGACGTAACTCTTCTGTGCAGCAATGAGGATAATCCTCAGTTACGGACCCAATCCGTGTAATTGCTACCATCATCTTTCAACTTTGCTTTCTCAAGGAACGCATTAAAATTCAACGGAACAACAGCACGAGCCATCTATCTACAAACAAACATAGACAAGCAAGATACTATCAGGTACTAAGTTCATGACAAATTTAAGTTCAATTAATCATATTACTTAGGAACTCCCACTTAGACAGACATCTCTCTAGTCATCTAAGTGATCACGTGATCCAAAGCAACTAAACCATAACCGATCATCACGTGAGATGGAGTAGTTTTCAATGGTGAACATCATTATGTTGATCATATCTACTATATGATTCACGCTCGACCTTTCGGTCTCCGTGTTCTGAGGCCATATCTGCATATGCTAGGCTCGTCAAGTTTAACCTGAGTATTCTGCGTGTGCAAAACTGGCTTGCACCCGTTGTAGATGGACGTAGAGCTTATCACACCAGATCATCACGTGGTGTCTCGGCACGACGAACTTTGGCAACGGTGCATACTCAGGGAGAACACTACTTGATAATTTTAGTGAGAGATTATCTTAAAATCCTACCGTCAATCAAAGCAAGATAAGATGCATAAAGGATAAACATCACATGCAATCAATATAAGTGATATGATATGGCCATCATCATCTTGTGCTTGTGATCTCCATCTCCGAAGCACCGTCGTGATCACCATCGTCACTGGCGCGACAACTTGATCT
This sequence comes from Triticum timopheevii, assembly GCA_963921465.1. NCBI lineage: Eukaryota > Viridiplantae > Streptophyta > Magnoliopsida > Poales > Poaceae > Triticum > Triticum timopheevii. The sequence goes on from OY997272.1 coordinate 539,937,708, forward strand.
CCATCGTAGCATCGTTTTTCGTTTACGCCATCTATTGCTTCTACGACTATCGCTACCGCTTAGTGATAAAGTAAAGCAATTACAGGGCGTTTGCATTTCATACAATAAAGCGACAACCATATGGCTCCTGCCAGTTGCCGATAACTTTGGTTACAAAACATGATCATCTCATACAATAAAATATAGCATCACGTCTTGACCATATCACATCACAACATGCCCTGCAAAAACAAGTTAGACGTCCTCTACTTTGTTGTTGCAAATTTTACGTGGCTGCTACGGGCTTAGCAAGAACCGTTCTTACCTACGCATCAAAACCACAACGATAGTTTGTCAAATAGACTCCGTTTTAACCTTCACAAGGACCGGGCGTAGCCACACTCGGTTCAACTAAAGTAAGAGAGACAGACACCCGCCAGCCACCTTTAAGCACGAGTGCTCGTAACGGTGAAACCAGTCTCGCGTAAGCGTACGCGTAATGTCGGTCCGGGCCGCTTCATCTGACAATACTGCTGAACCAATGTATGACATGTTGGTAGGCAGTATGACTTATATCGTCCACAACTCACTTATGTTCTACTCGTGCATATAACATCAATGCATAAAACATGGCTCGGATGCCACTGTTGGGGAACGTAGTAATTTCAAAAAATTTCCTACGCACACGCAAGATCATGGTGATGATATAGCAATGAGAGGGGAGAGTGTATGTCCACGTACCCTCGTAGACCGTAAGTGGAAGCGTTAGCACAACGCGGTTGATGTAGTCGTACGTCTTCACGATCCGACCGATCCAAGCACCGAACGTACGGAGCCTCCGAGTTCAGCACACGTTCAGCTCGATGATGTCCCTCGAACTCCGATCCAGCCGAGTGTCGAGGGAGAGTTCCGTCAGCACGACGGCGTGGTGACGATCTTGATGTTCTACCGGCGCAGGGCTTCGCCTAAGCTTCGCGACGATATGACCGAGGTGGAATATGGTGGAAGGGGGCACCGCACACGGCTAAGGAACGATCCGTAGATCAACTTGTGTGTCTATGGGGTGCCCCCTGCCCCCGTATATAAAGGAGCAAGGGGGGGGGGGTGCGGCCGGCCCTAGGAGGAGGCGCGCCGGAGGAGTCCTACTCCCACCGGGAGTAGGACTCCCCCCCTTTTCCTAGTTGGATTAGGACTTGGGGGGAGGGAAAGAGGAAAGGGGGGCGCCGCCCCCCCTCTCCTTGTCCTATTCGGACTAGGGGGGGAGGGGGCGCGCGGCCTGCCCTAGCCGGCCCTTCCTCTTCTCCCTCATGGCCCATTAAGGCCCATTATCCCCCGGGAGGGTTCCGGTAACCCCCCGGTGTTCCGGTAAAATCCCGTTTTTACTCGGAACCTTTCCGAAGTCCAAACATAGGCTTCCAATATATCAATCTTTATGTCTCGACCATTCCGAGACTCCTCGTCATGTCCGTGATCACATCCGGGACTCCGAACAAACTTCAGTACATCAAAACTTATAAACTCATAATAAAACTGTCATCGAAATGTTAAGCGTGCGGACCCTACGGGTTCGAGAACTATGTAGATATGACCTAAAACCATTCTCGGCCAATAACCAATAGCGGGACCTGGATGTCCATATTGGTTCCTACATATTCTACGAAGATCTTTATCGGTCAAACCGCATAACAGCATACTTTGTTCCCTTTGTCATCGGTATGTTACTTGCTCGAGATTTGATCGTCGGTATCCAATACCTAGTTCAATCTCGTTACCGGCAAGTCTCTTTACTCGTTCCGTAATACGTCATCTCATAACTAACTCATTAGTTACATGCTTGCAAGGCTTAGGTGATGAGTATTACCGAGAGGGCCCAGAGATACCTCTCCGACAATCGGAGTGACAAATCCTAATCTCGAATTATGCCAACCCAACATGTACCTTCGGAAACACCTGTAGAGCACCTTTATAATCACCCAGTTACGTTGTGAGGTTTGGTAGCACACAAAGTGTTCTTCCGGTAAACGGGAGTTGCACAATCTCATAGTTGCAGGAACTTTGTATAAGTCATGAAGAAAGCAATAGCAGTATACTAAACGATCAAGTGCTAGGCTAACAGAATGGGTCATGTCAATCACATCATTCTCCTAATGATGTGATCCCACTAATCAAATGACAACACATGTCTATGGTCAGGAAACATAACCATCTTTGATTCATGAGCTAGTCAAGTAGAGGCATACTAGTGACTATAGTTTTGTCTATGTATTCACACATGTATCATGTTTCCGGTTAATACAATTCTAGCATGAATAATAAACATTTATCATGATATGAGGAAATAAATAATAACTTTATTATTGCCTCTAGGGCATATTTCCTTCAGGTGAGACAACCATGTGATGACATATTGATATAGATCAAGATGATGAAGATCATGGTGTCGTGCCGGTGACGATAGAGATCATGACAGTACTTTGGAGATGGAGATCAAAGGCGCAAGATGATCATGGCCATATCATGTCACATATTTTGATTGCATATGATGTTTATCTATTATACATCCTATTCTTGCTTTGATTGACGGTAGCATTTTAAGATGATCTCTCACTAATTATCAAGAAGTGTTCTCCCTGAGTATGCACCGTTGCCAAAGTTCGTCGTGCCCAGACACCACGTGATGATCGGGTGTGATAAGCTCTACGTCCATCTACAACGGGTGCAAGCCAGTTTTTGCACACGCAGAATACTCAGGTTAAACTTGACGAGCCTAGCATATGCAGATATGGCCTCGGAACACGGAGACCGAAAGGTCGAGCGTGAATCATATAGTAGATATGATCAACATAATGATGTTCACCATTGAAAACTACTCCATCTCACGTGATGATCGGTTATGGTTTAGTTGATTTGGATCACGTGATCACTTAGATGACTAGAGAGATGTCTGTCTAAGTGGGAGTTCTTAAGTAATATGATTAATTGAACTTAAATTTATCATGAACTTAGTCCTGGTAGTATTTTGCAAATTATGTTGTAAGATCAATAGCTTGCGTTATTGCTTTCATATGTTTATTTTGATATGTTCCTAGAGAAAATTGTGTTGAAAAATGTTAGTAGCAATGATGCGGATTGGATCTGCGATCTGAGATTTATCCTCATTGCTGCACAGAAGAATTATGTCCTTAATGCACTGCTAGGTGACAGACCTATTGCAGGAGCAGATGCAGACGTTATGAACGTTTGGCTAGCTCAATATGATGACTACTTGATAGTTTTGTGCACCATGCTTTATGGCTTAGAATCGAGACTTCAAAGATGTTTTGAACATCATGGACCATATGAGATGTTCCAGGAATTGAAGTTAATATTTCAAGCAAATACCCGAGTTGAGAGATATGAAGTCTCCAACAAGTTCTATAGCTAAAAGATGGAGGAGAATTGCTCAACTAGTGAGCATGTGCTTAGATTGTCTGGGTACTACAATCGCTTGAATCAAGTGGGAGTTAATCTTCCAGATAAGATAGTGATTGACAGAATTCTCTAGTCACCATCACCAAGTTAGTAGAACTTCGTGATGAACTATAGTATGCAAGGGATGATGAAAATGATTCCCGAGTTTTTCTCATGATGATGAAATCGATGAAGGTAGAAATCAAGAAAGAGCATCAAGTGTTGATGATTGACAAGACCACTAGTTTCAAGAAAAGGGCAAAGGGAAAGAAAGGGAAACTTCAAGAAGAATGGCCAACAAGCCGTCACTCCCGTGAAGAAGACCAAAGCTGGACCAAAGCCTGAAACTGAGTGCTTACACTGCAAAGGAAATGGTCACTGGAAGCGGAAATGCCCTGAATATTTGGTGGATAAGAAGGATGGCAAAGTGAACAAGGGTATATTTGATATACAGGTTATTGATGTGTGCTTTACTAGTGTTTATAGTAGCCCCTGAGTATTTGATACTGGTTCAGTTGCTAAGAGTAGTAACTCGAAACGGGAGTTGCAGAATAGACAGAAACTAGTTAAGGGTGAAGTGACGATGTGTGTTGAAAGTAGTTTCAAGATTGATATGATCATCATCGCACACTCCCTATACTTTCGGGATTAGTGTTGAACCTAAATAAATGTTATTTGGTGTTTGCGTTGAGCATGAATATGATTTGATCGTGTTTATTGCAATACGGTTATTCATTTAAGTAAGAGAATAAACTGTTGTTCTGTTTACATGAATAAAACCTTATATGGTTACACACCCAATGAAAATGGTTCATTGGATCTCGATCGTAGTGATACACATATTCATAATATTGAAACCAAAAGATGCAAAGTTAATAATGATAGTGCAACTTATTTGTGGCACTGCCGTTTTGGTCATATCAGTGTAGAGTGCATGAAGAAACTCCATAAAGATGGATTTTCGGAATCACTTGGTTATGAATCATTTGATGCTTGCGAACCGTGCCTTTTGTGCAAGATGACTAAAACTCCGTTCTCCGGAACAATGGAACAAGCTACTGACTTATTGGAAATAATACATACCGACGTATGCGATCCAATGAGTGTTGATGCTCGTGGCAAGTATCGTTATTTTCTGACCTTCACAAGATGATTTGAGCAGATATGGGTATATCTACTTGATGAAACATAAGTCTGAAATAGTTGAAAGGTTCAAAGAATTTCAGAGTGAAGTAGAGAATCATCGTAACAAGAAAATAAAAGTTTCTACGATATGATCGCAGAAGTAAAATATTTGAGTTACGAGTTTGGCCTTCAGTTAAAACAATGTGAAATAGTTTCACTACTCACGCCACCTGGAACACCACAGTGTAATGGTGTGTACGAACGTCATAACCGTACTTTATTAGATATGGTGTGATCTATGATGTCTCTTACCGATCTACCACTATCGTTTTGGGGTTATGCATTAGAGACAGTTGCATTCACGTTAAATAGGGCACCATCTAAATCCGTTGAGACGACACCATATGAACTGTGGTTTAGCAAGAAACCCAAGTTGTCGTTTCTTAAAGTTTGGGGCTGCGATGCTTATGTGAAAAAGTTTCATCCTGATAAGCTCGAACCCAAATCGGAGAAGTGCGTCTGCATAGAATACCCAAAGGAAATTGTTGGGTACACCTTCTATCACAGATCCGAAGGCAAGATATTTGTTGCTAAAAATGGATCCTTTCTAGAGAAGGAGTTTCTCTCGAAAGAAGTGAGTGGGAGGAAAATAGAACTTGATAAGGTAATTGTACCTTCTCCCTTGTTGAAAAGTAGTTCATCACATAAATCTGTTCATGTGACTACTACACCAATTAGTGAGGAAGCTAATGATGATCATCATGTAACTTCAGATCAAGTTACTACCGAACCTCGTAGGTCAACCAGAGTGAGATCCGCACCAGAGTGGTACGGTAATCCCATTCTGGAGGTCATGTTACTTGACCATGACGAACCTACAAACTATGAGGAAGCGATGATGAGCCCAGATTCCGTAAAATGGTTTGAGGCCATAAAATCTGAGATATGATCCATGTATGAGAACAAAGTATGGACTTTGATGGATTTGCCCGATGATCGGCAAACCATAGAAAATAAATGTATCTTCAAGAGGAAGACGGACGTTGATAGTAGTGTTACTATCTACAAATCTCGACTTGTCGCAAAAAGGTTTTTGACAAGTTCAAGGTGTTGACTACGATGAAATTTTCTCAACTGTAGCGATGCTTAAGTCTGTCCGAATCATGTTAGCAATTGCCAAAATTTATGAAATCTGGCAAATGGATGTCAAAACTGCATTCCTTAATGGTTTTCTCAAAGAAGAGTTGTATATGATGCAACCAGAAGGTTTTGTCAATCCTAAAGGTACTAACAAAATGTGCATGCTCCAGCGATCCATCTATGGACTGGTGCAAGCATCTCGGAGTTGGAATATACGCTTTGATGAGTTGATCAAAGCATATAGTTTTGTACAGACTTACGGTGAAGCCTGTATTTACAAGAAAGTGAGTGGGTGCACTACAGCATTTCTGATAAGTATATGTGGATGACATATTGTTGATCGGAAATAATGTAGACTTATTCTGCAAAGCATAAAGGAGTGTCTGAAAGGAGTTCTTTAAAATAAAGACCTCAGTAAAGCTACTTACATATTGAGCATCAAGATCTATTGAGATAGATCAAGATGCTTGATAAGATTTTCAATGAGTACATACCTTGACAAGTTTTTGAAGTAGTTCAAAATGGAACAGTCAAAGAAGGAGTTCTTGCCTATGTTGTAAGGTGTGAAGTTGAGTAAGACTCAAGACCCGACCATAGCAGAAAATAGAAAGAGAATGAAAAGTTGTTCCCTATGCCTCAGTCATTGGTTCTATAAAGTATGCTATGCTGTGAACCAGACCTATTGTATACTCTGCCCTGGTTTGGCAAGGGAGTACAATAGTGATCTAGGAGTAGATCACTGGACATTGGTCAAAATTATCCTTAGTGGAATAAGGATATGTTTCTCAATTATGGAGGTGACAAAAGGTTCATCGTAAAAGGTTATGTCGATGCAAGTTTTGACACCGATCTAGATGACTCTAAGTCTCGATCTAGATACATGTTGAAAGTGGGAGCAATTAGCTAGAGTAGCTCCGTGCAGAGCATTGTAGACATAGAAAATTGCAAAATACATAATGGATCTGAATGTGAAAGACCCGTTGACTAAGATTCTCTCACAAGCAAAACATGATCACACCTTAGTACTCTTTGGGTGTTAATCACATAGCGATGTGAACTAGATTACCGAATCTAGTAAACCCTTTGGGTGTTGATCACATGGTGATGTGAACTATGGGTGTTAATCACATGATGATGTGAACTATCGATGTTAATCACATGGTGATGTGATCTAGATTATTGACTCTAGTGCAAGTGGGAGACTGAAGGAAATATGCCCTAGAGGCAATAATAAAGTTATTATTTATTTCCTTATTTCATGATAATTGTTTATTATTCATGCTAGAATTGTATTAATCGGAAACATGATACATGTGTGAATACATAGACAAACAGAGTGTCACTAGTATGCCTCTACTTGACTAGCTTGTTAATCAAAGATGGTTATGTTTCCTAGCCATAGACATGAGTTGTCATTTGATTAACGGGATCACATCATTAGGAGAATGATGTGATTGACATGACCCATTCAGTTAGCTTAGCACCCGATCGTTTAGAATGTTGCTATTGCTTTCTTCATGACTTATACATGTTCCTATGACTATGAGATTATGCAACTCCCGTTTACCGGAGGAACACTTTGTGTGCTACCAAACGTCACAACGTAACTGGGTGATTATAAAGGTGCTCTACAGGTGTCTCCGAAGGTACTTGTTGGGTTGGCGTACTTCGAGATTAGGATTTGTCACTCTGAATGTCGGAGAGGTATCTCTGGGCCCTCTCGGTAATGCACATCACATAAGCCTTGCAAGCAATGCAACTAATGAGTTAGTTGCGAGATGATGTATTATGGAACGAGTAAAGAGACTTGCCAGTAACGAGATTGAACTAGGTATTGGATACCGACGATCGAATCTCGGGCAAGTAACATACCGATGACAAAAGGAACAAACGTATGTTGTTATGCGGTCTGACCGAAAAAGATCTTCGTAGAATATGTAGGAACCAATATGGGCATCCAGGTCCCGCTATTGGTTATTGACCGGAGAGGTGTCTCGATCATGTCTACATTGTTCTCGAACCGCAGGGTCCGCACGCTTAAGGTCTCGATGACAGTTATATTATGAATTTATGAGTTTTGATGTACCGAAGGAGTTCGGAGTCCCGTATGAGATCGGGGACATGACGAGGAGTCTCGAAATGGTCGAGACGTAAAGATCGATATATTGGACGACTATATTCGGAGTTCAAAAGGTTCCGAGTGAGTCGGGTATTTTTCGGAGTACCGGAGAGTTACGGGAATTCGCCGGGGAGAAGTATTGGGCCTTATTGGGCCATACGGGAAAGAGAGAGGGGCTGCCTAGGGCAGGCCGCGCGCCCCCCCATGGCCTAGTCCAAATTGGACTAGGGGGAGGGGCCGCACCCCCTCGTTCCTTCCCTTCTCTCTTCCCCTTCCTTGTCTCCTACTCCTACTACTTGGAAGGACTCCTTGTTGGACTAGGAAAGGGGGAATCCTACTCCCGGTGGGAGTAGGACTCCCCTAGGGCGCACCATAGAGAGGGCCGGCCCTCCCCTCCTCCACTCCTTTATATACGGGGGCAGGGGCACCCCATAGACACACAAGTTGATCTTCGTGATCGTTCCTTAGCCGTGTGCGGTGCCCCCCTCCACGATATTACACCTCGGTCATATTGTAGCGGTGCTTAGGTGAAGCCCTGCGACAGTTGAACATCAAGATTGTCACCACGCCGTCGTGCTGACGGAACTCCTCCCCGAAGCTTTGCTGGATCGGAGCCCGGGGTGCGTCATCGAGCTATACGTGTGTCAAGAACTCGGAGGTGCCGGAGTAACGGTGCTTGGATCGGTTGGACCGGGAAGACGTACGACTACTTCCTCTACGTTGCGTCAACGCTTCCGCTTCGGTCTGCGAGGGTACGTAGACAACACTCTCCCCTCTCGTTGATATGCATCACCATGCTCTTGCGTGTGCGTAGGAAATTTTTGAAATTACTACGTTCCCCAACAAATTTTTCCATGTCTGCAATGTCTGCTTTCTTCTCATCGCTAATTCTTTTGTGTGAATGCAAAAGACACGACAGATCCCGTGGGGCTAGAGGATGGTGGTGTTCATCGATGAAATCCTTCACAAACTACTGACATGTTTCCTCCTGTCTTGTAATCACCAATTTAGCTTTACACCCTACACGGGATATACTCCGTGGCCTCCTTTTTCTATCTTCCATCTTCCTCTTCTTGTGCTTCTCTTCACGAACCCCTTCACGACTGCACACAAATTTCCTTGATATTATATGGAAGTTGGATCCATCTCACTCGACATAGCTTCTCCAGACACTAAAACCTTTCTCAAGACCATATTTGTTATAGAATCTATAACCTTCATCCTCACTATTAAACATCTTGTTGGCAATATGATAGTACTCCAGCATTGACTCATGACTTACATCTGCCATGTCTTCCGGCATCACCATTCAGATGAATAAAAATGCATGCAAAACCCAGTACAAAATCTTGCGTGGAATTTTAAACTTTGCTCCTTATACATGTTGTGGCAAGCAATCATAAACGCCCATAAACTAGATCCCCCATAAACTAGTGAGGCGACCATGGATGATGAAAAATTCTAAATTGAATTGCATGCACTAGGGAAACCTAAATCGATGATGACTAAACAAATCTAAGTAGGAAGTGCAGGCTACGAATCAAAGTAAGTTGAGATTCGAGCGATTCATACCTCAGGATGCAAGTCCAGAAGTGATGGGATCGACTGGGGGCGAGTTAATATAGCGCCGCCGCCGTCGCCGCCGACACTGCCACCACAGATGTCAGGCCTTAATCTTCTTCCTGCCGCCGGGCACTTCTTTTATAGTGAAGAGGACGAGGAGGAGGACTAGGACGACGCCGACGACAGTGAATTGGTTCCTCTCGCCGGGCTCGTCCGTTAGAAGGAAGGGGACGACAACAAGGACTTGACCTACTGGATCTAGATGTGGTTCTGGTCGTGGACTTGATCGGTTGAAAGCACAATACTTTACCCTGGACCATTGTGCCCTTCTGTGATTAAATTAATTAGGTTTATTCATTTTTAATCCCCCACCAGATCGGACGGCTAATAAAAATTGGAGGGGGCAAGTACTCGAAAGTACTCCCAGTACTGCCCCAATCACCGTAAAGGAGCTCTCATACATAACTACGACCTAAGACATATGGATACAAGGAAACGCTAGTGAGTTTGTAAATGATGATGCAACATTCTAATACAGCTATTAATAGACAAATTCACAATCCATCGAATTCCCCCTTTCTTAGAAACAACATTACAAGTAGACACCAGCAAGTGAAGCCTTTTCTTGAAACTACACGTCCCAATCTGATAAATGAGCTGGAGCCTTGTGTAACTCCAGCCAGCGGCAGAGCTACGTTGGGGCAGGGGGGGCACTTCCCCACACCCTTGGGATATTCTCTGAAGAATTTTCTGTAGCGGGAAATTAGAACCCGTATTCGAAGAAGTACAAAAGTGAAATAGCAATTCAGATGCCTATGGAACCGTCAAATGAAACTAGGATTCTTTAGTCCCTTGAGTTCGTTCCCCTTGATTAAGCTCATAAGAATTGAGAAGGTTGAATATAGCTTACTGGGCCTCTGCATGTGAACTCGGCACTGGCTCCTAGCAGCAGAGAACCGTCCTGGGCCGTCCCAGCAGCACAGGAAGAAGACCCCCATGACAATGGGTGAAACCACTGCCCGTGCCACCACAATGCCGAGTACAACGGCTTGCATGGTACGTGACTTTTGGAAGATCTCCATCCATGTGTTGTGTTCTGGGGACTGTCCATGTATCCCACTCTAGCAGATTGATGTGCGTTGGACCGCCAGAGCTGCGCTATACTATAGCACCCGCTACCAGCGGTCGGGTGGCTCACGCTCCCCTCTCACGGGCAAGAAGGAGATGATACTGCGACGTCATAGTGAAAGATCAAATTAAATCAACGACTACATTATCAAGGCATTGAGATGACGGTGGGCATGCCCCAAGAGAAGCGATCGACCTAGGAACTTATAATTTTCATTTTTAATGCTATTTTCTAGAAAACATTTTTCTTGCTTTTACTGAACACCCTGTAAAATCCCTCGGAAACAATCTGTTCACGGCGCGACTCAGTTGCTTGGGTGATTGGGACAAAGTGATTGAGGAGAGGGCCACATGGACCTTCAAGGGTAACCCTTCTATTGGCTCCATACGATGGTTTCACTAAGCCGACCTCGATTGGTTTATTCAACTACATGATGATTGGCAATCTGTAACCCAATTCTATTAGGGTAACACAGGTACATCTTCCGAGAAGCATCCTCCTCATCCTCTACTTTTTTGCTAAACGGCGTTCCGAAAGTTTAATTCAGCATCAACGTGACCTCAGGCAGGGTGATCCGTTATTGCCGCTTCTGTTCATCCAGGCCATTGACCCACTTCACAGATTGATCGTCAAAGCTGCTAAATTGGATATTTTCGACGATCTGCCAGCCCTGCGGCTTGCTGCTGCTGACAAAACCTCGTGTGGAAGCCAGTCACCGTCAGCCTTTTTTTGTTTTTTTAGTAAAGGTCACAATCAATTTTCTTTTTTTAGGAATAGGTTACGGTTACCTTTTTTTGAGACATGACACCCTTTATTAATTGTGAAGGTTCATACGAATTAATATAAATAATCTTTGGGGGGAACTTATGCCAAGTTTTGTTATAGATTTGGTAGCCAGCGATGTTGCTGAGCCCAGTGGTTAATGAAATTCTTTTCCACCGTAAAAAAAAAAGAGCCAAACATGATGCCTGGTAGAGAGAGAGGATACCGCTTTGGCGAGGTTATGGGCAATTGGGCATCAACATTAAAGTGCCGATTCGCATGGATAAATTAACGTCTCGGAACAAACTCCATTGAAAGTTGATCTCTCGTAAGATCGTCGCATGCCGGCAGGGGGTGTCAGCAGTGGCGGAGCTTAGTGAGGGCCATCCTGGGCCATCAGCCCCTCGAGGTCAAGCGCAAGGGCAAGAAAAAGTGCGCGTGGGCCGCAACCTGCTAAGCGGAATTTGGGGTGGGGCCCGTTGGGGGTGTGGGGCGAAGCCCCTGTTCCTCTTCCCTTCCCAGCCAAAAAATAAAATAAAATCAATACCCTCGTCTCGGGCGAAGTCATCGTGGTCGGCGGCGGCGGTGCCATAACGTGTTCGCGGGTGGCGGCGGCGGCGAGGGACAACGTGGGGGCGCTGCTGGAGCTGACGCCGCACAAGATGGCGGTGTGCCACCTCGTGCAGGTCTTCGCGCCGTCGTTCCCCTTCCAGTCCGTCGCCCACCACAACCGCCTCGGCCTCTTCCTCTTCTCCCTCACCCACGTACGTTCCTCTGGCTCCTACGCTCGTGTCCCCTTTCACTCTTGCCCATTTATCTCTCACTCGGTGCTACCATTTGATCTGGCCATGTCTTAGTCCTGTGGGGATTAGCGTTACCATTCTCTCTAAAGTCTAAACCCCCGCTTCATCCATACGGTAATTAGCGGCCAAATGTAGAATGGACCGCTCAAGTTCTGCGTATGGAGTGTCAATCAGTGTCTAGCATTCTGTAAAGCATCGATCAGCTCCTTTTCAAAAAAAAAAAATAGTAAAGCATCAGTTGTTTGCCTGCCTGTTCACTCGCTTTTGTTATTACAATTTCTCAGGAGCTGTTATGTTTTTGTATGATGAGCTTGACAGCTGATTCAGCCACATTCCCAATGATACACTATGACCTTGGGAATGGTATGTGCAGCTTGGATTTGGCTTGAGAGGATGCTCGTTGATACATTTGACATTGTTCGATTGCATGTAGTTTGTCTACTGTTTTTGATATCTACGGGTATATGTTACCAAGTTTGTGGCCTTGTGTATATTGCATTGTAGCTTCCCTTTTCTCGTCACCCTCTCCAGTGCAACATTTTCACTCATAGATGTCTTAACTCTTACCTTATTCTTCTTGCAGTCATGTGATGATTTTCTGGAACAGTCGCTGGAAGAACTTTTAAGGCAGTTGAAGGCGGTAGATGATTTAGTTAATGGCTGGCTCTGTGAGCAGTTGACAACCGCACTAGCTGGGCTCAACTCACCAGACGATTTGTTCACCTTTTTTGATAAGCTAAGAGGCGAGGTTCACAGTATGGATGGATTTTGTAGTCCTTGGTATTTCCTTCTTAATATATGGCTCCGAAATAGACAGCTTACCCTGCTGTATTTTTCGCCAGCTGTCGTGGCTGTGGGGGCACGAGCACCTATGGGGCAGGGAGCCCCTTCTGGTCCGGCAGGGAGCGGAGCGCGCGGGGGGATTTTACCCAGCTTCGGAGCTCTCCGGAGAGATAAAACTCCTACTGCTGCTTTGTGTTTCTATTCTGTTCTTGCTCGAAAGCGTGGGTATGCTGTGGTCTCGAATCAGTCGAACTGACCGAACCCCTTCTACGTGCGCATGGGCCTCCTTTTTATAGTCTAAAGGGGTCACCGACAGGTGGCAACGCAGAGAGAGGGGTAGAAAGGTAAAAACGCGGGTTGGTACAACCACTATCTACAGTGCCCCCTACCTAACTCTGACGGCAGGGGACAAGAGCATTTAATGCCCGTCCGGTCGCTCCAACAGTGCAGGAAACGACCGTTAGGGGCGCCACCGATCGCCACGATGGCCTCCTAGTCACCTTCGCTCGCCACCTCGCACCGCTAGGCTGCACAGCTACACGCCACGTGCACCAGGAATGATCCTGTGGCGACACGTCGTCGGGTGAGCTGGAGCGTGGGCGCAGAGTGGTGGCTTCGCCGCGGCAAGTGCCTTGCCGCAGTATCTGTCTTGTCGCACCCGCAAGCTTGCCGCTCGTTAGGTGTTGCCGGGACGCGCGGAGCGTCGTGGCAAGTCTTCTGTGGTGCCTTGGCTGGCCCTCCCGGCAAGCTCCTCTTGCCGGGGTCTTGACCTTCCCGGCAAGCTTCTCTTGTCGGGGCCTCACCGGGACGCGCGGCGCGTCGCGGCCAGTCTCTTGACATGCCTTTGTTGGCCTTCCCGGCAAGCTCCTCTTGCCGGGGCCTTGTTCTTCCCGGCAAGCACCTCTTGCCGGGGCCTTGTCTTCACAGTTAATACTTTGTTCTTGAATGGCAGTAAATGGAGATGATGGAGGATCTTGGCGGACGCCCGGCAAGCCTTGCCGCGGGGCGCTGCGACTGCCCGTGCACAAGTTCGGGGTACTAAGGTACCCCTACTTTAGTACACCAACAGGAGCCCCCGGGCCTGTGCCATACACGGTGCCGAGCGCTATTGGGCCAGGCCCAAAACAGGGCACGGGCACGCGCGGCCTGGGTCAAACCAAATCCACTCCGTATCCACTGCATCCTTTCGTAACGGCACGCGTCAATCGCGGCGTCGTGGGAGAGGTCGTGGGCAATACTTAAATCCAGGAAATGTGTAACGTTCACCTCCCCTGTTTATAAGCAGAGGGAACAGGGCCGTTCCCCCACCTTCGCCACTTGCGGTTCCTTCCTCCGAAAGCTCCGCCGCTCCCCTCTGCCTCCCAAGCCGAAAGAGAGCGGCGCTCCGCCGCCCGTCGCCGCCGTCGTACTCAACGCCTCCGCGCTCCCCCGCCGCTTCCGCCATGGCTCCGAAGACCAGCAAGGCCGAGAAGTCGGCCGAGGCGTTGCGGCTTGAGGCGCTGCGCAAGAAGCGAGTGCTTTTCCCTGCCGATCTCACCCCGAAGGCGCTGAGGGAGGAGTTCTACCTCTTCTGGTCGACGCAGACGCGGGCGCATCCGCGCACGCCGGTGCTTTCCGCTAAGGCTTCCAAATCGAAGCGGTGCCCAAAAGGGTACTATTTCTTTCCGGTGTTCTTCTATTGCAGGCTCTGCCCACCTTTTTCGGATTTCTTCTGCGACATTATGAACACTTACGGGTTTCATCTTCTTGATTTCACCCCCAACGCCGTTCTGACAATGGCGGTTTTCGCACACCTCTGCGAGAACTTTGTTGGCATCCACCCAAATGTCGCTCTTTTTCGCCATTATTTCACCCCCCCCCCCGAGCCGAGAAAGGAGAGCCATTGTCTGGCGGAGTCGCCTGGACCTCACGAATCAGCATGAAGGAGGTGTATCTGACGGGCGAGCTCCGCAGCAAGTGGGATGAGTGGAGGGCGGAATGGTGCTGGATCTGTGATGCCAATCCGCAGCCATTCACCAACCTGCGCCAGGCTCGGGTAGTTCGCGGCGGCGACTGGGGTGCTCTGTCGCCGGACGATGCCAAGCTGAAGATTGCCACCACCCGAATCCTCCGGCTCAGGCTTGCCGGGCTCACAGCAGGGGCGGTTGGCGCGGATTTCCTTCGCCGTCGCATCGCCCCTCTGCAGAAGAGGGGGAGGCCCGCCTGGCAGTTTGGCGGCCCGGCGGATATCATGAGGCTGCGCCCGGGCCTCAATTTCAACTTCACAGTTCTGGAGCTTGACGGGATGCTGAGGGAGCTGTTCAAGCACGACGCCAACCATCCAGAGTGGTTCAGGCTGCCGCAGGGCGTCATCCCATTGTGCAACAACTCCCAGCGCGATCGCATCTGCGCAATGATGCCAGAGTGCGATTCGCACGGGATAATCCCAACTTGGATGGAGCCCGCTGACGAGGTCGTGCAGCAATTCTTCGATGGCTTGGCGGAGGTAGCAGTCAACTCCGACGAGCAGAGGCTCCTCACCCGCCCCACCACCGAGAACGAGATGCGCTACATCGCCACCAGGGCCGAAGAGGCGGCAGCAGCCGCCGCCGCAGGTGAGTTCGGCTTCACGCTGGAGGAGGCAGAGGCGGCCGAGGCGGCAAGCCTTGCTGACAGGGAGGACCTTGCCGGAGAGGTCGTTGGCGAGGGGGAGCCCGAGGCCGAAACGAGCGAGCTCGCCGAGGGCGCGAGCGGCCAGCCGTCTTCGAGTAGCTTGCCGCAGGCGGAGCCCCCAGCGCAACCCCATTTCCAACCAAGGAGGCGCCTCCGTCGAGTTGGAGATACGGCAGGAGGACAGGCAGTCGAGCAGCCGAGGCGCCGTGGGACACGCTCCACCGCGGCAAGTACCGTTGCCGCGGGAGGGTCCCAGGCCGTGCCATCAACTAGGGCGGGGTCTTCCCGGGCCGGCACGCCTGATCCTGCCGCAGCTCCCGGCAAACGTCGAAGGGAGCCTACTCCTCCGCCATGCCGCGCAGAGAGGGTACCGGACTTCGACCTCTCCGCGCTGAGCTCCGATGACGATGAAGAGGAGGTTGAGGAGGAGTAAGACTTTCTTCTCGCTGTTCTCGATTTTCTTTGATCCTTGCCGTCTCTTGTCTTGCATCTGATCTGCTTCTCTCTGAATCCCTGCTCTATTTTAGGACTCTGGCCGAGAGGGCGGCGAAGAGGGCCAAGGTCCCCGTGGTTGTCATCGAGGACGATCCTGCCGTGACAGCAGAAGACACGTCTGAGACCACCTTGACGGACCCGATTCCTTCTCCTCGCAGCAGCCCCCAGCACAGCCCCCATCGTTAGTGTTTGGTTTACTCCCCGTTGTGGGCCGCGCATGGGTGCTTTTCTTCTTCTGCTGATATCTCGATTGTTGATCCATTCATGTAGGAGCAGAGCGGGCCCATCAGGAGCAATCAGAAACTGCTCCGGAGGTGCTGTCTGCTTCGACTACGCCGCCAAGGGGCGATTCTCCGACAAGGGAGCGCTCCCTGACAAGAGAGAGGTCCCCGGCAAGGGAAGGATCCAGTGAGCCCCCAGTGGTGGAGCCCATGGTCACGGAGCCCAGCACAGGTAACACTCTTCGTCGGAAATTTTCCCTTGGGTTTTTCTTCTTTTGATCTTCTTTCTCTTTTTGAATATTTGCTTGACTTTTCCTTCCTCTTCCTGTACTCAGATCCCCCTCTCGCAGACCCGATGGAGATTGAGGCCACCGGTGAGGAAGGCGCACGCGGCGATACTAGAGACGCCGCCGCTGACGAGGAAGAGGCCGGCGCTGATGAACCCGCCGACGACGAAGCCGCCAAGGCTGCTGGCGCAGGAGCTGGCGAGGGGTCCGGCGATCGTACTGACGACCCGGAGGGTACAGGAGCGCAAGGCGCTGCACCGACCGCCGACCCCTCCGCTGCTGATGCAGCGCCGGGCTCCTAGGAGCCCCAGCCAGGCGCATACTTGAAGGCCGGCGAGGGCGTATACATCAAACTTCCCTGGGCGTCGAGCTCCAGGGCGCCGGTTGAAGGAGAGGAGTTTGATGGAGAAGTACTTGCCTCTGCTGGGCTAGCAGTGGTGGACGCGCCGAGCAGCAGCAGCGGCGAGTCCGAGGAGGAGCAGCTGCTCCGGAAGTTGGTGTCACTCTACCGTGCCCGGCAAGCGAAGCTCGAGTCCCGGGAAGCGCTTGTCGCGCAGGCGGGAGTTTACATAAAGAAACACGGGCAGGAGCTCCGGAACCGCAACCAGGAGGCCCTCCGATCCATTGCGGAGGAGAGGGCGCAACTTGGCGAGGCAAGGGAGGCGTTCATCCTGGAAAAGGCTGAAGCCGAGGAGCAGCAGAGGCTCGCCGCCGAGGAGATGTCCAGGCGGGAAGGTGAGCTGACACAGAAGAAGGCTAGTCTGGACAGCCACGAGGAGGAGCTCGAAGCCCGGGAGCGATTGCTTGGCGGGACACTCAAGGAGGCGAAGGATGCCGCCGCGGCTGCTGAGGCCGCCAAGAAGGAGTTAGAGGAAAGAGTGGCGCAGCTGGAGGCAGATATGGGAAAGAAGAATGAAGAGCTTGCCGCACTCCAGCGCGAACGCGAGAAGGATGCACTTGCCCATGGCGATCTGCAGGCTCAACTTGCCAAGAAGATCAAGGAACTGAACGCCGCCAAGGACTCAAGCGCTGATCTGGAATTGAGGCTGGCCACCTTGACGGAGACACTGGATGCCGCCAAGAAGCGAGAGGATGACTTGAAGAAAGAGCTCAAGAGCAACGAGGAGCTGCTGACGAGGGCCGCTGAGACTCAGAACACCTTCCGGGCTACGGTGGAGCTCTGGACAGAGGGCCTCGTCAACATTGTTGCATCGATCGACGAGGAGCTGGCGGAGCTGGACTTGGCGGGCTTTGGGTACTCCCCCGACGAGAACCTCCAGCCCAGCGCCAAGCTTATTCTTTTCTTCAAGGGCGTGGTGACGGCTCTCCAGCAGCTCCGGGAAAGGATCCCGAAGAAGCTGGCCGACGAGTCGCGTGCAATCTGCGCCAAGGTCTTGGAGAAGGTGTTGGTGAAGATACTCTTCCGCAACCCGAACCTCGACCTCTCCCGCGTCCTCAAGAAGCTGCCGGCAGGTGCTGATCTTGAAGAGCTCAAAGCCATTGTCGCACCCATTGTGGACAAGGTCAATGAAGTCAAGAGGGTCGATGGCGAGCGTGTGGATTAGGCCACCCTTCTTCTCCTTTTTCTTGCCGCTGCTAAATATGTCATAGGAACAACTTATTAGAGCGCGACAAGTTATTTATTGTAATATAACTTTACCCTGAGTACTGTCTGCAATGTTACTTCCTTTATTCGATTCCATTCCTTGTATGTTTTTACCCTATGCTTTTTGGGAACTTGCCGGCGCAAGCACACTTCCCACGAGCGCTGAGTGCGGAACATCAGCAGCCTGCTGGCGGTGTTGCCTCCGGCAAGAAACCTTGTCGGGGCTAGTCGCAGCACACTTTCATTGTTGAGCGGGCTCGAAACAAAGTAAGGGCGCAACTTAGCCACGAGCAGGTTCCTCCGCGCACAGGTTTTCCATACAAGGCATGGTCGTTCAAGGAATATAACTTTAAAAATTTAAAAACTGATTATGCTAGAGTTTTGACAACTTAGATTTTTTGTCTTTTATGTCCCGGCAAGTCCTAAGCTTCTTTGAACAACGCCTGGTCCACATGTTTATCCTCTCCTCTCCCCCCGGTGAACTTGTGGGCGGAGGAACCTTCTTTTTGAGCAAAAGAAAGAAGAGAAAATAAAGTTATGGAGCCTTAAGGCTCGTCATTGCTTACCGGGAGCAAGTTCTGCACAAAGTGTCAGTGTATACATGCTATAAAAGAAAAAGGCAAGTAATTTGGCAATATGTGTTGAACATACGATCTTTATTTATGCACGGGATCTGCGCCCGGCTTTGTACAAAGGGTTACATGCAACAGCGGCAAGGCTTGTACAAAAGGTGGTTGCCGGGACAGCAGGTTCCGGCAACCGCGCCTTATGGGTAAAACTTACGAAGATGCTCTATGTTCCAGGAGTTGCTCACCGGAATGCCATCTTTGGTCTCAAGGCGGACAGCGCCAGGCCTAGTGACTCGCTTTACCCGATAAGGGCCTTCCCACTTTGGCGTTAACTTGTTGGAATTCTTGGCGGATAGAACGCGCCGAAGAACAAGGTCGCCTTCCTCGAAACTTCTGGCGTTAACTTTGCGGCTATGGTAGCGGCGCAAAGCTTGCTGGAAACGAGCAGCTCGTACAGCAGCCTGAAGATGATCTTCCTCGAGGAGCAGCGCGTCATCTTGCCGCAGCTGCTCTTGCTCAAGCTCATCATAAGCGAGCACTCGAGGCGATCCGTATATGAGTTCCATGGGGAGAACTGCCTCCGCTCCACAGACAAGAGCAAAAGGTGTCTGTCCAGTGGCTCGATTTGGCGTCGTCCTGATCGACCAAAGAACCACTGGCAGCTCGTCGATCCAATTTCTTCCGCACTTGTGCAGCCTGTCGAAAGTTCTGGTCTTGAGCCCGCGCAGCACTTCAGCGTTTGCCCTCTCCGCTTGACCGTTGCTTCTCGGGTGAGCAACAGAAGCGAAGCAGATCTTGGCGCCAAGATCTTGGACATACTGCATGAAGGTGCGGCTCGTGAATTGTGTGCCGTTGTCGGTGATGATCCTGTTAGGGATTCCGAAATGGCAAACAATTGACCTGAAGAACTTGACAGCTGACTGTGCTGTCACCTTTCTCACTGCCTCCACTTCCGGCCACTTCATGAACTTGTCGATTGCCACGTACAAGTACTCGAAGCTCCCGACAGCTCAGGGAAAGGGGCCGAGGATATCGAGCCCCCAGACCGAAAATGGCCAGGATAAAGGGATCGTTTGGATAGCTTGAGCTGGTTGATGTATTTGCTTGGAGTGGAACTGGCACGCTTCACACTTGGTTACTTGTGCAGTTGCATCTTGGAGGGCTGTCGGCCAAAAGAAGCCTTGCCGGAAAGCTTTGCCGGCAATTGCTCTTGCGCCAATGTGGTGACCACATATGCCTCCGTGAATCTCTGCCAACAGCTCCTGTCCTTCTTCCCGGGAGATGCATTTCAATTTCACTCCGTTGAATCTTCTTCTGTACAGTATGTCATCGACAAACTGGTACATACTTGATTGCCGGGCTACTTTCTCTGCTTCTTCTTGTTCCTCGGGAAGTTCTCCTGTTTGAAGGAAACGGACTATTTGCTGTGCCCATGTCGGAGCTTGTGGCTCGACAACAAGGACTAAAGGTGCAAATGCTGCTGTGGGAACATCTGCTTCTACGGCAAGAATCTGGGATCTTGCCGGAGCGTGATGCTCCCCGGCAAGCGTGTCGGGACACAGCTTGTCGGGAGCGTCTGCTTCAACGAAACAAGCCCTAGGGCTTATCAGAGCAGACTGCTCCTCAGCACTTTCTGCGTTGATCTTGGGGACCTTCTTGGCGGCGGCTTCGGGGAGCTCTGCCGGAAAGTAGTCGCCAGTAACCAACTTTCTCTTCTTGTTCTGTCCAGTTGATGGTGTTACAGACGGCTGAGTCAGCTTGAGCACAAAAATTCCTGGTTCCATAGGTAACTTGAGTGCGGCACACTTTGACAGGCCATTTGCAATGTCGTTCTGAGCTCTTGGAACATGTTCCATCTGCAGGCCGTCAAAATGCTCTTCCAGCTTCCTCACTTCATCAATGTAGGCTTCCATCAACGGACCCTGATAATCTTTGTTAACTTGGCGGACGACAAGCTGCGAGTCACCCCTGACAATAAGCTTCTTGATCCCAAGTTCAGCAGCGATTCTGAGTCCGGCAAGCAACCCTTCATACTCTGCAGTATTGTTTGTTGCTTGCTCCTTGGGAAAGTGCATCTGGATCACGTACTTGAGGTGTTCTCTGGTGGGCGCGACAAGTAATACGACGGCACCGGCGCCTTGTAGCGAGAAGGCACCATCGAAGTACATGATCCATTCCTGGTTTGCTTCCTTGATGGGGATCCTTGTCTCTGGAGTTTCTTCATCGGGTGTTGGCGTCCACTCTGCTATGAATTCTGCCAATGCTCGGCTCTGAATAGTTGAAGTACTTTCAAACTTGAGGCCAAAGCTTGACAATTCCAGTGCCCACTCGACAATCCTGCCTGTTGCTTCTGGATTCTGCAATATCCTCTTCAACGGAAAGCGAGTGACAACCATGATCTCGTGTGCTTGAAAATAATGGCGCAGCTTCCTTGAGGCCATGAGGAGGCCGAAAAGCAACTTCTGCACACCAGAGTACCTTGATCTAGCCCCCTGCATAAGGGAACTGACAAAGTAAACTGGGCGCTGCACCATTTTCTTCTGTTTCTCTTCCGGCAACTGTGCATATCCATCCTCGCCGGGACCACAGCTTGTCGGGGAAGCCCCCTGCTTGTCGCTGGATTCGCTTGCCGCGGCTGCTGGCTCATCATCTGCCTCCCTCTCCGCTACTAACGCAACACTAACCACTTGATTGGTTGCCGCTAGATACAGCAGCAACTTCTCTTGTGGTTTAGGTGCGACAAGTACTGGAGTGGAGGATAGGTATTTCTTCAGGTCCTGTAGCGCAGCCTCCGCTTCCGGAGTCCATTTCATTGGACCTGCCTTTTTCAAAATTTTGAAAAATGGCAGGGCGCGCTCAGCAGACTTAGAGATGAACCTACTGAGAGCGGCAACGCAGCCGGCAAGCCTTCGCACATCCTTGACGCGCTTCGGGGCTTCAATCTGCTCGATGGCCTTGATCTTGTCGGGGTTGGCTTCAATCCCCCTCTGGGACACAAAGAACCCGAGAAGCTTGCCGGAAGGAACTCCAAACATGCACTTCTCGGGGTTCAACCTGAGATTGACCTTGCGCAGATTTGCAAAAGTCTCTTCCAGATCTTGAACCAAAGTTTCTCTGTCTTTGCTCTTGACCACTATGTCATCCATATATGCTTCTACATTCCTGTGCAGCTGTGGCCCAAAAGCATGACTGACTACTCTTGCAAACGTTGAACCAGCATTCTTTAATCTGAAAGGCATTCGTACAAAGCAGTACGTGCCACATGGAGTAATGAATGTGGTTTTCTCTTCATCCTCTTCTGCCATGAAGATCTCGTGGTATCCTGAGTATGCATCAAGAAATGAAAGCAGATCACATCCTGCCGTGGAGTCGACAATCTGGTCAATGCGCAGCAAGGGAAATGGATCTTTGGGACAAGCTTTATTAACATCCGTGAAGTCAATACAAAGCCTCCACTTCCCGTTCGCCTTGCGCACGACTACTGGATTGGCTAAACACGTTGGATGGAGTACTCCTCGAACGAGGCCTGCTGCTTCCAACTTCTTGATCTCTTCTGCAATGAACTCTTGGCGTTCCACCGCTTGTTTCCTGACTCTCTGCTTGACGGGCCGCGCGTGAGGATAGATGGCAAGGTGGTGCTCAATTACTTCCCTGGGAACACCGGGGATGTCAGATGGTTGCCATGCAAACACATCGACATTTGCCCGCAGGAAAGCAACGAGCGCGCTTTCCTATTTAGGGTCAAGCGTGGCACTGATGGTGAAGGTACCACCAGTGCCGTCCTCCTTGGCGGCCACTTTCTTGGTCTCTGGTGCAGCTGTCTTCGCCTTCTTGCACTTGCCGGTGGAGCTCGATGGTGCGTCTTCGACGGCAGCGCAGCACTCCGAAGAGGTGCGCTTGCCGGAGTGGGCATCAGAGCTACGCTTGCCGGACTTAGTCTTCTTCTTCTTCCCCCCGGGAGCTTCAGCGGCAAGTGGGTTGCGCTCTGCTGCGGCTGCTGCTTCCCGATAGATCTTGTCGGTACAGATAAGTGCATCCTTCTTGTCGCCCTGGACAGAAATGACACTTATCGGACTGGGCATCTTGAGCACATTGTAGGCATAGTGAGAGGCTGCCATGAACTTGGCAAGCGCCGGACGGCCGAGTATCCCATTGTACGGCAATGGGAAATCAGCAACGTCAAATGTGACTCTCTCTGTCCTGAAATTCAGCTCGCTGCCAAACGTCACTGGTAGTGTGATCTTCCCCTTTGGCTTGCTCCTTCCCGGGTTGATTCCTTGAAAGGTACCAGTCTCTTCGAGCTCGCTGTCGGGGATCTGGAGCTTCTTGAGCACTGCGGAGGAGATGAGATTCAGGCCGGCCCCGCCGTCAACCAACATCTTCGTGACCTTGAGGTTGCGGATAGTTGGCGAA
Organism: Triticum timopheevii; assembly: GCA_963921465.1. Lineage (NCBI taxonomy): Eukaryota > Viridiplantae > Streptophyta > Magnoliopsida > Poales > Poaceae > Triticum > Triticum timopheevii. Next base: position 539,960,804 of record OY997272.1, read on the forward strand.
ACCAACATCGGAAAGCACCCGACCGCAGTGATGCGATCAGGGTGATCCTTAACATCGAAGACGATGGGCGTGCTGGACCACTTGAGGGGCTTGCGCGATTCGACTGATGGTTCTGCTGCGTTCACCTCCCGCACCCACTGTTTAAGTTGGCGGTTGTGAGGTGTGCAGAGAAGCACCACCGTCAACGCACAAAACCTCCGTTGCCTTCTGAAACTCTTGCTCGTCGGTCTCATCCTCATCCATCTCATCATCCTCATCTTCGTCTTCGTCTTTGTCGCGGCCACGGGGAGGTCTGTCTCCTTGCGGCGGCTTGGCCTTGCCGCGGCGCCCTCCCCGGGTGAAGCGATTCTTGCCGGATCCTCCGCCACCTTCCTGGGCCTTCTCCTTGTCGCGACGCTCATATTCATCTTTCTGTAGCTCTGCCATCTGCTCAACCTTCTTGCATGCTGGAGGTCATGGCCCTTGGTGCGATGGATCTTGCAGTACTGCTTGCCGGAGCCGTCCTGCTTGTCGGCGGCCACCACAGCCTCGCCGGAGTCGCCAGCCGCTGCCGGACTGCTCAACAACTAGCACATCCTTAGCCTTTCTTTTTCTGTTGTTCCGCCTCCGGTTATTCGTTGCTGGAGGGGCGTCCTCACTGTCAGATCCTTCTGCTCCTACATTCTCTCCGGGGAGTTTCCTCCCCTCTTCAGCACGTGCACACTTGTCGGCCAGAGCATATAGCTCGCTGACATCTCTGATTTTGCACATCGCCATCTCCTCCCTCATCCTGCGGTTACGCATGTTCTGATGGAACACGCTGATAACCGCGGCAGGGTGGACGTCTGGGATGTTGCGCTGCACCTGGCTGAATCTCTGTATGTACTTGCGCAGGGGTTCTCCTTCCTTCTGGGCAAGCAAATGAAGATCGCTTTCCTGGCCATGGGGCTTGTGGCCGCCTGTGAAGGCGCCGACAAACTGATGGCACAGGTCCGCCCACGAAGAGATGGAGTTGTCCGGCAAGTGCATGAGCCAAGATCTGACGTTGGGCTTGAGTACCAGCGGGAAGTAGTTGGCGAGGATCTTCTCGTCGCGCCCCCCAGCAGCTTGCACCGCGATGGTGTAGACGCTGAGGAACTCCGACGGATGTATCCTGCCATCGTACTTCTTGGGTACGTCTGGCTTGAAGTTCTTGGTATTGGGCCACTGGACTTGCCGCAGCTCACGAGTGAACGCAGGGCAACCTACCGCGTACGGCAAGTCTCCTGGTTCCCCTGGCGCATGCATATCGACAGTGGGCCCAGCGCGCTGGTCAGACTGACGTCGCGCTTCTCTCCGACGCTCGATACGAGTGCGAGCGTCTTTATGTCGTCGTTCTTGAAGAACTTGGCGCTGATCGCGGTGAGCTCGCGGGTCCGACAATGCGGTGGAGTCGGCGTCGAGGTTGGCCCGACGAGTCGGCGATCTTGGCCTTCGGGGCGGGGAGTGCACGGTGGTGGCACCCCCAGCAATCTTGTCGGCGTCGGCTTGTGCCTGGGTGTCTTGCCAGGGCTTCGATGCGCTCGGTTGTCGGGGCTTGTCGCCGTTGGCGAAGCCGATGAGGCTCTGAATGGTCATCCTCCAGTCATCAACCTTGTGTGGTGCTGGAGGGTAATCTAGAAGCAGCTTGGCTCGGGCCAGCGCTTCCTCTGGAGTCTTGGGTGGCGGCGGTGACGAGCGACGCGAGGAGCGGGATATGCTCGGACTCCCAACTGGGTTGGAAGGAGCAGTACCCCGTCCAGGTGACCGCACCTCGCTCGCGCCAGCATGCTGGCGTGCACGCTAGTCTTGAACGCCCCGAGATCCACCAGCTTGGCCTTGCTCCAACGCGAGCACGGTGCTAGGAGCACCGTGGCGTTGTCGATCTTGCCCCTCCTGGGAGGGGTGCGGTGGATGTACAGACGCTGAAGCTTGCGGGGCCTTGTCCTTGGACCTGGTGACGACATGAGTCCCACCGTCGGCGCCCGCTCCTCCATCGGCGTCTACTCCACCGCCCGTTTGCTCCAGCGGTGGCGGTGGAATCGACGTAGACGGAGCGGCCACCTCCGAAGTCTTCTTCTTCGGTGGCATGTCGATGAAGATGTTGATGTAGCGCGCGCGGAGACCGGATCAGGTTCGCACGAACTCGACGCCCCCTACCTGGCGCGGCAAAGATGTCGTGGCTGTGGGGGCACGAGCACCTATGGGGCAGGGAGCCCCTTCTGGTCCGGCAGGGAGCGGGGTGCGCACGAAGAGCAGATCGAGGTCGAGCGCGCGGGGGGATTTTACCCAGCTTCGGAGCTCTCCGGAGAGATAAAACTCCCACTGCTGCTTTGTGTTTCTATTCTGTTCTTGCTCGAAAGCGTGGGTATGCTGTGGTCTCGAATTAGTCGAACTGACCGAACCCCTTCTACGTGCGCATGGGCCTCCTTTTTATAGTCTAAAGGGGTCACCGACAGGTGGCAACGCAGAGAGAGGGGTAGAAAGGTAAAAATGCGGGTTGGTACAACCACTATCTACAGTGCCCCCTACCTAACTCTGACGGCAGGGGACAAGAGCATTTAATGCCCGTCCGGTCCCTCCTACGGTGCAGGAAACGACCGTTAGGGGTGCCACCGATCGCCACGATGGCCTCCTAGTCACCTTCGCTCGCCACCTCGCACCGCTAGGCTGCACAGCTACACGCCATGTGCACCAGGAATGATCCTGTGGCGACAACACGTCGGGTGAGCTGGAGCGTGGGCGCAGAGTGGTGGCTTCGCTGCGGCAAGTGCCTTGCCGCAGTATTTGTCTTGTCGCTCCCGCAAGCTTGCCGCTCGTCTGGTGTTGCCGGGATGCGCAGAGCGTCGTGGCAAGTCTTCTGTGGTGCCTTGGCTGGCCCTCCCGGCAAGCTCCTCTTGCCGGGGTCTTGACCTTCCCGGCAAGCTTCTCTTGCCGGGGCCTCGCCGGGACGCGCGGCGCGTCGCGGCCAGTCTCTTGACATGCCTTTGTTGGCCTTCCCGGCAAGCTCCTCTTGCCGGGGCCTTGTTCTTCCCGGCAAGCACCTCTTGCCGGGGCCTTGTCTTCACAGTTAATACTTTGTTCTTGAATGGCAGTAAATGGAGATGACGGAGGATCTTGGCGGACGCCCGGCAAGCCTTGCCACGGGGCGCTGCGACTGCCCGTGCACATGTTCGGTGTACTAAGGTACCCCTACTTTAGTACACCGACACCATCTCGCTTCACCAGATGGTGGAAATGTGGAAGATGAATTTCTGGACCCTGATAGTCAGCTTGGAGTTTTCCTTCGTTGCTGTATACTGGCCTTCAATTCAATGACTTTTGAGGTGCTACAAGTAGAATACTGCATTCACAGCCCTTTATTTTGATATTTGTATGCCATTCTTTTGATTTTTTATTGTCAGGACCAGAACCAAGGTACTACTGAAGAGAAGACAGAAGCAGAAGATTCAGCTAACCAACGGCCCAGATGCAAGAAGATCAACGGCTCGGATGAATCCTCGCATCTCCTACCAGATTAAATGCAACCACTCTTATGTAACTGTTACTACAGTGACAGCCACGGAGCTGTCTCCGTCCTTATAACCTATAGCTCGAGAAGTCTCTGGTCAAGTCGATATTTTCCTCAATTCATAGCTTAGCTTAGAACCCTAGACTCTGTACTGCTAAGACGGGGTATCTTACCTCCGATCTACATCAAACTTGTACCAAATATTCTTGTTCTGGACTCGGTGAGTGATGAAATGAGTAGATCGAGCGATTCCCCTTGGATTGGTGCTTACAAAGGTATCAGAGCAACATGTTTGTCCTCGGCGAAGGAGGACGACAGCGATTCGAGCAGCGGAGAGCAGAAGGTTGGGATCTCTCGTAAAATCCCTCCCGTCCCTCCCTGTTCGTGACGGCAGTGTGTTCAGGTGGCGGCGACACGGCGGCAGTCAAATTCGGGCACGGATCCTTGAGTCCGAGCCGGTTGCTAGGAGAAATTCTCCTGGTGGTAAAATTCCGGTCTTTGCAGGGATCCGTGCGTCAAGGAGTCGCAGGAGGTGATTCGGGTCGGTAGGCATCGGTGGTAGCAGGTCGAAAACATGGTGGACACAAGAGCAAAGGTGCGGATCATCATCGACAGAGTGGAGAAAGAAGTGGCCGATCTGCGGGCTGAAATAGAAGGACTCCAAGATCTTCGACAGGAAGTAAAACAGTTGTGGGCAGAAATGGTGACTATGCCAAAGGTGGAGGCCAAGCTGGCTGATATGAATTCAGAGATTCGGAAAACATTACAGCAAATTCTTCAGAAACTGTCATTGGGAAATCAGAAAACAGAGGTAGTGTCACTGAGTGTTCCACCCCCAGTGTGTACAGGGACAGCGAGGGCCAGTATACCTCCTGCCATTCCTATATCAGATATAACAAGTGAGGATCAACAGCCAGTGAACAGAAATTTACATCAAGAGTTTAACAGCAAAGCAAGTATTCCAATGAGCAAATTGTCAGAAGTAACAGCTGGTATATCACATACAAAACTGTTCACAGAAAGCACAAGAGTACACACAGAGAAACAACAGGACGTACAGGGACAATAACATTTCAGGTTAACTCCAGAAAGTACAAGTGTAGCAGTTCAGGCACATACCTTGGGATATTCTGGTAACAGTGGATATTTTGCTCCCATAACCGCCCCACTGTACAACCCAATTCCTACATACAATCCTATTACAGGACAGTACATCAGCATGTCAACTTCTGGTTGCTCTCAACCACTAGTATATCAAGCAGTTGGAAACTTATATAATGCTCAGAGAAATCAGCATGCCACTCAGCTGGGAGGTCCTTATTTTGCTGAAGCTGTGTTAAAATGACCTAGGCTGGAAATGAAGGAAATATGCCCTAGAGGCAATAATAAAGTTATTATTTATTTCCTTATTTCATGATAAATGTTTATTATTCATGCTAGAATTGTATTAACCGGAAACATAATACATGTGTGAATACATAGACAAACATAGTGTCACTAGTATGCCTCTACTTGACTAGCTCGTTGAATCAAAGATGGTTAAGTTTCCTAACCATAGACATGAGTTGTCATTTGATTAACGGGACCACATCATTAGGAGAATGATGTGATTGACTTGACCCATTCCGTTAGCTTAGCACTTGATCGTTTATTATGTTGCTATTGCTTTCTTCATGACTTATACATGTTCATATGACTATGAGATTATGCAACTCCCGTTTACCGGAGGAACACTTTGTGTGCTACCAAACGTCACAACGTAACTGGGTGATTATAAAGGAGCTCTACAGGTGTCTCCGAAGGTAAATGTTGGGTTGGCGTATTTCGAGATTAGGATTTGTCACTCTGATTGTCGGAGAGGTATCTCTTGGCCCTCTCGGTAATACACATCACTTAAGCCTTGCAAGCATTACAACTAATAAGTTAGTTGTGAGATGATGTATTACGGAACGAGTAAAGAGACTTGTCGGTAACGAGATTGAACTAGGTATTGGGATACCGACGATCGAATCTTGGGCAAGTAACATACCGATGACAAAGGGAACAACGTATGTTGTTATGCGGTTTGACCGATAAAGATCTTCGTAGAATATGTGGGAGCCAATATGGGCATCCAGGTCCCGCTATTGGTTATTGACCCGAAACGTGTCTCGGTCATGTCTACATAGTTCTCGAACCCGTAGGGTCCACACGCTTAACGTTTCGTTGATGATATAGTATTATATGAGTTATGCATGTTGGTAACCGAATGTTGTTTGGAGTCCCGGATGAGATCATGGACATGACGAGGAACTCCGGAATGGTTCGGAGATAAAGTTTGATATATGGGATAATAGTGTTTGATCTCCGGAAGGGTTCCGGAATTCACCGGAAGAGGTTCCGGATGTTTCCCGAAATGTTTGGGTACGAGAACACGTTATTTGGGCCAAAGGGGAAAGCCCACAAGGTTTTTGGAAAGCGCAAAAGGAAGTTTTGCGGAGTCCAGGGGCCAGACGCCAGGGTCCCTAGCGTCTGGGTCGAGACGCCGGGAACCCTAGCGTCTGGTCCTGGAGTCCGAGAAGGACTCTTGCCTTTCGGGTGAAACCGACTTTGTGGAGGCTTTTACTCCAAGTTTTGACCCCACGGCTCAACATATAAATAGAGAGGTAGGGCTAGCACCCAAGACACATCAAGAAACACCAAGCCGTGTGCCGGCAACCCCGTCCCCTCTAGTTTATCCTCCGTCATAGTTTCTGTAGTGCTTAGGCGAAGCCCTGCGGAGATTGTTCTTCACCAACACCGTCACCACGGCATCGAGCTGAACGTGTGCAGAACTCGGAGGTGCCGTGCGTTCGGTACTTGGATCGGTCGGATCGTGAAGACGTACGACTACATCAACTGCGTTGATAAACGCTTCCGCTTAGCGATCTTCAAGGGTATGAAGATACACTCCCCCTCTCGTTGCTATGCATCACCATGATCTTGCGTGTGCGTAGGAAATTTTTTGAAATTACTACGTTCTCCAACGGTGGCATCCGAGCCTAGGTTTTATGCGTAGATGTCATATGCACGAGTAGAACACAAGTAAGTTGTGGGCAATACAAGTCATATTGCTTACCAGCATGTCATACTTTGGTTCAGCGGTATTGTTGGATGAAGCGGCCCGGACCTACATTACGCGTACGCTTACGCAAGACTGGTTTTATCGCCGTGCTTTGCACACAGGTGACTAGCGGGTGTCAGTTTCTCCAACTTTAGTTCAACCGAATGTGGCTACGCCCGGTCCTTGCGAAGGTTAAAACAGTACCAACTTGACGAACTATCGTTGTGGTTTTTGATGCGTAGGTAAGAACGGTTCTTGCTCAGCCCGTAGCAGCCACGTAAAATTTGCAACAACAAAGTAGAGGACGTCTAACTTGTTTTTGCAGGGCATGTTGTGATGTGATATGGTCAAGACGTGATGCTATATTTTATTGGATGAGATGATCATGTTTTGTAACCGAAGTTGTCGGCAACTGGCAGGAGCCATATGGTTGTCGCTTTATTGTATGAAATGCAAACGCCATGTAATTGCTTTACTTTATCACTAAGTGGTAGCGATAGTCGTAGAAGCAATAGATGCCGTAACGACAACGATGCTACGATGGAGATCAAGGTGTCGCGCCGGTGACGATGGTGATCACGACGGTGCTTCGGAGATGGAGATCACAAGCACATGATGATGATGGCCATATCATATCACTTATATTGATTGCATGTGATGTTTATCCTTTATGCATCTTATCTTGCTTTGATTGACGGTAGCATTTTAAGATGATCTCTCACTAAAATTATCAAGAAGTGTTCTCCCTGAGTATGCACCGTTGCGAAAGTTCTTCGTGCTGAGACACCACGTGATGATCGGGTGTGATAGGCTCTACATTCAAATACAACGGGTGCAAAACAGTTGCACACACGGAATACTCAGGTTAAACTTGACGAGCCTAGCATATAACAGATATGGCCTCGGAACACGGAGACCGAAAGGTCGAGCGTGAATCATATAGTAGATATGATCAACATATTGATGTTCACCGTTGAAACTACTCCATCTCACGTGACGATCGGACATGGTGTAGTTGATATGGATCACGTAATCACTTAGAGGATTAGAGGGATGTCTGTCTAAGTGGGAGTTCTTAAGTAATATGATTAATTGAACTTAAATTTATCATGAACTTAGTCCTGGTAGTATTTTGCAAATTATGTTGTAGATCAATAGCTTGCATTGTTGCTTTCATATGTTAATTTTGATATGTTCCTAGAGAAAATTGTGTTGAAAGATGTTAGTAGCAATGATGCGGATTGGATCCGTGATCTGAGGTTTATCCTCATTGCTGCACAGAAGAATTATGTCCTTAATGCACCGCTAGGTCACAGACCTATTGCAGGAGCAGATGCAGACGTTATGAACGTTTGGCTAGCTCAATATGATGACTACTTGATAGTTTAGTGCACCATGCTTAATGGCTTAGAATCGGGACTTCAAAGACGTTTTGAACGTCATGGATCATATGAGATGTTCCAGGAATTGAAGTTAATATTTCAAGCAAATACCCGAGTTGAGAGATATGAAGTCTCCAACAAGTTCTATAGCTAAAAGATGGAGGAGAATCGCTCAAGTAGTGAGCATGTGCTTAGATTGTCTGGGTACTTCAATCGCTTGAATCAAGTGGGAGTTAATCTTCCAGATAAGATAGTGATTGACAGAATTCTCTAGTCACCATCACTAAGTTACTAGAACTTCGTGATGAACTATAGTATGCAAGGGATGACGAAAATGATTCCCGAGCTCTTCGTGATGTTGAAATCGACGAAGGTAGAAATCAAGAAAAAGCATCAAGTGTTGATGATTGACAAGACCACTAGTTTCAAGAAAAGGGCAAAGGGAAAGAAAGGGAAACTTCAAGTAGAATGGCAAACAAGTTGTCACTCCCACAAAGAAAGCCCAAAGCTGAACCAAAGCCTGAAACTGAGTGCTTACACTACAAAGGAAATGGTCACTGGAAATGGAAATACCCTGAATATTTGGTGGATAAGAAGGATGGTAGAGTGAACAAGGGTATATTTGATATATAGGTTATTGATGTGTACCTTACTAGTGTTTATAGTAGCCCCTGAGTATTTGATACTTGTTCGGTTGCTAAAAATTAGTGACTCGAAACAAGAGTTACAGAATAAACAGAGACTAGTTGAGGGTGAAGTGACGATGTGTATTGGAAGTGGTTCCAAGATTGATATGATCATCATTGTACACTCCCTATACTTTCGAGATTAGTGTTAAACCTAAATAAATGTTATTTGTCACTTGCGTTGAACATGAATATGATTTGATCATGTTTATTGCGATACGGTTATTAATTTAAAGTCAAAGAATAATTGTTGTTCTGTTTACATGAATAAAACCTTCGATGGTCATACACCCAATGAAAATAGTTTGTTGGATCTCGATCATAGTGATCACATATTCATAATATTGATGCCAAAAGATGCAAAGTTAATAATGATAGTGCAACTTATTTGTGGCACTGCCGTTTGGGTCATATCGGTGTAAAGCGCATCAAGAAACTCCATGTTGATGGGTTTTTGGAATCACTTGGTTATGAATCATTTGATGCTTGCGAACCGTGCCTTTTGGGCAAGATGACTAAAACTCCGTTCTCCGGAACAATGGAACAAGCTACTAACTTATTGGAAATAATACATTCCGATGTATGCGATCCAATGAGTGTTGATACTCGTGGCAAGTATCGTTATTTTCTGACCTTCACACGATGATTTGAGCAGATATGAGTATATCTACTTGATGAAACATAAGTCTGAAATAGTTGAAAGGTTCAAAGAATTTCAGAGTGAAGTGGAAAAATCATCTAACAAGAAAATAAAGTTTCTATGATCTGATCATAGAATGAATTTTTGAGCTACGAGTTTTGCCTTCATTTTAAACAATGTGGAATAGTTTCACAGCTCACGCCACATGGAACACCACAGCGTAATGGTGTGTCCGAACGTCGTAACCGCACTTTATTGGATATGGTGCGATCTATGAAGTATCTTACCGATTTACCACTATCGTTTTAGGGTTATGCATTAGAGACAGCTGCATTCACGTTAAAAGGGCACCATCTAAATCCATCGAGACAACACTATATGAACTGTGGTTTAGCAAGAAACCCAAGTTGTCGTTTCTTAAAGTTTGGGACTACGATGCTTATGTGAAAAAGTTTCATCCTGATAAGCTCAAACCCAAATCGGAGAAGTGCGTCTTCATAGAATACCCAAAGGAAACTGTTGGGTACACCTTCTATCACTGATCTGAAGGCAAAACATTCGTTGCCAAGAATGGATCCTTTCTAGAGAAAGAAGTTTCTCTCGAAAGAAGTGAGTGGGAGGAAAGTAGAACTTGATGAGGTAACTGTACCTTCTCCCGAATTGGAAAATAGTTCATCACTGAAATCAGTTCTAGTGATTTCTACACCAATTAGTGAGGAAGCTAATGATGATGATCATTAAACTTCAGATCAAGTTACTACAGAACCTCGTAGGTCTTCCAGAATATGGTCCGCACCAGAGTGGTACGGTAATCCTGTTCTGAAACTCATGTTACTGGACCATGATAAACCTACGAACTATGAGGAAGCGATGATGAGCCAAGATTCCGCAAAATGGCTCGAGGCCATGAAATCTGAGATAGGATCCATGTATGAGAACAAAGTGTGTACTTTGGTGGACTTCTCCGAGTATCAGCAAACCATAGAAAATAAATGGATTTTCAAGAGGAAGACGGTCGTTGATAGTAGTGTTACTATCTACAAAGCTCGACTTGTCGCAAAAAGGTTTTCGACAAGTTCAAGGCCTTGACTACAATGAGATTTTCTCAACTGTAGCGATGCTTAAGTCTGTCCGAATCATGTTAGCAATTGCCACATTTTATGAAATTTGGCAAATGGATGTCAAAACTGCATTCCTTAATGGTTTTCCTAAAGAAGAGTTGTATACGATGCAACCAAAAGGTTTTGTTGATCCAAAAGGTGCTAACAAAGTGTGCAAGCTCCAGCAATCCATTTATGGACTGGTGCAAGCATCTTAGAGTTGGAATAAACGCTTTGATAGTATGATCAAAGCATATGGTTTTATACAGACTTTTGGAGAAGCCTGTATTTACAAGAAAGTGAGTGGGAGCTCTGTAGCATTTCTGATATTATATGTAGATGACATATTATTAATTAGAAATGATACAGAATTTCTGGATAGCATAAAGGGATACTTGAATATAAGTTTTTCTATGAAAGACCTCGGCGAAGCTTCTTACATATTGGGCATCAAGATTTCTAGAGATACATCAAGACGCTTAATAGGACTTTCACAAAGCACATATCTTGATAAAGTTTTGAAAAGGTTCAAAATGGATCAGGCGAAGAAAGGGTTCTTGCCTGTATTACAAGGTGTGAAGTTGAGTCAGACTCAATGACCGACCACAGCAGAAGAATGAAAGTCATTCCCTATGCCTCAGTCATAGGTTCTATAAAGTATGCTATGCTGTTAACCAGACCTATTGTATACCTTGCTCTGAGTTTGGCAAAGGAATACAATTTTGATCTAATAGTAGATCACTAGACAACGGTCAAAAATATCCTTAGTGAGGACTAAGTAGATGTTTCTCGATTATGGAGGTGATAAAAGAGTTCGTTGTAAAAGTTACATCGATGCAAACTTTTACACTGGTCCAGATGACTCTAAGTCTCAGTTTGGATACATATTGAAAGTGGGAGCAATTAGCTAGAGTAGCTCCACGCAAAGCATTGAAGACATGGAATATTTGCAAAATACATACGGCTCTGTAACTGACAGACCCGTTGACCAAACTTCTCTCACGAGCAAAACATGATCATACCTTAGTACTCTTTTCGGTGTTAATCACATATATAGCAATGTGAACTAGATTATTGACTCTAGTAAACCCTTTGAGTGTTGATCACATCACGATGTGAACTATGGGTGTTAATCATATACAGATATGAATATTGGTGTTAAATCACATGGCGATGTGAACTAGATTATTGACTCTAGTGCAAGTGGGAGACTGAAGGAAATATGCCCTAGAGGCAATAATAAAGTTATTATTTATTTCCTTATTTCATGATAAATGTTTATTATTCATGCTAGAATTGTATTAACCGGAAACATAATACATGTGTGAATACATAGACAAACATAGTGTCACTAGTATGCCTCTACTTGACTAGCTCGTTGAATCAAAGATGGTTAAGTTTCCTAACCATAGACATGAGTTGTCATTTGATTAACGGGATCACATCATTAGGAGAATGATGTGATAGACTTGACCCATTCCGTTAGCTTAGCACTTGATCGTTTAGTATGTTGCTATTGCTTTCTTCATGACTTATACATGTTCCTATGACTATGAGATTATGCAACTCCCGTTTACCGGAGGAACACTTTGTGTGCTACCAAACGTCACAACGTAATTGGGTGATTATAAAGGAGCTCTACAGGTGTCTCCAAAGGTAAATGTTGGGTTGGCGTATTTCGAGATTAGGATTTGTCACTCCGATTGTCGGAGAGGTATCTTTGGGCCCTCTCGGTATTACACATCACTTAAGCCTTGCAAGCATTACAACTAATAAGTTAGTTGTGAGATGATGTATTACGGAACGAGTAACGGGACTTGTCGGTAACGAGATTGAACTAGGTATTGGGATACCGACGATCGAATCTCGGGCAAGTAACATACCGATGACAAAGGGAACAACGTATGTTGTTATGCGGTTTGACCGATAAAGATCTTCGTAGAATATGTGGGAGCCAATATGGGCATCCAGGTCCCTCTATTGGTTATTGACCGGAAACGTGTCTCGGTCATGTCTACATAGTTCTCGAACCCGTAGGGTCCGCACGCTTAATGTTTCATTGACGATATAGTATTATATGAGTTATGTATGTTGGTAACCGAATGTTGTTCAGAGTCCAGGATGAGATCATGGACATGACGAGGAACTCCGGAATGGTCCGGAGATAAAGTTTGATATATGGGATAATAGTGTTTGATCTTCGGAAGGGTTCCGGAATTCACCGGAAGAGGTTCCGGATGTTTCCCGAAATGTTTGGGTACGAGAACACATTATTTGGGCCAAAGGGAAAGCCCACAAGGTTTTTGGAAAGCGCAAAAGGAAGTTTTGCGGAGTCCAGGGGTCAGACGCCAGGGTGCCTGGCGTCTGGCCCTGGAGTCCGAGAAGGACTCTTGCCTTTCGGGTGAAACTGACTTTGTGGAGGCTTTTACTCCAAGTTTCGACCCCAAGGCTCAACATATAAATAGAGGGGTAGGGCTAGCACCCAAGACACATCAAGAAACACCAAGCCATGTGCCGGCAACCCCGTCCCCTCTAGTTTATCCTCCGTCATAGTTTCCGTAGTGCTTAGGCGAAGCCCTGCGGAGATTGTTCTTCACCAACACCATAACCACGCCGTCGTGCTGCCGGAACTCATCTACTACTTCGCTCGTCTTGCTGGATCGAGAAGGCGAGGACGTCATCGAGCTGAACGTGTGCAGAACTCGGAGGTGCCGTGCGTTCGGTACTTGGATCGGTCGGATCGTGAAGACGTACGACTAAATCAACCGCGTTGATAAACGCTTCCACTTAGTGATCTTCAAGGGTATGAAGATACACTCCCCCTCTCGTTGCTATGCATCACCATGATCTTGCGTGTGCGTAGGAAATTTTTTGAAATTACTACGTTCCCCAACAGGAAATACCACTATTTAGTGGGGAAGATCCAATTGGATGGCTAATTGCTTTTGAAAAGTTCTATGGGAGAGCATCTAACTGGTTAAAGAATATTTGTGTTCCTTGGCAGATGATAACATGGCAACAGTTTTGCCAGCTGATAGCTGACAGGTTCTCTAAGGCAAGTGTGCATGAAGCAGTGGAACTTCTCAAGAATATACAAGAACACACAATAGTAGCTGAGTATATAGATGAATTTGAACACTATGTGGCATTGGTTAAGAGAGATCACCCCTGTTTACAGGAAAATTTTCTACTCAGTTGTTTTATTGGAGGATTAAAAGCTGACATCAAACATGAGGTTTGTGGACAAAAACACACAGGAATTATTGAAGCTTATTTGTATGCCAAGGTGTATGGGAAAGCTGCAGCAGCAAGAAAGTGTTTCCTTCTTCAATATATAAATCAAGATCATACTCAAACAATGCCAGACAGTCAAACCCTCCACTACAAGTGCAAGTTCCTATTCAGGAAAAGTACTCAGTACCTTCTCCTAAAGATGCAAGAGCATGCTAGTACAGTAGAGAACCTTGGTCAAGACAGCACAAATGTAAAATTGGGAAAAACCTTGCACATACTACAAGAAGTAGATGATGAAGCTGATAGTGATGACACTGAGGAGGTGAATGTTCCTCAACAAGCTTATCATACGGCCCCAAACAGACTAGATAAAGAGAAAAATCCTGAGAGCAGCATACCAAAATCATCACAAGCTATGCATATCTCAGGCAATGCTACAGAGGGAACTACATGACCAAATACCTTTTCTCTCATTGTGGAGATTGCTGGAAAGAAAGCTACAACACTGTTTGACAGTGGCTCTTCAGATACCTTCACGAGCAAAGAGTTTGCAATTAAAAGCAATTGCTACCAGCAACCAATTGAACCAAGAAAAGTGACTGTAGCAAGGGGAGGGAAACTGCTATCCCTATCCAAAGTTCCAGAGTTAAAAAATTCAAGGCCACACTTTCAACAACAGTTTCAAAGTGTTAGACCTTGCTTCTTATGATATTATCATAGGAGCAGATTGGATATATCAATATAGTCCAATCTGTTTGGACTTGGTGGAAAGAATCTTAATTGTGACAAAACAATGACAGCCAATAACTTTGTTTGACCACACAATCCCCAAGAAGAAGTGTATTGTATCATCAGGAAAAATGAAGAAATTGTTACAAAAGGGAGTAACGGGATATATTCTGGAAGTGCATGAAACTGAAACTGAACACAACAAACATTCCCAACCTCCTATAGCACTTCAACCATTGTTAGAAACTTTTGCTGATGTGTTCGAAGAGTCAAAATAACTTCCCCCAAAAAGGGATTGTGATCACATGATCATTCTGCAAGAAGGAGCAAAACCTCCAAATGTGAGACCCTACAGAGTTCCACATTACTAGAAAGCTGCTATGGAGGAGATTATCAAATAGCTCATTAAAAAAGGGGAAATACAAGAAAGTTTCAGTCCTTTTTCCTCTCCAGCTATCATGGTCAGAAAGAAAGATGGGGCTAGAGATTATGTGTGGATTATAGAGAATTAAATGTTGTTGCTGTGAAGAACAAGTTTCCAATGCCAATCATTGAAGATTTGTTGGATGAGATGCATGGAGCAAGAATTTTCTCCAAACTGGATCTGAGATCAGGGTACCATCAAATTCGAATGGCTCCTGGAGATATCCATAAAACAACATTTAGAACTCACATGGGCCACTATGAGTATATAGTAGTTCCATTTGTTCTAGCATGTGGTCCAGGAACATTTCAAAGTCTCATGAACAAAGTAGCTGAGGAAGTTAATGAAATAGAAAAACCCAAGTTCATATTGGTCTTCTTTGATGATATGTTGATTTTCAATAATTCAATGGAAGATCACATAAGACATGTAGAAAACTGTTGGGGAACGTAACAATAACTCAAAATTTTCCTACGTGTCACCAAGATCAATCTAGGAGATGCTAGCAATGAGAGAGAGGGGGAGTGCATCTTCATACCTCTTGAAAACCGTGAAACGAAAGCGTTACAAGAACGCGGATGATGGAGTCGTACTCGCGGCGATTCAAATCACAGAAGATCTGATCTAGCGCCGAACGGACGGTGCCTCCGCGTTCAACACACGTACAGCCAGGGAACGTCTCCTCCTTCTTGATCCAGCAAGGGGAGAGGAGAAGTTGAGGGAGAGCTCCGGCAGCACGACGGCGTGGTGGTGGAGCTTGTGGATTTTCTACAGGGCTTCGCCAAGCTCTACAGAGGAGAAGGAAGTGTTGGAGGAGGGAGGGGCTGCGCTAGGGAAGGGGTGTGGCTGCCCTCTCTCTCCCTCACTATATATAGGGGGGAGGGGTAGGAAGAGGCGCCCTAGGGTTTCCCTAGGGGAGGGGCGGCGGCCACAGGGGAAACCCTAGATGGGTTTGGGTGCCCCCACCCCTAGGAAACTTGTCCCCCAAGCCGGGAGGGGTGGCTGCCCTAGGGGAGGCGCCCCCACCTCTCCAAGTTATGTGAGATGGGGTGGGAGGGGCGCTCAGCCCCTTAGTGGGCTGATGTGCCCCTCCCCATGGCCCATAAAGCCCCCCAACGCTTGTCGGGGCCTCCGAAACCCCTTTCGGACACGCTGGTCGTCACCCGGAACCCCGGAACAATTCTGGACTCCAATACCCTTCGTCCAATATATCGATCTTCACCTCCGGACCATTCAGGAGTTCCTCGTCACGTCCGGGATCTCATCCGGGACTCCGAACAACCTTCGGAAACCACATACTATTTCCCATAACAACTCTAGCGTCACCAAACCTTAAATGTGTGGACCCTACGGGTTCGGGAACCATGCAGACATGACCGAGACACCTCTCCGGCCAATAACCAATAGCGGTATCTGGATACCCATAATGGCTCCCACATGTTCCACGATGATCTCATCAGATGAACCACAATGTTGGGGATTCAATCAATCCCGTATTCAATTCCCTTTGTCTATCGGTTTGTTACTTCCCCGAGATTCGATTGTTCGTATCCCTATACCTTGTTCAATCTCGTTACTGGCAAGTCTCTTTACTCGTTCTATAACGCATGATCCCGTGACTAACTCCTTAGTCACATTGAGCTCATTGTGATGATGCATTACTGAGTGGGCCCAGAGATACCTCTCCGTCATACGGAGTGACAAATCCCAGTCTCGATTCGTGCCAACCCAACAGACACTTTCGGAGATACCTGTAGTGCACCTTTATAGCCACCCAGTTACGTTGTGACGTTTGGTACACCCAAAGCATCCTACGGTATCCGGTAGTTTCACAATCTCATGGTCTAAGGAAATATACTTGACATTCGAAAAGCTCTAGCAAACGAACTACACGATCTTGTGCTATGCTAAGGATTGGGTCTTGTCCATCACATCATTCTCCTAATGATGTGATCCCGTTATCAGTGACATCCAATGTCCATGGTCAGGAAACCATAACCATCTATTGATCAATGAGCTAGTCAACTAGAGGCTCACTAGGGACATGTTCTGGTCTATGTATTCACACATGTATTACGGTTTCAAGTTAATACAATTATAGCATGAACAATGGACAATTATCATGAACAAGGAAATATAATAATAACCATTTTATTATTGCCTCTAGGGCATATTTTCAACAGTCTCCCACTTGCACTAGAGTCAATAATCTAGTTCACATCACTATGTGATTGTAATGAATCCAACACCCATGGGGTTTGATCATATCTTGCTTGTGAGAGAGGTTATTAGTCAATGTGTCTGAACCTTTCAGATCCGTGTGTGCTTTACAAATCTCTACGTCATCTTGTAGATGCAGCTACCATGCGCTATTTGGAACTATTCCAAATAACTGCTCTACTATACGAATCCGGTTTACTACTCAGAGTCATCCGGATTAGTGTCAAAGTTTGCATCGATGTAACCCTTTACGACGAACTCTTTTACCACCTCCATAATCGAGAAAAATTCCTTAGTCCACTAGTTACTAAGGATAACTATGACCGCTGTCCTATGATCAATTCCTGGATCACTCTTGTACCCCTTGACTGACTCATGGCAAGGTACACTTCAGGTGCAGTACACAGCACAGCATACTGTAGAGCCTACATCTAAAGCATAGGGGACGAACTTCGTCCTTTCTCTCTCTTTTGCCGTGGTCAGGTCCTGAGTCTTACTCAATACTCACACCTTATAACACAGCCAAGAACTCCTTCTTTGCCGATCTATTTTGAACTCCTTCAAAATCTTGTCACGGTATGTGTTCATTTGAAAATACTATTAAGAGTTTTTTTATCTATCCTTATAGATCTTGATGCTCAATGTTCAAGTAGCTTAATCCATGTTTTCCATTGAAAAACACTTTTCAAACAACCCTATATGCTTTCCAGAAATTCTACATCATTTCCGATCAACAATATGTGAACAACATATACTCACCAAAAGTTCTATAGTGCCCCCACTCACTTCTTTGGAAATACAAGTTTCTTATAAACTTTGTATAAACCCAAAATCTTTGATCATCTCATCAAAGCATATATTCCAACTCCGAGATGCTTACTCCAGTCCTTAGAAGGATTGCTGGAGCTTTGATACTTGTTAGCATCTTTTAGGATTGACAAAACCTTCTGGTTGAATCACATACAACCTTTCCTCAAGAAAATCATCGAGGAAACAATGTTTTGACATCCTATCTGCAAGATTTCATAAATAATGCAGTAACTGCTAATATAATTCCAACAGACTCTTAGCATCGCTACGAGTGAGAAAATCTCATCGTAGTCAACTCGTTGAACTTGTCGGAAAACATCTTAGCGACAAGTCGAGCTTTCTTAATGGTGACATTTACCATCATTGTCCGTCTTCCTTTCTAAATCCATCTGTACCCAACAGCCTTACGACCATCAAGCAGTTCTTCCAAAGTCTACACTTTGGTTTTTAGACATGGATCCTCTCGCGGATTTTAGCCATTTGTCAGAATCTGGGCCCACCATCGCTTCTCCATAGCTCGTAGGTTCATTTTTGTCTAGAAACATGACCTCCAAGACAGGATTACCATACCACTCTGAAGTAGTACGCATCCTTGTCGACCTACGAGGATTGGTAGTGAATTGATACAAAGTTTCATGATTACTATAATCAGCTGCCACTTCAATTGGTGTAGGCGCTACAGGAACGACTTCCTATGCCCTACTACACACTGGTTGAAGTGATGGTTCAATAACCTCATAAAGTCTCCACCATCCTCCCACTCAATTCTTTTGAGAGAAACTATTCCTCGAGAAAGGACCCGTTTCTAGAAACAATTGCTACGTCTTGAGCTTGCGTTGGTTTTCCTCGAAGAGGAGAGGGTGATGCAGCAAAGTGTAGCGTAAGTATTTCCCTCAGTTTTGAGAACCAAGGTATCAGTCCAGTAGGAGGCTCCTCAAAAGTCCCACGCACGTACACAAACAAACTGAGAACTCGCAACCAACGCAATAAAGGGGTTGTCAATCCCTTCACGGCCACTTGCGAAAGTGAGATCTAATAAAGATAGTAAGATAAGATAAATATATTTTTGGTATTTTTGATATAGATGAAAAAAGTAAAGATGCAAATAAAAGTAGATGGAAAGCAAATATGATAAGAGATAGACCCGGTGGCCATAGGTTTCACTAGAGGCTTCTCTAAGGATAGCATAAGTATTACAGTGGGTGAACAAATTACTGTCGAGCAATTGATAGAAAAGCGCATAGTTATGAGATTATCTAGGCATGATCATGTATATAGGCATCACGTCCATAACAAGTAGACCGACTCCTGCCTGCATCTACTACTATTACTCCACCATCAACCGCTATCCAGCATGCATCTAGAGTATTAAGTTCATAAGAACAGAGCAATGCATTAAGCAAGATGACATGATGTAGAGGGATAAACACATGCAATATGATATAAAAACCCATCTTGTTATCCTCGATGGCAACAATACAATACGTGTCTTGCAACCCTTTCTGTCACTGGGTAAGATCACCACAAGATTGAACCCAAAGCTAAGCACTTCTCCCATGGCAAGAAAGATCAATCTAGTAGGCCAAACCAAACTTATAATTCGAAGACACTTGCAAAGATAACTCAATCATACATAAAAGAATTCAGAGAAGATTCAAATATTATTCATAGATAAACTTGATCATGAACCCACAATTCATCGGATCTCGACAAACACACTGCAAAAAGAGTTTACATCGAATAGATCTCCACAAGAGAGGGGGAGAACATTGTATTGAGATCCAAAAAGAGAGAAGAAGTCATCTAGCTAATAACTATGGACCCGTAGGTCTGTGGTAAACTACTCACAACTCATCGGAGGGGCAAGGATGTTGATGTAGAGGCCCTCCGTGGTTGCTTCCCCCTCCGGCAGAGTGCCGACAAGGGCTCCAAGATGGGATCTCGCGGATACAGAAGGTTACAGTGGTGGAAATTGTGTTTCGTGGTGCTCATGGATGTTTTCGGGGCACGTAGGTATATATAGGAGGAAGAAGTACGTCGGTGGCCACCCGAGGGGCCCACGAGACAGGGGATGCACCTTACAGGGGGGGCCTCCTATCTCGTGGGGACCTCGGAGCTTTCTTGACTTGCACTCCAGGCTCTCCGGATCAGATTTGTTCCAAAAATAACGCTCCCAAAGGTTTCATTCCGTTTAGACTCCGTTTGATATTCCTTTTCTTTGAAATACTGAAATAGGCAAAAAACTGCAATATGGGCTGGGCCTCCGGTTAGTAGGTTAGTCCCAAAAATGATATAAATGTGTAAAATAAAGCCCATAAACATCCAAAAGGGGTAATATAATAGCATGGAACAATAAAAAATTATAGATACGTTGGAGACGTATCAAGCATCCCCAAGCTTAATTCCTGCTTGTCCTCGAGTAGGTAAATGATAAAAAAGAAACTTTTGATGTGGAATGCTACCTAGCATAATTCATAATGTAATTTTCTTTATTGTGGCATGAATGTTTAGACCCAAATGAATACAAAATAAAAGTTCATATTGACATAAGAAATAGTAATACTTCATGCATAGTAATCAAAGTAATCATGTCTTCTCAAAATATCATGGCTAAAGCAAGTTATCCCTACAAAATCATATAGTCTGGCTATCCTCTATCTTCATCACACAAAGTATTTAATCATGCACAACCCCGATGACAAGCCAAGCTATTGTTTCATACTTTAATAATCTCAAACTTTTTTAACTTTCACGCAATACATGAGCGTGAGCCATGGACATAGCACTATATGTGGAATAGATTGGTGGTTGTGGAGAACACAAAAAGGGAGAAGATAGTATCACATCAACTAGGCGTATCAACGGGCTATGGAGATGCCCATTAATAGATATCAATGTGAGTGAGTAGGGATTGCCATGCAATGGATGCACTGGAGCTATAAATATATGAAAGCTCAACAAAAGAAACTAAGTGGGTGTGCATCCAACTCGCATGCTCACGAAAACCTAGGGCACTTTGAGGAAGCCCATCATTGGAATATACAAGCCAAGTTCTATAATGAAAAATTCCCACTAGTATATGAAAGTGACAACATATGAGACTCTCTATCATGAAGATCATGGTGCTATTTTGAAGCACAAGTGTGGAAAAAGAGATAGTAGAATTGTCCTTCTCTCTTTTTCTCTCATTTTATTTTCTCTTTTTTTCTTTTTTCTCTTTCCTTTTTTTATTTGGCCTTCTTTTTTTTGGCCTTTCTCTTTTTTTTCTTTTTTTTCTTTTTGTAAAGTCCGAAGTCTCATCCCGACTTGTGGGGGAATCATAGTCTTCATCATCCTTTCCTCACTAGGACAGTGCTCTAATAATGAAGATCATCACACTTTTATGGATTTACAACTCAAAGCTAGAACAAGATATGACTCTATATGAATGCCTCCGGCGGTGTACCGGGATACGCAATGAATCAAGAGCGACATGTATGAAAATTATGAAGGTGGCCTTGCCACAAATACGATGTCAACTACATGATCATGCAAAAAGCAATATGACAAAAGTAATGCGTGTCATATGAACGGAACGGTGGAAAGTTGCATGGCAATATATCTCGGAATGGCTATGGAAATGCCATAATAGGTAGGTATGGTGGCTGTTTTGAGGAAGGAGTATGGTGGGTATATGGTACCGACAAAAATTGCACGGTACAAGAGAGGCTAGCAATGGTGGAAGGGTGAAAGAGTGCGTATAATCCATGGACTCAACATTAATCAAAATAACTCATATACTTGTTGCAAAAATTTAGAAGTCATCAAAAACCAAAGTACTACGCGCATGCTCCTAGGGGGACAGATTGGTAGGAAAAGACCATCGCTCATCCCCGACCGCCACTCATAAGGAAGACAATCAATAAATAAAATTGTCCTCCAACTTTATCACAAAGTGGTTCACCATACGTGCATGCTACGGGAATCACAAGCTTCAACACAAGTATTCTTTAAATTCATAATCACCCAACTAGCATGACTTTAATATCACTACCTCCATATCTCAAAACAATTATCAAGCATCAAATTGATCATAGCATCCAATTCACTTTCTATGATAGTTTTTATTATACCCAACTTGGATGTTCATCATTCTAGGACCAACTTTATGATCATAGCAAATACCATGCTGTTCTAAAAGACTCTCAAAATAATATAAGTGAAGCATGAGAGACTAGCAGTTTCTTCAAAATTAAGACACCACCGTGCTCTAAAAGATATAAGTGAAGCACTAGAGCAAAAACTATCAAGCTCAAAAGATATAAGTGAAGCACATAGAGTATTCTAGCAAATTCTAATCAAATAGGCTTCTCCCAAAAGGTGTGTACATCAAGGATGATTGTGGTAAACTAAAAAGCAAATACTAATATAATACACGACGCTCCAAGCAAAACACATATCATGTGGCGAATAAAAATATAGCTCCAAGTAAAGTTACCAATGAACGAAGACGAAAGAGGGGATGTCTTCCCGGGGCATCCCCAAGCTTAGACTTTTGGCTATTCTTGAATATCTTGTGGTGCCATGGGCATCCCCAAGCTTAGGCTCTTGCCACCCTTTATTCCATAGTCTATAAAAGCTTTACCCAAAACTTGAAAACTTCACAACACAAAACTCAACAGGAAATCTTATAAGCTCCGTTAGTGAAAGAAAACAAAACCACCACATAAGGTAATGTAATGAACTCATTCGTTATTTAATTTGGTGTTAAACCTACTGTATTCCAAATTCTTTATGGTTTATAAACTAATTTACTAGCCATAGATGCATTGAAATAAGCAAACAACACATGAAAAACAGAATCTGTCAAAAACAGAACAGTCTGTAGCAATCTGTAACTAACTTTAACTTCTGGAACTCTAAAACTCCTACAAAAATAGGAAGTCCTGTACAATATGTCTATTGAACAGAAGCAAAAAGAGTCAACGCAAAATCGCATTCCTGTGAATTAACAAAATTATATTCGTGCGTGCAAAGTTTCTATTTTTCAGCAGAATCAAATCAACTATCATCGTAGGTTATCCTATAGGTTCTACTTGGCACAAACACTAATTAAAAGATAAAAACACATCTATCCAGAAGGTAGATGCAAGATTTATTACTAAACAGGAGCAAAAACAAAAAACATAAAAAAATTGGGTTGCCTCCCAACTAGCGCTATCGTTTAACGCCCCTAGCTAGGCATAAAAACAAAGATAGATCTAACGAGTGCCATCTTTGGCACTAAATTCATAAGTGGCACGCATGATAGATTCATAAGGTAATTTAACTTTCTCTCTTGGAAAGTGCTCCATGCCTTTCTTTAATGGAAATTGAAATCTAATATTCCCTTCCTTCATATCAATAATCGCACAAATCGTTCTAAGAAAAGGTCTACCAAGAATAATAGGGCAAGAAAGATTGCAACCTATATCAAGAACGATAAAATCTACGGGCACCAAATTTCTATTTGCAATAATGGGAACATCATTGATCCTTCCCATAGGCTTTTTAACAGTGGAATCCGCATGGTGTAAATTTAAATAGCAATCATCAAGATCATGGAAATCTAGAATATCACATAAAGTTTTCGGAATCGTGGAAACACTAGCACCCAAATCACACAAAGCAAAACACTCATAATCTTTAATTTTAATCTTTATAGTAGGTTCCCACTCATCATTAAGTTTTCTAGGTATAGAAAGTTTCAAATTAAGTTTTTCATCATAAGATTGCATCAAGGCATCAACAATATGTTTGGTAAAAGCTTTTTTTTGACTATAAGCATGAGGAGAATTAACAACGGATTGCAACAAGGAAATACAACCTTTTAAAGAGCAATTATCATAATCAAATTCCTTGAAATCCGAGATAGTAAGTACAATATTATTATAAGTAGAGGATTCTCCAATCTCACTTTTACCAAATTTAACATCAAGATGTAAAGACTCCGAATTTTTGGGACGCCTTCTAGGCAAAGTTGATTCATAATCACTCCTATAATCATCAAAATTCATATTGCAAAACACAGATCTAATCGGAGATGCATCAATAACTTTAAGATCCTCATCATTATTTTCATGAAGACTAGAAGAACACGCTTTTATAAAGCTTTCTTTTTTAGCACGCAATCTAGCGGTTCTTTCCTTGCACTCGTCAATGGAAATTCTCATTACTTTGAGAGACTCATTGATATCATGCTTAGGAGAAGAAGATCCAAGTTTAAGAGAATTAACATCAAGCGAAAGTCTGTTCCTAGCCAAATCATCAACTTTGAGCAATTTTTCTTCAAGCAAAGCATTAAAATTCTTTTGAGAAATCATAAATTCTTTCACACTATTCTCAAAATCAGAGGGCATCTTATTAAAATTACCATAAGAATTATTGTAGGAATTTCCATAATTATTAGAGGGATTACTAGGGAACGGTCTAGCATTAAAATTTCCTCTATAAGCATTGTTTCCAAAACTATTCCTACCAACAAAATTCACATCCATAGATTCATTATTATTCTCAATCAAGGAAGACAAAGGCATATCATTGGGATCAAGAGGAGTATTTTTAGTAGCAAACATCTTCATAAGTTCATCCATCTTTCCACTCAAAACATTAATTTCTTCTATAGCATGCACTTTTTTACAAGAAGATCTTTCGGTGTGCCATTGAGAATAATTAGCCATAATATTATCAAGCAATTTTGTAGCATCTCCTAACGTGATTTCCATAAACGTGCCTACCGCGGCCGAATCTAAGAGATTTCTAGAAGAAAAGTTCAAACCGGCATAAAATTTTTGTATGATCATCCATAAATTCAAACCATGAGTAGGGCAATTGTGAAGCATCAATTTCATTCTTTCCCAAGATTGGGCAACATGCTCATGATCAAGTTGTTTAAAATTCATAATATCGTTCCTAAGAGTGATGATCTTAGCGGGAGGAAAATACTTAGAGATAAAAGCATCTTTGCACTTGTTCCAAGAATCAACACTATTTTTAGGCAAAGACAAAAACCAAACTTTAGCACGATCTCTAAGTGAAAACGGAAATAACTTCAATTTGACAATATTGTTATCCGTATCTTTATTCTTTTGCATATCACACAAATCAACAAAATTGTTTAGATGAGTAGCGGCATCTTCACTAGCAAGGCCGGCAAATTGATCTTTCATAACAAGATTAAGCAAGGCGGTATTGATTTCACAAGATTCAACATCATGAAGAGGAGCAATCGGAGTACTAAGGAAATCATTATTATTGGTATTCGAGAAGTCACACAACTTGGTATTATCTTGTGCCATGGCAACAAGTAATCCAACACACAAGCAAACATAAAAACGGCAAGCAAAAAGAGAGGAGGAGATTGGGAAAGAGAGGGCGAATAAAACGGCAAGGGTGAAGTGGGGGAGAGGAAAATGAGAGGCAAATAATGTAAATGCGAGGGAGATGGGTTTGTGATGGGTACTTTGTATGTCTTGACTTGAGCGATGACCTCCCCGACAATAGCGCCAGAAATCCTTCTTGCTACATCTTGAGCTTGCGTTGGTTTTCCTCGAAGAGGAGAGGGTGATGCAGCAAAGTGTAGCGTAAGTATTTCCCTCAGTTTTGAGAACCAAGGTATCAATCCAGTAGGAGGCTCCTCAAAAGTTCCACGCACCTACACAAACAAACTGAGAACTCGCAACCAACGCAATAAAGGGGTTGTCAATCCCTTCACGGCCACTTGCGAAAGTGAGATCCAATAAAGATAGTAAGATAAGATAAATATATTTTTGGTATTTTTGATATAGATGAAAAAAGTAAAGATGCAAATAAAAGTAGATGGAAAGCATATGATAAGAGATAGACCCGGGGGCCATAGGTTTCATGAGAGGCTTCTCTCAAGATAGCATAAGTATTACGGTGGGTGAACAAATTACTGTCGAGCAATTAATAGAAAAGCGAATAGTTATGAGATTATCTAGGCATGATCATGTATATAGGCATCACGTCCATAACAAGTAGACCGACTCCTTCCTGCATCTACTACTCTTACTCCACACATCGACCGCTATCCAGCATGCATCTAGAGTATTAAGTTCATAAGAACAGAGCAACGCATTAAGCAAGATGACATGATGTAGAGGTATAAACACATGCAATATGATATAAACCCCATCTTGTTATCCTCGCTGGCAACAATACAATACGTGTCTTGCAACCCATTCTATCACTGGGTAAGATCACCGCAAGATTGAACCCAAAGCTAAGCTCTTCTCCCATGGCAAGAAAGATCAATCTAGTAGGCCAAACCAAACTGATAATTGGAAGAACTTGCAAAGATAACTCAATCATACATAAAAGATTTCAGAGAAGATTCAAATATTATTCATAGATAAACTTGATCATAAACCCACAATTCATCGGATCTCGAAAAACACACCGCAAAAAGAGTTTACATCCAATAGATCTCCACAAGATAGGGGGAGAACATTGTATTGAGATCCAAAAAGAGAGAAGAAGCCATCTAGCTAATAACTATGGACCCGTAGGTCTGTGGTAAACTACTCACAACTCATCGGAGGGGAAGGATGTTGATGTACAGGCCCTCCGTGGTTGCTTCCCCCTCCGGAAGAGTGCCGGCAAGGGCTCCAAGATGGGATCTCGCGGATACAGAAGGTTACGGCTGTGGAAATTGTGTTTCATGGTGCTCCTGGATGTTTTTAGGGTACGTAGGTATATATAGGAGGAAGAAGTACGTCGGTGGCCGCCCGAGGGGCCCACGAGATAGGGGGCGCCCTACAGGGGGGCGCGCTCTCCTCTCTTGTGGGGCCCTCGGAGCTTTCCTGACTTGCACTCCAGGCTCTCCGGATTAGATTTGTTCCAAAAATAACGCTCCCAAAGGTTTCATTCCGTTTCGACTCCGTTTGATATTCCTTTTCTTCGAAATACTGAAATAGGCAAAAAACAGCAATATGGGCTGGGCCTCCGGTTAGTAGGTTAGTCCCAAATATGATATAAATGTGTAAAATAAAGCCCATAAACATCCAAAAGGGGTAATATAATAGCATGGAACAATCAAAACTTATAGATACGTTGGAGACGTATCAACAATCACTTTTGCTTCCGGATATGCATTAGGAGGTATACCCAACTGTTTTGGGTGTCCTATGAAGATGCATTTATCCGCTTTGGGTTTGAGCTTATCAGGCTAAAACTTTTCACATAAGCGTCACAGCCCTAAACTTTTAAGAAACGACACCTTAGGTTTCTCTAAACCATAATTCATACATTGTCATCTCAACAGAATTATGTGGTGCCCTATTTAAAGTGAATTCGGTTGTCTCTAATGCCTAACCCATAAACGATAGTGGTAATTCGATAAGAGACATCATGGTATGCACCATATCTAATAGGGTGCAGCTATGATGTTCGGAGACACCATCACACCATGGTGTTCGAGGCGGTATTATTTGTTAAACAATTTCCACAATGTCTTAATTGTGTGCCAAACTCGTAACTCAGATATTCTCTATGATCATATCATAGACATTTTATCCTCTTGTCACGACGATCTTCAACTTTACTCTGAAATTACTTGAACCTTTCAATAATTCAGACTTGTGTTTCATCAAGTAAATATACTTAGAATCTACTCAAATCATCTATGATGTAAGAGCATAACGATATTCACTACGTGCCTCGACACTCATTGGATTGCATACATCAAATGTATTACTTCTAACAAGTTGCTCTCTTGTTCCATCTCACTGAAAACGAGGCCTTTCAGTCATCTTGCCCATGTGGTATGATTTGCATGTCTCAAGTGATTCAAAATCAAGTGAGTCCAAACGAACCATCTGCATGGAGTTTCTTCATGTGTATATACCAATAGACATGGTTCGCATGGCTCCATCTTTTCAAAAACCGAGTGAGTCTAAAGATCCATCAAAATGGAGCTTCTTCATGCGTTTTATACCAATATGACTCAAATGGAAGTGCCACAAGTATGTGGTACTATCATTACTATCTTATATCTTTTGGCATGAACATGTGTATCACTACGATCGAGATTCAATAAACCATCCATTTTAGGTGCAAGACCATTGAAGGTATTATTCAATCATGTCTATGCTCAACGCAAACACCAAACCCGATGAATAACCGTTATTCTCCTTAAATGAATAACTGTTTTGCGATAAACATAATCCAATCATGTCTATGCTCAACGCAAACACCAAACCCGATGGTAGAGGGAGCGTGCGATGTTTGATCACATCAAACTTGGAAACACTTCCAACACGTTATCGTCATCTCACCTTTAGCTAGTCTCCGTTTATTCCGTAGCTTTTATTTCGAGTCACTAACACTTAGCAACCGAACCGGTATCTAATACCCTAGTGCTACTAGGAGTACTAGTAAAGTACACAGTAATATAATGTATATCCAATATACTTCTGTCGACCTTGCCAGCCTTCTCATCTACCAAGTATTTAGGGTAGTTCTGCTTCAGTGACCGTTCCCTTCATTACAGAAGCACTTAGTCCCGGGTTTGGGTTCAACCTTGGGTTTCTTCACTAGTGCAGCAATTGATTTGTCTTTTCATGAAGTATCCCTTCTTTCCCTTGCCTTTTTTGAAACTAGTGGTTTTACTAACCATCAACAATTGATGCTCCTACTTGACTTCTACTTTTGCGGTGTCAAACGTCGCGAATAGCTCAAGGATGATCATATCTATCCCTGATATGTTATAGTTCATCATGAAGCTCTAGTAGCTTGGTGGCAGTGACTTTGGAGAACTATCACTATCTCATCTGGAAGATTAACTCCCACTTGATTCAAGCGATTGTAGTACTCAGTCCATCTGAGCACATGCTCAACGATTGAGCTTTTCTCCCTTAGTATGCAGGCTAAGAAACTTGTCGGAGGTATCATACCTCTTGACGAGGGCACGAGCCTGAAATCCCAATTTCAGTTCTCGGAACATCTCATATGTTCTGCGATGTTTCAAAAAAATGTCTTCGGCGCCTCAATTCTAAACCGTTTAACATTACGCACTGAACTATCACGTAGTCATCAAAACGTGTATGTCAGATGTTCGCAACATCCACAGATGACGCTCGAGGTTCAGCACACCGAGTGGTGCATTAAGGACATAATCCTTCTGCGCAGCAATGAGGACAATCCTCATTTTACGGACCCAGTCCGCATAATTGCTACTGTCAACTTTCAACTATATTTTCTCTAGGAACATATCTAAAGACCTTTTGACTATGTTCATGATAATTAAGTTCACCTAATCAAATTATTTAATGAACCCCCACTCAGATAGACATCCCTCTAGTCATCTAAGTGATACATGATCCGAGTCAACTAGACCGTGTCCGATCATCACGTGAGACGGACTAGTCATCATCGGTGAACATCTTCATGTCGATCGTATCTACTATACGACTCATGTTCGACCTGTCGGTCTCTTGTGTTCCGAGGCCATGTCTGTACATGCTAGGCTCGTGAAGTCAACCTAAGTGTTTTGCATGTGTAAATCTGGCTTACACCCGTTGTATGCGAATGTTAGAATCTATCACACCCGATCATCACGTGGTGCTTCGAAACAACGAACTTTCGCAACGGTGCATAGTTAGGGGGAACACTTTCTTGAAATTTTTAATGAGGGATCATCTTATTTATGCTACCGTCGTTCTATGCAAATAAGATGTAAACATGACAAACATCACATGCAAATCATAAAGTGACATTATATGGCGAATATCATCTTGCGCCTTTGATCTCCATCTTTGAGGCGCGGCATGATCACCTTCGTCACTGGCATGACACCATGATCTCCATCATCATGATCTCCATCATCGTGTTTTCATGAAGTTGTCTCACCAACTATTACTTCTACTACTATGGCTAACGGTTAGCAATAAAGTAAAGTAATTACATGGCATTTTTCAATGACACGCAGGTCATACAATAAATTAAGACAACTCCTATGGCTCCTGCCGGTTGTCATACTCATTGACATGCAATTCGTGATTCCTATTAAAAGAACATGATCAATCTCATACATCACATATATCATTCATCACATTCTTTTGGCCATATCACATCACATAGCATACCCTGCAAAAACAAGTTAGACGTCCTCTAATTGTTATTGCATGTTTTACGTGGCTACTATGGGTTTCTAGCAAGAATGTTTCTTACCTACACAAAAGCCACAATGGTGATATATCAATTGCTATTTACCCTTCATAAGGACCCTTTTCATCGAATCCGATCCGATTAAAGTGGGAGAGATAGACACCCGCTAGCCACCTTATGCAACAAGTGCATGTCAGTCGGTGTAACCTGTCCCATGTAAGCGTACGTGTAAGGTCGGTCCGAGCCGCATCATCCCACAATGCCGCCAAATCATGATAAGACTAGTAATGGTAAGCATATTGAACAAACCAACGCCCACAACTACTTGTGTTCTACTCGTGCATAGAATCTACGCATAGACCTAGCTTGTGATGCCATTGTTGGGGAACGTAGCAATAATTCAAAATTTTCCTACGTGTCACCAAGATCAATCTAGGAGATGCTAGCAATGAGAGAGAGGGAGTGCATCTTCATACCTCTTGAAGATCGCGAAATGAAAGTGTTACAAGAACGCGGATGATGGAGTCGTACTCACGGCGATTCAAATCGCGGAAGAGCTGATCTAGCGCCGAACGGACGGTGCCTCCGCGTTCAACACACGTACAGCCCGGGGACGTCTCCTCCTTCTTGATCCAGCAAGGGGATAGGAGAAGTTGAGGGAGAGCTCCGGCAGCACGACGGCGTGGTGGTGGATCTTGTGGATTTTCTACAGGGCTTCGCCAAGCTCTACGAAGGAGAAGGAAGTGTTGGAGGAGGGCGGGGCTGCGCCAGGGAAGGGGTGCGGCTGCCCTATCTCTCCCTCACTATATATAGGGGGAAGGCGGGAGGAGGAGGCGCCCTAGGGTTTCCCTAGGGGAGGGGCGGCGGCCGCAGGGGAAACCCTAGATGGGTTTCGGTGCCCCCACCCTTAGGAAACTTGCCCCCCAAGCCGGGAGGAGTGGCTGCCCTAGGGGAGGCGCTCCCACCTCTCCAAGTGATGTGAGATGGGGTGGGAGGGGCTCTCAGCCCCTTAGTGGGCTGATGGTCCCCCTCCCCATGGCCCATAAGGCCCCCCAACGCTTGTCGGGGCCTCCGAATCCCCTTTCGGACACGCTGGTCGTCACCCGGTACCGCCGGAACAATTCCGGACTCCAATACCCTTCGTCCAATATATCGATCTTCATCTCCTGACCATTCTGAAGTTCCCCGTCACGTCCCGGATCTCATCCAGGACTCCGAACAATCTTTGGTAACCACATACTATTTCCCATAACAACTCTAGCGTCATCGAACCTTAAGTGTGTGGACCCTACGGGTTCGGGAACAATGCAGACATGACCGAGACACCTCTACAGCTAATAATCAATAGCGGGATCTAGATACCCATATTGGCTCCCACATGTTCCACGATGATCTCATCGGATGAACCACAATGCCGTGGATTCAGTCAATCCCGTATTCAATTCCCTTTGTCTATCGGTATGTTACTTGCCCGAGATTTGATCGTCAGTATCCCTATACCTTGTTCAATCTCGTTACCGGCAAGTCTCTTTACTCATTCCGTAATGCATGATCCCGTGACTAACTCCTTAGTCACATCAAGCTCATTATGATGATGCATTACCGAGTGGGCCCAGAGATACCTCTCCGTCATACAGAGTTACAGATCCCAATCTCTATTCGTGCCAACCCAACAGACACTTTTGGAGATACCTGTAGTGCACCTTTATAGCCACCCAGTTACGTTGTGACGTTTGGTACACCCAAAGCATTCCTACGGTATCCAGGAGTTGCACAATCTCATGGTCTAAGGAAAGATACTTGACATTAGAAAAGCTCTAGCAAACGAGCTACACGATCTTGTGCTATGCTTGGGATTGGGTATTGTCCATCACATCATTCTCCTAATGGTGCGCTCCCGTCATCAATGACATCCAATGTCCATGGTCAGGAAACGATAACCATCTACTGATCAACGAGCTAGTCAACTAGAGGCTCACTAGGGACTTGTTGTGGTTTATGTATTCACACATGTATTACGGTTTCAAGTTAATACAATTATAGCATGAACAATAGACAATTATCATGGACAAGGAAATATAATAATAACCATTTTATTATTGCCTCTAGGGCATATTTCCAACAAGAAGACTCTCACAGCACTAAGGAAACATCAGTTATATGCCAAGTTATCCAAATGCACTTTTGCTACTGATCAAGCAGCATATCTAGGACACATCATTTCAGCCGAAGGAGTAGCAACAGACCCTGGAAAAATCCAAGCAGTATTGCACTGGGAGGAAGCTGAAAATGTGTCCCAGCTAAGAGGATTTTTTGGGCTTAACTGGATATTACAGAAGGTTTGTCAAAAGCTATGGGCAAATATGTTGACCACTACATGATATGCTGAAGAAAGATGCATTTCAGTGGGATCCTACACAAAGTCAAGCTTTTCAACTGTTGAAACAGACAATGACAAGCTGCCCAGTTTTAGCAATGCCAAATTTTTCCCTGCCCTTCACCATTGAAGTTGATGCATGTGTAACAGGGCTTGGAGCAGTCCTCATGCAGAAAGGAAGGCCACTTGCTTTTTTCAGTAAAAGCTTAGGACCCAAATCTGCTGCTCAGTCGATTTATGGAAAAGAAGTTATGGCTATGTTAGAAGCTTTCAAAAAGTGGAGGCATTATGTCTGGGGAAATTCCTAAATAATCAATACAGACCAAACCCTCTTAAATACATGATAACACAGAGGTTGACAGAAGGAGTCCAACACAAGCTGCTTCTGGAACTGTTGGAATATGATTATACCATAGAATACAAGAAAGGAAAAGAAAATGTAGTAGCAGATGCTCTGTCCAGGAAAGAAAATCCTAGCAGCTCTTGTAGCACCATCATGACTGTGGTAGTTCCAACATGGACTAAAGATCTTAAAAAGAGCTACCAACAAGATCATGATAGCGCCAATCTGTTAAAGAAAGTACCTGTTGATACAGGACCAGCTCCCAAGTTTGCTGTTCAAAATGATCTCATTAAGTACAACAACAGAATCTATGTGGGAGCTAGCAACAACTTCAGACAGCAGTTGTTACAGACATTTCTTGCTTCTGCACTAGGAGGCCACTCTGGAATTAAAGCTACATATTACAGACTTAAAAGAGTGTTCTACTGGCCAAAAATGAGAAAAGATATAGAACAGTTTGTGTCACAATGCCATGTGTGCCAACTGAACAAAGTGGAACACATATATCCACCTGGCCTATTACAACCACTACATGTACCAGACATGGCTTGGGCTCACATCACCATGGACTTCATCACTGCTTTGCCAAAATCACAAGGGAAAGAGGTCATACTGGGGGTGGTAGATCATTTCACCAAATATTCTCATTTCAATCCTCTAGCTCATCCATTTACAGTGCAGATTGTCTTTGAAGCACTCATGGATAATGTGGTGAAGCTACATGGTCTTCCTATCTGTATCATTTCTGACAGGGACACCATTTTTACAAGCAAACCATATCAAGAATTGTTTGCAACTTTTGGAGTGAAGATCAGGTTCAGTATAGCCTCTCGTCCACAAACAGATGGGAAAACGGAGCGAGTAAGTCAGTGCTTAGAAGCTTACCTAAGAGGCATGGTTTTCCAAGAACCTAAGAAGTGGATCAAGTGGCTACCTCTAGTTGAGCTCTGGTACAACACAAGTTATCATTCTTCATTGAAATGCACTCCATTCCAGGCCTTATATGGGTATAAGCCTCCACAGATTGGTGAGTTTGCAGTTGATGCATCTCTCTCCCATGAAGCAGCACCCACAATATCTGAAAGAGAACACATGATCCACTGAAAGCAAATTTGGAACATGCTCAAAGTAGAATTAAACATTTTTCTGACCAAAATAGAACTGAAAGAGCCTTCCAGGTGGGAGACAATGTGTATCTGAAAATCCAACCTTACAAACAGAATGCTTTTGGAGTGAGAGGATCTTTGAAACTCAGATCAAAGTTCTATGGGCCCTACAAGATCATCGAGAGAATTGGAGAGGTCTCTTATAAACTTATGTTGCCTAAAGGAACTAACAGTCTAACATACATACAGTATTCCACATCAGTCAACTAAAGAAGCATATTGGCCATCAAGTAGTTCCACTTCCGCATGTGCCACTGTTCACTCCAGAGGGCTACATTAAAACAATTCCATTGGTAGTTCTAGACAGGCGTGTCATTCAGAGGAACAAGAACCCGGTGGGTCAGTTCCCAGTACAATGGGAAAGTTTGGCTCCAGATGATGCAACGTGGGAAGATGCAGCTTTTCTCAACAAAACTTTCCTAGGACACAAGCTGTTTCGCCATGAGGACAAGGCACTCAGCATGGCGGCGGCATTGTCAGGACTAGAACCAAGGAACTACTAAAGAGAAGACAAAAGCAGAAGATTCAGTTAACCAACAACCCAGATGCAAGAAGATCAACGGCTCAGATGAATCCTCGTGTCTCCTACCAGATTAAACGCAACCACTATTATGTAGCCGTTACTACAGTTACAGCCGCTGAGCTGTCTCCGTCCTTATAACCTGTAGCTCGAGAAGTCTCTGGTCAACTCGACATTTTCCCCAATTCATAGCTTAGCTTAGAACCCTCGACTCTATAATGCTAAGACGGGGTATCTTACCTCCGATCTACCTCAAACATGTACCAAATATTCCTGTTCTTGACTCGGTAAGTGATGAAATGAGTAGATCGAGCGATTCCCCCTGAATTGGTGCTTACATTTATACCCTTCTCTTTTTTTATTTAGGGTATTAACTGACTAGGTTGAAAATTCTTGTAGGGTGTCTGCCATCTGTTGGCAAATCTTGTGGCGTACTGTAATTCCGCTGACACTTCGTATGATTTTCCAGAAGATGGGGACTTCAATAGTGAAATAGAAATAAGCAGCCTGATGGATGCAGATATAGATGTTAGCTCTGGAGTATTTGGCAAATATGCTCAAGGCTATGCCACAGAGAGCCATATGGGGGAGAGCTCTTCATATCTAATCCATGCACCAATCTCACTCCATATTTTTGTTGAAGGTAAACTTGAACTCTAAACTCTTTAACCTAATTTTAATTTAACTTTGATGGGGTTGTGGAATTATTTGAAGACGCCAAGGAAGAAAGAACACATGGCACACCAGAATTTTAAAAATCATCTGTGACCAATAAGATGGACACAATGCAACAAGTACAACATGCAAGAAATGCTAGCTTAGAATTTAGCATGAGCCTTTTCTTGTGTGTTGTCATATGTGATCATGCAATGAGTTATCCACCCCTGAATTAGTATTGACATTAATGTCAAAAACAATATCTATTATAAGCACCTGAGTTCCAATCTTGTAATGTTTGCCTCATCAGATGCTATTATTCAATCGATTTCCTCCAAGAATGTGCCATTTAAATATTGTCATCTAGCTGAGTCACAATTACTACACTTATTCTTTCATGATATAATTATTTGATTAAGTAATACCAGCCTTTGTGGCTTTGCCATCATTCTTCTTTTTTCTAATGCCATTAATGTGCTGGAAGGGGAACCATTTGCCACTCGGGTTATGCAAATCACGATTCAAAATATTACCAAATGGTAATTATTGTTGATTCATATTTTGTTTTGTGCATATGCTGGTTATTTTTGTTGCCAAACATATTAAGTGACTGATTTGAACAATTTTTTTGTTTATCAATACCATGTGCAATCTATTTGTGACAGTTACTTTGGTTTTACCAGGATGTTAATGTATCAACTGTATTTATTAAGTATTTATGTCTTTTTCTTTTCTACCAATATTTTCGATCAGATGATAATCCAACTTGTCTAAGATCAAGGTGGCAATTAGAGGCATATCTGAACCAGCAAGCTGACATTCTTGAAAAGTGAGCGTTCTTTTCTACATGTAATTAGCTCATCTCACTATAAACTTATACTACATCCTTCCGAAAATACTTGTTGCTCAAACAGATGTATCTATCACTAAAATATATTTAGATACATCCGTTTGAGCGACAAGTATTTCTGGATGGAAGGAGTACCTACTGAAAACCAGAGTATATGTGCAGCATCTTTCATGGCAGCTCTTTTGCTGCAGGGATCCCAGCTCGGTGCCTTTGAATTCATTTAACACCACTATGACGCAGCTTCAGAAATTAGCTCCAGAGCTTCATCGCGTAAGTTATGGCACAGTATAATGCATCTCATATGTGACTATGCAGGACAGTGAACAGCTCCCAATACTTTTGGTTTACATTTTACCCTTGTTCTACTTGTCAGGTCCAGTTCTTGCAATACTTGAATGCTCTTTGCCATGATGACTATGTTGCTTATTAGACCATCTTCACCGCTATTTTGATTACATGTCAGTTCTAGACCCCCAACTATACTATCGGTAATGCTGATATTTTGACCACATCTACCCATGATTGAATGCCAATATTGAGTATTTAATCACCAACTCATTGGTGGGAGTATTTGATGTTTTGACACATGTTCTCTCCATTTAAGCAATGCCTGATGGCTGGGCCTGATGACATTTTAAAGTTAATGAATGCCTTTAGAGCAACTCTAGCAGACCCCGCATCCCGCCCCGACCCGGAAAATAACCGCCAAAATGCGGGTCGGGGCCGAAAAACCTACCCGATCAGACCCCGCATCCTGCCCCGGCCCGCAAAAAATTTTAGGGGGCGCGGCAAAATCTTGGCCCCAACCCGCGAATATGCGGGTTTCCCCGTCGTGGCTGCGGTGCCCTGCATCACAGAGAAGTAGTTGGCAAGAGGGGCATTTCAGCCCGCATGCATTTTCCCCATCCCCTCCCGCCGCCGCCCGCCTTTGCTTCTGCACCTCCGCCACCGACGATTCCGCCAAATCTGCAGGTAGAAATGCGCCGCGGGGCCGCCCACCATCCTTCCACGCCGTCATGTTGCACCCCCCCCCCCCCCCCCGGATCCGGCGAGAAGAGCGCCCTCATCGCCGCCGCCTCCGGGGATCGACCACCGCTGAGCCCGCACCTCGTCGCTACCGCCACCGGGGATTGATACTTCTCCAACGTATCTATAATTTTTGATTGCTCCATGCTACTTTATCTACTGTTTTGGACTATATTGGGCTTTATTTTCCACTTATATATTATTTTTGGGACTAACCTATTAACCGGAGGCCCAGCCCAGAATTGTTGTTTTTTGCCTATTTCAGTGTTTCAAAGAAACGAAATATCAAACGGAGTCCAAACGGAATGAAACCTTCGGGAACGTGATTTTCTCACCGAACGTGATCCAGGAGACTTGGACCCTACTCCAAGAAGTGCCAGAGGCGGCCACGAGGGTGGAGGGCGCCCCCTGGGCGCGCCCCCTACCTCGTGGGCCCCCTGTTGCTCCACCGATGTACTCGTTCCTCCTATATATACCTATGTATCCCCAAACAATCAGAACAGGAGCCAAAAACCTAATTCCACCGACGCAACCTTCTGTATCCACGAGATCCCATCTTGGGGCCGGTTCCGGAGCTCCGCCGGAGGGGGCATCCACCACAGAGGGCTTCCACATCAACACCATAGCCCCTCCGATGAAGTGTGAGTAGTTTACTTCAGACCTTCGGGTCCATAGCTAGTAGCTAGATGGCTTCTTCTCTCTTTTTGGATCTCAATACAATGTTCTCCCCCTCTCTCGTGGAGATCTATTCGATGTAATCTTATTTTTTTGCGGTGTGTTTGTTGAGACCGATGAATTGTGGGTTTATGATCTAGTATTATCTATGGAAAATATTTGGTTCTTCTCTGAATTCTTTTATATATGATTGAGTTATCTTTGCAAGTCTCTTCGAATTATCCTTTTTGGTTTGGCCAACTAGATTGGTAGTTCTTGCAATGGGAGAAGTGCTTAGCTTTGTGTTCAATCTTGCGGTGTCCTTACCCAGTGACAGAAAGGGTTGCAAGGCACGTATTGTATTGTTGCCATCGAGGATAATAAGATGGGGTTTTTATCATATTGCATGAATTTATCCCTCTACAACATGTCATCTTTCTTAAGGCGATACTCTGTTTTGAACTTAATACTCTAGATGCATGCTGGATAGCGGTCGATGAGGGGAGTAATAGTAGTAGATGCAGAATCGTTTCGATCTACTTGTCTCGGACGTGATGCCTATATACATGATCATAACCTAGATATACTCATAACTATGCTCAATTCTGTCAATTGCTCAACAGTAATTTGTTCACCCACTGTAGAATATCTATGCTCTTGAGAGAAGCCACTAGTGAAACCTATGGCCCCCGGGTCTATTCTCATCATATCATTCTCTATCGCTTTATTTACTTGCTTTGCTTTTACTTTGCTTTTTACTTTTTACTTTGCATCTATCTATCAAAAATACCAAAATTATTATTTATCATCTCTATCAGATCTCACTCTCGTAATTGACCGTGAAGGGATTGACAACCCCTAATCGCGTTGGTTGCGAGTAGCTATCGTTTTGTGTAGGTACGAGGGACTTGTGTGTGGTCTCCTACTGGATTGATACCTTGGTTCTCAAAAACTAAGAAAAATACTTACGCTACTTTGCTGCATCATCCTCTCCTCTTCGGGGAAATCCAACGCAGTGCTCAAGAGGTAGCAAGAGGAATTTGTGGCGCCGTTGCCAGGGGGGCTCACGCAAGCAAGTCAACAAAACCAAGTACCCATCGCAATCCCTATCTCTCGCATTACATTATTTGCAATTTTCCTCTTGTTTTCCTCTCCCCCACTTCACCCTTGCCGTTTTGTTCGCCCTCTCTTTCCCAATCTCCTCCTCTCTTTCCCATTTGCCATTGCCTTTCTGCT
This sequence comes from Triticum timopheevii, assembly GCA_963921465.1. NCBI lineage: Eukaryota > Viridiplantae > Streptophyta > Magnoliopsida > Poales > Poaceae > Triticum > Triticum timopheevii. Next base: position 539,999,592 of record OY997272.1, read on the forward strand.
TGCTCGTGTGTTAGTTTGCTTATTTGTTGCGATGGCTCTACCTAGATTTGGTGACCTTCACCTTAAAAGGTTAGAGGATATCGAAAGCAATGTCAGAAAGTTTATGGTTTTGCAATTTGAGCACACTAATTTCTTTAGAAACGAGCTTAAGGAGCAAAAAAGTTTTATGAGTTATATGAATAAAGAACTCGATGATATGTCTAAGGAATTTGATGGTATAAGGGCCCAAATTGCTCGTCTTGAAAAAATGTCCGCCAAAATTTCGGATATGCAAGCTACCTTAGTCAATAAGATGGCTGCTAAACTGAATTCCTATGAAAATCAAGATGAAGATATAAAAGTTATTGATGTGTCCCCCATTAAATCTTTGTTTTACAATATGAATCTTGATGAAACTGAAGATTATCTTCCCTTACCTAGAGGGCATTTTAAGACTCGGAGTTTCTAGATCTCGATGATGAAATTGATGAAAGTGGGATTGAAAGAAATAAAAACCTAGATGTTGCTAAACCCACTATTTTGGATCCCAAGGAATTTAATTATGAAAATTGTTCTTTGATTGGTTGTATTTCCTTGTTGCAATCCGTGCTAGATTCTCCTCATGCTTATAGTCAAAATAAGGCCTTTACCGAACACATTGTTGATGCCTTGATGCAATCTAATTAAGAAAAACTTGAGTTGAAAGTTCCTATCCCTAGAAAACTCTATGATGAGTGGGAACCTACTATTAAAATTAGTATTAAAGATTATGAGTTTCATGCTTTGTGTGATTTGGGTGCTAGTGTCTCTACTATTCCCAAAACTTTATGTGATTTGCTAGATTTCCATGATTTTGATGATTGCTCTCTAAACTTGCATCTTGCGGACTCAACTATTAAAAAGCCTATGGGAAGAATTAATGATGTTCTTATTGTTGCAAATAGGAATTATGTGCCCGTAGATTTTATCGTTCTTGATATAGATTGCAATCCTTCATGTCCTATTATTCTTGGTAGACCTTTCCTTAGAACGATTGGTGCAATTATTGATATGAAGGAAGGGAATATTCGATTCCAATTTCCCTTAAAGAAGGGCATGGAACACTTCCCTAGAAAGAAAATAAAATTACCATATGAATCTATCATGAGAGCCACTTATGGATTGCCTACCAAAGATGGCAATACCTAGATGTATCCTTGCTTTTATGCCTAGCTAGGGGAGTTAAACAATAGCGCTTGTTGGTAGGCAACCCAATTTTATTTTGTGTTTTTTGTTTTTTCTTCTGTTTAGGTATAAATAATCCATATAGCTTCTGTTTGTATGTGGTTTTATCTTTTAATTAGTGTTTGTGCCAAGTAGAACCTATAGGATAACCTACAATGATAGTTGATTTGATTCTCCTGAAAAACAGAAACTTTGCACGCACGAATATAATTTTGTTAAATCACAGTACCGTGCTTTTGCGTTGATTCTTTTTGCTGATGTTCAATAAACAATTTGTCCAGGACTTCCGATTTTGGTAGAATTTTTAGAGTTCCAGAAGTTTGCGTTAGTTACAGATTGCTACAGACTGTTCTGTTTTTGACAGATTCTGTTTTACGTGTGTTGTTTGCTTATTTTAATGAATCTATGGCTAATAAAATAGTTTACAATCCATAGAGAAGTTGGAATACAGTAGGTTTAACAACAATATAAGTAAATAATGAGTTTATTACAGTACCTTGAAGTAGTCTTTTGTTTTCTTTCTCTAACGGAGCTCACGAGATTTCTGTTGAGTTTTGTGTTGTGAAGTTTTCAAGTTTTGGGTGAATTCTTTTGATGGATTATGGAACAAGGAGTGGCAAGAGCCTAAGCTTGGGGATGCCCATGGCACCCCCAAGATAATCCAAGGACACCAAAAAGTCAAAGATTGGGGATGCCCCGGAAGGCATCCCCTCTTTCGTCCACTTCCATCGGTAATTTACTTGGAGCTATATTTTTATTCACCACATGATATGTGTTTTGCTTGGAGCGTCTTGTATTATTTGCGTCTTTGCTTGTTAGTTTACCACAATCATCTTTGCTATACACACCTTTTGAGAGAGCCATACATGATTTGGAATTTGATAGAATACTCTATGTGCTTCACTTATATCTTTTGAGCTTGATAGTTTTGCTCATAGTGCTTCACTTATATCTTTTGAGCGTGATAATTTTTGCTCTAGTGCTTCACTTAGATCTTTTAGAGCACGGTGGTGGATTTGTTTTAAAGAAACTATTTATCTCTCATGCTTCACTTAGATTCTTTTGAGAGTCATTAATAGCATGGTAGTTTGCTTAAATGTCAATATACTTAGTGTTCAAGATATGTGAAACTTTCTTTTGAGTAAATTGAATACTAAGATAAGTTTGATGCTTGATAATTGTTTTGAGATATGGAGGTGATAATATCAAAGTCATGCTAGTTGGGTAATTGTGAATTTGAGAAATGCGTGTGTTGAAGTTTGCAAGTCCCGTAGCATGCACGTATGGCTAAAGTTGTGTAACAAATTTGAAACATGAAGTGTACCTGGCTTGTGCATCCTTATGAGTGGCGGTCGGGGACGAGCGATGGTCTTTTCCTACCAATCTATCCCCCTAGGAGCATGCGCGTAGTACTTGAATTTTTGATGGCTTCTAAATTTTTGCAATAAGTATATGAGTTCTTTTGACTAATGTTGAGTCCATGGATTATATGCACTCTCACCTTTACGCCTTTGCTAGCCTCTTTGGTACCGTGCATTGCCCTTTCTCACCTTGAGAGTTGATGCAAACTTCGCCGGTGCATCCAAACCCCGTGATACGATACGCTCTATCGCAAATAAACCTCCTTATATCTTCCTCAAAACAGCCACCATACCTACCTATTATGGCATTTCCATAGCCATTCCGAGATATATTGCCATGCAACTTCCATCATCATATTCATGACATACATTACTTTTGTCATATTGCCACTGCATGATCATGTAGTTGACATCGTATTTGTGGCAAGGCCACCACGCATTATTTTTCATACATGTCACTCTTGATTCATTGCACCATCCGGGTACACCACCGGAGGCATCCATACAGAGTCATATCTTGTTCTAAGTTTCGAGTTGTAATCCTTATGTTGTAATCAATAGAAGTGTGATGATCATCATTGTTAGAGCATTGCCCAAAAAAAAGGAAATTCCAAAAGAAAAAAAGGAAAGGCCAGAAAAAAAGGCCCAAAAAAAAGGAAAAGAAAAGAAAAGAAAAGAAAAAGGGCAATGCTACTATCTCTTTTTCCACACTTGTGCTTCAAAGTAGCACCTTGTTCTTCATGTAGTGAGTCTCATATATTGTGCTTCAAAGTAGCACCTTGTTCTTCATGTAGTGAGTCTCATAAAGTAGTCCTTTTTATACTAGTGGGAATTTTTCATTATAGAACTTGGCTTGTATATTCCTACGATGGGCTTCCTCAAATGCCCTAGGTCTTCATGAGCAAGCAAGTTGGATGCACACCCACTAGTTTTCTTTTGTTGAGCATTCATAGCTCTAGTGCATCCGTTGCATGGCAATCCCTACTCCTCATGTTGACATCAATTGATGGGCATCTCCATAGCCCGTTGATTAGCCTCGTCAATGTGAGACTTTCTCCTTTTTTGTCTTCTCCACACAATACTCATCATCATATTCTATTCTACCCATAGTGCTATATTCATGGCTCGCACTCATGTATTGCGTGAAGGTTGAAAAAGTTTGAGATTATTTGAGTATGAAACAATTGCTTGGCTTGTCATCGGGGGTATAGAAGTTGGGAACATCTTTGTGTGATGAAAATGAAGCATAGCCTAACCATATGATTTTGTAGGGATGAACTTTCTTTTGCCATGCTATTTTGAGAAGACATGATTGCTTTGATTAGTATGCTTGAAGTATTATTATTTTTTGTGTCAATGTGAACTTTTGTCTTGAATCTTTCGAATCTGAATATTCATATCACAATTAAGAAGATTTATATGAAATTATGCCAAAGTATCACTCCGCATCAAAAATTCTTTTTTTATCATTTACCTCCTCGAGGACGAGCAGGAATTAAGCTTGGGGATGCCTGATACGTCTCCAATGTATCTATAATTTTTGATTGCTCCATGCTACTTTATCTACTGTTTTGGACTATATTGGGCTTTATTTTCCACTTTTATATTATTTTTGGGACTAACCTATTAACCGGAGGCCGAGCCCAGAATTGCTGTTTTTTGCCTATTTCAGTGTTTCGAAGAAACGAAATATCAAACAGAGTCTAAACGGAATGAAACCTTCGGGAACGTGATTTTCTCACCGAACATGATCCAGGAGACTTGGACCCTACTCCAAGAAGTGCCAGAGGCGGTCACGAGGGTGGAGGGCACCCCCCCTGGGCGCGCCCCCCTACCTCGTGGCCCCCCTGTTGCTCCACCGACGTACTCCTTCCTCCTATATATACCTACGTATCCCCAAACGATCAGAACAGGAGCCAAAAACCTAATTCCACCGCCGCAACCTTCTGTATCCACGAGATCCCATCTTGGGGCTTGTTCCGGAGCTCCGTCGGAGGGGACATCCACCACGGAGGGCTTCTACATCAACACCATAGCCCCTCCGATGAAGTGTGAGTAGTTTACTTCAGACCTTCGGGTCCATAGCTAGTAGCTAGATGGCTTCTTCTCTCTTTTTGGATCTCAATACAATGTTCTCCCCCTCTCTCGTGGAGATCTATTCGATGTAATCTTCTTTTTGCGGTGTGTTTGTTGAGATCGACAAATTGTGGGTTTATGATCCAGTATTATCTATGGGAAATATTTGATTCTTCTCTCAATTATTTTATCTATGATTGAGTTATCTTTGCATGTCTCTTCGAATTATCCTTTTTGGTTTGGCCAACTAGATTGGTAGTTCTTGCAATGGGAGAAGTGCTTAGCTTTGGGTTCAATCTTGCGGTGTCCTTACCCAGTGACAGAAAGGGTTGCAAGGCACGTATTGTATTGTTGCCATCGAGGATAACAAGATGGGGTTTTTATCATATTGCACGAATTTACCCCTCTACATCATGTCATCTTGCTTAAGGCGATACTCTGTTTTGAACTTAATACTCTAGATGCATGCTGGATAGCGGTCGATGAGTGGAGTAATAGTAGTAGATGCAGAATCGTTTCGATCTACTTGTCTCGGACGTGATGCCTATATACATGATCATAACCTAGATATACTCATAACTATGCTCAATTCTGTCAATTGCTCAACAGTAATTTGTTCACCCACCGTAGAATATCTATGCTCTTGAGAGAAGCCACTAGTGAAACCTATGGCCCCCGGGTCTATTCTCATCATATCAATCTCTATCGTTTTATTTACTTGCCTTGCTTTTACTTTTCTTTTTACTTTTTACTTTGCATCTATCTATCAAAAATACCAAAAATATTCTTACGCTACTTTGCTGCATCATCCTCTCCTCTTCGTGGAAATCCAACGCAGTGCTCAAGAGGTAGCAGGGATCGACCACCACCGAGCCCGCCCCTCGTCGCCGCCCGGGATCACCCACCGCATCCTCCACCGGTTAGTGTGTATTTTGTGGTCTTTGCGAGCGAGCGATGTAGTTCATTGACGCGATGGTGTGCATGTAGATGGATTTGAGCCCGTGCGAGAAGTTCTTGCTCACCGATTTGTCTGATTCGGACGACTCGGATGTTGTGACTATGCTTGCCAACTTTCGGCAGCAGAAATTAGTCATGGCACTTGCCATGAAGGAGCACAAAGACAAGAACCGTAAGAGAAGGTGAGGATCGACCGTCGAGCGTCTTTGCATTCCTCGGAATCCTCATCTTGGGAACGATATGTTGATGCAAGACTACTTTGCGGAGAATCCTAGAAACCCGCCACACCTCTTCCGGAGAAGGTACCGAATGCGGCGATCCCTTTTTGTGAAACTTGTTCAAGCTTGCAAGGCAAATTGCCGGTATTTTACTCAAAGAAGAAATGATGCGGGCTTAAAGGGATTTAGTGCATATCAAAAGATCTCCGCAGCTATGCGGGTGATTGCATATGGCGTTCTGGCTGACTATGCCGATGAGTACCTTCGCATTGGTGAAGATACTACAATTGAGTCCGTGCGTAGATTTGCCAAAGTGATCGTCCGGGTCTTTGGTCCTGAGTATCTTCGGGCACCCAACGAGGATGACACAAAGAAGTTGATGGCATCTAATGAGAGGAGAGGTTGGCCTGGCATGCTAGGTAGCATTGATTGTATGCATTGGACATGGAAAAATTGCCCAAAGGCATGGCAATGAATGTATTGTGGCAAGTCTCGTGATGCAACAATTGTGCTAGAGGCCGTAGCATCCGAGGATTTATGGATTTGGCATTGCTTCTTTGGTATGCCGGGCACTCTCAATGATATCAATGTATTGCAACGGTCTCATTTGTTTGCTAGGCTTGCTAGTGGTGATGCTCCAGCTTGCAACTACACTATCAATGGGAATGAATACACAAAAGGGTACTATCTTGCAGATGGTATATACCCTCCTTGGTGCACATCAGTCAAGAGCATCAAAGAACCCAAAACTAAAAAACAGTGTGTGAATTTGCAAGGGTGCAAGAGGCAGCCCGAAAAGACATTGAAAGAGCATTTGGAGTTTTGTAATGTAGATTTGCCATTGTCCGCGGTCCTGCTCGTTTTTGGCATAAGAAAACATTGAAAAATATCATGACATGTTGTGTTATCCTTCACAATATGATTCTTGAAGATGAGAGAGGAATGAACTTGGAATTCTTCTACGACAATGTGGGTAGCCGTGTTAAACCAGCTAGAGACCCTAACCGCATTAGAGCTTTTCTTCAGACATACAAGGAGATTGAAAATGCAGACACACATTTTTCAACTTCAGGAGGATCTCATTGAGCACCATTGGCAAAGGGTTGGACATTGACTCCTTTTTGTATTCATTTGTATTTGTACTCATCACAAGTTTTGTATTGCATTGTTTAAGATTTGAATAATTATTTGTATTGTGGATGATTGTTGTATTGTGTTGAATTTGAGTAATTATTTAGCTTGCTTCCGTTTGTTGTATTATGTTGGCTTTGATATATTTTGCGGGCTAATGAGATGCGGTTGGCAGCGGTGCAAGAGCAGACACGGCAAGCCGACCCGTATAAAAGCATATTCGGCGGATATACTTTTATACGGGTCCGTTTGGGGGTCTATACATCTGCGGTCGTCCTTGCCGACCCACAAAAGCCGTTTTCCACGAACTGCAAACGCGTTTTGCAGGCCGGCGGGATGCGGGGTCTGCTAGAGTTGCTCTTAGGGGCACAAGAACATGTTCTCAACTATGTACAAGGGCCTTCTGTTGTTTACATTTGAGAATTCTAACAGTCATTCGGATTTCCACTTACCAAGATGGATTGTGTTATCTTAACTCAATATCCTGGTAAATTAGCGTAGTCTTGTTATGCTACAGAATCTAGAAATTTTGAAGCATATGCATGAAGTAAAACCACCAAAATACTTATTTATTCAGCAGTGTGTCACTTATACTATCCTAGTGTAGTTTTTCTCAATGTTACCGCTTATTTATTGGCCTTCTCGCTAGGTTGAAAGGCTGGAGTCTTTTGCTCACAACTCAAGGTGTGATAATGACATGTTGTATATAGTATATTGGAGATACAATAGCCTGTTGTAAATTTTTTCCTAATTGGTTATGCTTTATTTATACTTTTATATTGCAGGGATGCAAGAACGGATGTTTGGCTCTCGGCCTCCATGGAGGCATTTTTTTGAAAATTTCAAAATTCAAACTTTTCGGTTTCAAAAAAATCTGAAATTTTTTATGCAAGTAAACAAGGATGTTATGTGTATGTATCTAAAATTTCAGGGTGAAACACGTTGAAATGCGACCTGTTCAAAAAAGACAAATTCATGGCTTGGGAGGATGAATAGTCATGTGTTAAAAAGCCTTAGAGTTGTCTTTTTTGCACAGCCCCCATTTCAAAGTATTTTGCCCTGAAAATTTACACACATGTGTGTTATGCCTCCATGTATGTCTATATTTTTTAGGAATTTTCTGAAACGTAGAAAATATGAAATTTGATGAATTTTGAATTTTTCAAATCCGGGCTCCATGGAGCTCGGCCTCCAAAGGCAATATCCGAGGGATGCAAGGACTTTCCAGTCGTGATTTGTCTCCTAACCAAGATATTATTGTTGGAAAGTATGAGAGCGGTCTACTATGCTTAGGCAACTTGCATTGTTATTTTGGACATCCAAAGAAAGCCCTAGAGGTATATAAGGTATTGGTTTTTCTTGTTTTCTGCTATCAGCGTATCACTCCATTGACCTACTTGTTTCAACGCTACACATTGATTATTCTTCTGTTGGGTTGCTTTCTTCCAGACATTCACAGAAAGAGTGTGTGTTTCTCAATTGGTTAGTTTATTGAACTGGTCTCTTTCTCAAATAGAATTATATCCAACCATTTTGGAAGAAACAATGATGATTCATGCCTTTCATATATATTAGATTTTTTTAGTGATATCTCAATGTTAATGCAAGGTGTTCTTCAGTTGGCTGCTTAACAGATGTGATATTTGTTTTTTGTTTAGAACAATGATGATTTGTGCCTTGCATATATTAGGAGCCATTTCTAACCTATTATCAAAGATATGCATATCAAGCACCGTTGGAATAATTGGTTCTCAATATTCACTTGGAAACAATATTGGACTAGCCATGCCACTGTCCATTCAGCAGGAGTTGCTTGTTCTTTTGAAACGATCGCTTAAGAGAGTTGATATGCTGAAACTTACAAGCTTACTATCCTTTGATCACATCTCTCTTGCGAAACTTGATCTGAAGGTAAGATCTCGATTTGGTATCATTTGCCTTTAAGGTCTTTAAAAGACTTAGCCATGCTTAAGTTTCTTTGTTCAGTTTCCCGCTTTTGTATGCTGTCAGGTTGTCCTAGTGCTAGCGGTCAGACATGGCATCACAATTTTTATATACAGTGTAGTTTTGCAGTTATTTTTTTTTTGTATAGGCATTAGTTTATCTTGACCATGCTAGAGGACTTTTAGTTAAGAACATATGATTTGGTTCATCCTTGATCTATTTTTTATTCTAACTCTAAACCTTGGCTTGCCAGCATGTCCAAACGTCGTTGGTGTCCTTTGGTCCTAATAGTTCTACAAAGCTTAGAACATGTCCCGCAGATGTCTGCAAGGTATGTCACTCTTATAATATCACACCCAGTCGCTCATCCTTGATATATATGATGTATATGTTTGCTTCTAAATTAATTAGTTTTTGTCTTATATTTTGTTACACATTAAGATTAAGTTCCCACGTGTTGTCTGACTTTGGCACGGATGACTTGTCAACTTCAAATGATAATGGTTGTTTCAGCACTTCCTGGCTTAGGAATTTGTCCGCTACTTCCAGTTCTTGGTGTAGTAGCTCAAAAAAGCCTAGAAGACTCACTACAAATGACTTTGACAATTTCCACTTTCATGCGCAACCAAGTCCAATACCTACATCAGTATTGCAATTAACTGGCTCAGCATATTTGATGAGGGCCACTGCCTGGGAGCACTAGGGAAGGTATTTATCTGTTCTCTGTTAATGTTTATATTGTACAAATGCATTTTCATAGCAGCAATTGCAGGTTGTATATTGATGTTTCCATCTTGGCACAGTATAGTGGCTGTGTGGGGTAAAGGGAGCGTCAGGTAAGCAATGACCAAGTTGTGCGATAGCTGGAAACGTCTTAGCCTGTTGAGGCCGACGGGTTCGTGTTTATATGGAGTTGAGGCGCACCTCCCAAACATAGCGCATACATTGTTGAGATTACAAGAGAGGAGAGATATTCAAGGAAGAGATAGAACTTGGAGAAGAAGGAAAATAATCTATCTCTATCTATCTATCCTAACTACCTCATGCGCCCGGGTGTGCAATCACATTATGTTTAACACCCTCCCGTAATCACAGCTTCATTAAGTTGAGATTATGCTTGAATTCTTCAAAACTTCTTGAGGGCAAAGGCTTTTTAAATCCATCTGCAATCTGATCCTTTGAATGCACAAATCGAATATCAAGTTGCTTTTGAGCAACTCTTTCTCCGACAAAATGAAAATCTATCTCTATGTGCTTTGTTCTGGCATGGAACACAGGATTAGCAGAAAGATAAGTGGCTCCAAGATTGTCACACCACAGACATGGAGCTTGCTTGCTCTTTACTCCAAGCTCTTTCAACATAGAATGAACCCATATGATTTCAGCTGTAGCATTTGCTAATGCCTTCTACTCTGCCTCAGTGCTTGACTGGACACAGTGGCCTGTTTGCGTGCACACCATGATATTAAGTTAGGTCCAAAAAAGATTGCAAAACAACCTGTTGAGCGTCTGTCATCCAGGCACCCTGCCCAGTCTGAATCAGAAAAGGCACTGACAAGAGTAGAGGATGACTTGCTGAAATTTAGACCTGTATTGAGAGTATGTTTAACATATCTGACTATACGCTTGGCAGCTATCAAGTGAACATCAGTAGGTGCATGCAAAAACTGGCAAACTTTGTTGACAGCAAAAGATAAATCTGGTCTGGTAAGAGTGAGATATTGAAGAGCTCCTACGAGACTTCTGTATTTTGTGCTATCTTCCTGACTCAAAATTTTACCTTCTGCAAGAGACAATTTTTCTGAGCTGGATAATGGAGTGAGTGAGGGTTTACAACCTTGCAATCCTTCTCTTTTTACCAGATCAGCTGCATATTTTGCTTGAGAGAGATGAAGTCCATTCTGATGTTTCTTTACCTCAATCCCAAGAAAGAAGTGCAAATCTCCAAGATCCTTTAATGCAAACTCTGCACTCAGATCCTTCAAGAGACCTCTGATTGCTTCATCAGATGAGCTAGTCACAATTATGTCATCAACATAGATGAGAACAAATATGCATGTATTGGACTTGTTATAAATAAACAATGATGTGTCTGATCTATAAGGAACAAATCCAAGTTTTTGCATCTTGTGACAAAGGCAAGAATACCATGCCCTTGGAGCTTGTTTTAGTCCATATAGAGCTTTATCAAGTTTACACACATAAGAGGGAGTACTCTTACTTTCAAACCCAGGAGGTTGTCTCATGTACACATCCTCTTCCAGAACACCATGGAGAAACGCATTCTGTACATCAAGCTGCCTGAGACTCCATCCTCTGGAAACAGCAATATACAAAACGAGACGAATGGTAGCAGCTTTTACCACAGGACTAAATGTATCCTCGTAGTCTATGCCATATCGTTGCTTAAAACCTTTTGCGACGAGCCTAGCCTTATAACGGTCAATGGTTCCATCAGATCTCCTCTTGATTCTGAAAACCCACTTGCAATCAATTAAATTTTTACCTTGCTGTGGTGGAACCAGGTGCCAAGTTTTGTTTTTCTTTAGTGCCATGTATTCCTCATTCATTGCCTTCTTCCACTTATCATCACAAAGTGCTGCAGCCAAGGTTTTTGGTTCATCTGGTTCTCCTGTGGAACAGACCAAACCATGTTTAGTCATATGTTTATAATCTACGGGTTGAGTTACCCCTTGTTGCAGCCGTGTACGACGTGATGGTGGAGCCACATAATCTGTAGCCATAGAGGATCTAGGGTGCTGCACAGGATCATCCGCAACTGATCCCGAGGCGGATCCTATCGCTGCAGCAGATCCAGCGCCCGAGGCAGATCCTGTCGCAGCAGCGCCAGCGCCCGCCACCGGATCCTCCTGATCTTCTGTGGCAGATGGCTGAAGGGCGGCGTCTGGACTCGGCGCAGAAAATCCCGAGCCCCGCGCCTCTCTGCGCCCCGGTCGGTCGGCCGCTCGAGGCGGGACCCGCTGGGCCCGCGTCCTCCCTGGCACGTACCAAGTCCCGCCGCTTGTACGTGACAGGTTGGGCGCCGTACCGCGCGCCAGTAGGAGGGGACCGCGTGTCGAGCGCGGGGTCGTCGCGGCGTGTGTCGGGCGCGGGAGCGCGTGTGCCGGCGCGAGTGCCTGCGGTGGCTGATCCCGAGGCGGATCCTCCCTCCTGCGATGTTGCCGATCCCGAGGGGATCCGATCGCCTGCGCCACTGCTGATCTCGAGGCAAATCTGTCTCCTGCCACGGGACACATAGGATACAGCCCAAGATTTTCACCGTTTGCGTCATTTTCTTCGCCGTTTTCTTCGCCGTTTTCACCTGTTGCATCAACAGAGGACTCATGCATGCCATTAGATGAGTTAGCCAACAATTGATCATCAATACTTGGTCCCCCTCGATCAAAGCTAGTGAGGTGAGATAGCAAGAGAAGAATCTCTTCTCGAAGAAGTGCGCCGGCGTTTGGGTGGAGATCAGCGAAAGGGAACTTAGTTTCATCAAAAACTACATCACGAGATATGTAGACACGGCCAGTGGAAACATCGAGGCACTTGACTCCCTTGTGCAGAGCACTATAGCCAATGAACACGCACTGTTTTGATTGAAACATGAGTTTACAATTATTGTAAGGATGTAGGTTTGGCCAACATGCACACCCAAAGACACGTAGAGACTTATAGTCTGGTTTTGTGTGAAGAAGCCTTTCTACAGGAGTTTCATGGTGAATGACACGACTAGGAAGCATGTTGATGATATGAACGGCAGTGAGAAACGCTTCATCCCAAAATTTGAGAGGCATGGAAGCGCCGGCCAAAAGAGCAAGACCAACTTCAACGATGTGTCGATGCTTGCGTTCAGCTGACCCATTTTGCTGGTGAGCGTGGGGGCATGACACATGGTGTGAGATTCCAAGTGTCTGGAAGAAGGAGTTCAACTTTTCGTACTCCCCTCCCCAGTCGGATTGGACAGCAATGATTTTACTGTCAAACTTTCGTTCAACTAGAGCTTGAAAGTTTTTGAAAACTTGAAACACATTAGATCGTTTCTTTAAGAGATAAATCCAAGAGAATTTGCTATAGTCATCGATAAAACTAACATAGTAGTTGTGTCTACCAACGGAAGTGGGAGCAGGGCCCAAACATCAGAAAAAATCAACTGTAATGGTTTGGTAGAAATGCTGGTAGAAATTGGGTAAGGCAACTGATGACTTTTTGCTCTCTCACATGAATCACAAATTATTTCATTATGACGCTCACCAACAAATGGGAGTTTATTTTTCCTAAGCAACTTTTCAACTAAAGAAAAAGACGCATGTCCTAAACGATCATGCCAACGTGTGGATGACAGCTTGATAGCACCACAAGCTTGTTTATTTTGTCTTCGAAACTCCGGAATCAACGGATAGAGGCCGCCAACGCATCTACCTCGATAGAGAATTGTCCTCGTTGCCTGATCCTTGATCAAAAAAATAATAAGGGTGAAATTCCAAAAAAAAATATGATTGTCAAGGGCAATGCGATGGACAGAAAGAAGACTTTTATTGGCACTAGGAACATGCAGTTTCCTAAGATGAATGTTGCGATGAGGGGTACGAAATATTGAGTGACCAAAGTGACTTATACTCATACCTTCTCCGCTGGCAGTATGGATTTGATCCTTGCCGCGGTATTTTTCTTTCATGGTGACTTTCTCGAGCTCGTTGGTGATGTGGTTGGTGGCACCGCTATCGACATACCAATTTGTGTCGACGCCATAGGAGCCATTGGCCGCCGCAGCAACTTTCTCCTCATCTTGCGAGTCGTAGTCGTCCTCCTCGTACCTGTACCAGCAGTCCTTCGCTGTGTGTCCAGGCTTGCCGCAGATCTGACACCGGGGAGCATCGGGACGGGTTCTGCCGCCACCACCAGTGTCGCGGCCACGGCGACCACGGCCTCCAGATTGAGGTGGCGTGGAGCCATGGTTGCCGCCGCCGAACTTGCCTTCGGTGCGAGAGGAGCCACACGATCGGGAGCCATCACCCCGTCCACGAGTGGCCATGTTAGCGGACGACTTGAAGCCGCCGCCGCCGGATTCTTGGAACAGTGCCATGCGTTGATCGAAATTTGACAGCATGGCAAAGAGCTCATCAAGGGTTACCTGGGTCACGCGGGCATCTAGGGCAGATACGAGGGGCTGATAGTCGGCGTCGAGCCCGTGGATGATGTAGGTGGCCAGTTCGTCGTCAGGGATCGCCTTGCCCGCGGCTGCGAGTTCGTGGGCGTAGCCGCGCATGGCGGCGAAGTAGGAGGCGACGGAGAGGTTGCCCTTCTGCGCGTTGATGAGGGAGGTTCGGATGTTGTTGATGCGGCTGGCTGACTGCGAGGAAAACATGCCGGCGAGCGTCATCCAGAGCGCGCCCGCGGTGGTGACCGTGGTCACCGTGAGCAGTACCTCGCGTGTTAGATTGTTCAGCAGGTATCCGAGAACCTGCTGATCCTCCCTGACCCAGATTGGGTGGAGAGGGTTGGGCGATGACACCTCCTTGCCTTCCTTGGTGGTGACGAGGAGTCTCGCCGGCTCCGGCTGGGTGCCGTCGACGTAGCCGAAGACACCGGCTCCACGCAGCTGGGGAATCACTTGCGTGCGCCATAGCACATAGTTTGTGCGCGTCAGCTTCTCGGTAACTTGGCCATTGAGGTTGGATTGGGACGCGCCGGAGGATGAAGACATGGCTAGGGCTAGATGGAGTTTGTTTGGAGCTTAGATGGGAAAAGGATGGCTCTGACTACCATGTGCGATAGCTGGAAACGTCTTAGCCTGTTGAGGCCGACGGGTTCGTGTTTATATGGAGTTGGGGCGCACCTCCCAACCATAGCACATACATTGTTGAGATTACAAGAGAGGGAGAGATATTCAAGGAAGAGATAGAACTTGGAGAAGAAGGAAAATAATCTATCTCTATCTATCTATCCTAACTACCTCATGCGCCCGGGTGTGCAATCACATTATGTTTAACACAAGTGTCTTGATTAGGAAATGCAAATACTTAGGCTGCATGTTGTTGGACTATTCATCAATACTGCTAAATGTTAGATACCTTTAAATACTAGAAACAGCGGGATATTGGCCCCCAATTTTTGTTACTTGTTTGATGTGCGTAAGATCTTTTAGAAACTCTTGGTCTTACATGGCATTAATTCAACAATTGGTCTGCTTTAGCCTCTTGCTACATGAAACATTTGATCGTCTCCTTTGTTGCCAACTTTCAGCTGACGTTTTCTTATATTCCGTTATTGCTTGAAGTTATTGCGTAAGATCTTTCAGAAACTCTTGGTCTTATATAGCTTTAGTTCAACAATTAGTCTGCTTTAGCCTTTTGCTACATGAAACGTTTTATCGTCTCCTTTGTTGCCAACTTTCGGCTGACGTTTTCTTATATGCCGTTATTGCTTGAAGTCATATTGAATCATATCATGGAGTGAAGTGCAATATGGCCTTCTTTTTGCCAATTTGCTATATATATCCTTTCTAGAAACCTGATGCCGATTAACCCTATCCACATTGATCCGATGGTTCGAATGAGTGCTTTGGTCTATGCAACCTGCTTTGCTGATGCTGCAAGGTAGAACATAATGAAATTCTCGCAATAATATTTATGTAACACCTACAGCCTTGTGTACATAATTATCCTGCTCCATGTAACCAGTAGCTTTTAGTCATCTTGGTGGTTTACTAATCTGGATATGTGATAGTATTGTATTTTCTTCTACAGTTCATCAGGGTTGTCACTAGCATATGCCAAGCTAATTCAACAATTAGCAGTCTTTAAAGGATATTCAGGTTAGTTACTTGTATAGTTGTATATGACTAATATATATGTGCTACAACCTGAGATATGCAAGTTTCCATAGTTTCTTATGGCCTGATAGCATTCGATTATTCTGCAATGGCATTCTGTGCTCTCAAGCTTGCCGAAAAGAAGTTCACATCCTCAACGAATTCACAGATCAACCTTCTCAAAATGCAATTGCTACATGAGCGTGCCCTGCATCGGTACAAAGTTGTTTCTTTCACTTCTTTTATCAACTGCACTGTGCGTCCACAATTTGATTTGTTATTATTTGGTATAAAATTGATCTTTGTAGAGGACACTTGAGAATTGCGCAACAAGTCTGCGATGAATTTGGGGTGTTCTCATCTTCTGTCAGTAGAGTTGACATTGAGCCAAAGACTGAAACTAGTCTACGGTGTGCCCGCTCGTTACTCGCTGCAAAACAGTTTAGCCAGGTTCTGAATTTACCTGCTTACTAGTTTATCCAAGAAGCATCCGAACATCCCCCCCCCCCCCCCCCCTCTCTCTCTCTCTCTCTTTTGCCTTCTTTCGTACTGGCTTGTTCAGAGCATTTCAACCATGTTGGTCTAAATATTCATGGAAAAAGTTTTGTTCCCCTAATACTTGAATTTCCTTTATGCAGGCAACAGCAGTGGTGAATTCTCTTTTCACTACATGCTACAAGTACAACATGCAAGTAGAGAATGCAACTGTTCTTTTATTACTTGCAAAAATACATAGAGTAAGATAAATCATTTTTGTTGAGACTGGAACCTAATGAATATTAAAATGTCATGCAGAGAGAACTAATATTTTCCCTCCCTGTCCCACAGAAGTCTGACAACGCAGTCCTTGGGCTCGCTTACGCATTAGCCAGCCAATCGTTCTGCAAATCATTTAATTTGGATCTGCTTGAAGCTTCAGCCACACTTACTCTCGCTAAACTGTGGCTAGCTCTTGGACCAAGCCATATAAAGAGGCCCTTAGGTCTTGTTTATCAAAGCCTTCCTATGATTCTCGGCCATGGCAGTCTTGAGCTGCGTGCTCGATCTCAGATAGTCTTAGCAAAATGTCATTTAACTGATCCAGAATTTTCAGGTATGAACCGGATGATGGTTTCCTATCATGTGTTCTTAGTTTACACTTTGTTGTTTGATCGACCTTTCGTTATTATGACAGTTTCTGAAGATGCTCGTGCTGTTCTGAACCCATTAAATCAAGCGGCTGAAAACGTGCAGGTTTTAGAGGTGAGCTGATGGTTCCATCTCAAACATTCTTCCTGAACCATGAGAAATTACTGGGATCGAGTTCAAAATGCATGAGAAGGGACCTAACATCTCCACACAAATGAAAATCTATTGTGATATGCAATACCACGAGATGGCGGTAGAGGTGTATTATCTCAAGGCAATGACATATGACCACCTAGGCAAGGAAGGAAAGAGGGAGGAAGCCGCAGCTTGTTTCAAGGAGCACGTTACTGCCCTCGGGAACCCGTGCAACAAGGACGATTCACTTGCTTACTGACATTGCACAGTTAATTCACAGACTCCTGTGAAAGTTGTGATGGGCAAGAAACAGAATGTAACTCCAGTTTCTGTTTGAAGTGCTCTGCTGTTTTTGCTTTCTTTATGTTGTGTGCGATTGACAGCACCTCTAATATATACGGGACACACTATATTTCCATGTTGAGATACTGACCCAAACTGGTTTCGACTCGTCTCGTTTGCATGCAAGCGAATCTTATTCTTTGACATGCTTCTCGTCCTTACATTTGTGGAGTTCGCTGTGGTGCTACGAGATGATCCTCTCTCCTATGCAGACCAACTAGGCAATCTTGTTTTAGAATCTTAATTGACCTGCTGAGCCGATGACGTGTTAATGGAGCTGCGGGCTAAAAGTACAGTGTACCCTTAATGCCAGCCATGGCCGCCATATGATAGACATTGTTAAGATATCTATAACCATGCTTCCCTCCCTTGTAATATTTTTCAGTGGCATCATGAACAAACTCAACAATTTAACCATCAGTCAAAGCATTCCTTTCATGATCCTTATATATTTGTGTGTATACATGTCTCCCCATATATTTAAATATCATTAATTACCATGGTAAAAATTTCCAATGCGTAGGGTTATCTAATATTTTAACAGTGGTTTCTAGTGTATAGGTAAATATATTCATAAAAACTTCTAGAGTGTAAATTGAACATTGGTATCACAACTTTGGTTCAGTGATAAGTTGACAACATGTGTATGTTTTATTTGGAATTTAAATACATCACAGTAACATAAAAAAACAATGTGAATTTTATTTTCATGTACATACAATTTGATTATTGATATGCTATATACAAGAGTTGTTCCTAGTCTCTCAAAATCAAATTAAACTCACCGTCACAACCAGATTGGTTTGTTTTATACTTTAAAAAGAATCTTGAACTGATGGTGTTCGGTCGGGAAATAAAGTTGATGGTATAAAATATTTTAATGTCAAATGATTGAAAGAAAATGTGAGTTCGCCATCAAACCTCACACTTTCAGGTAGTATGAAAAATTAACCTTCTCATTTATATTTAGCATATCTTTTGGTGGCAATAAATTAATCATGTTAACACTTTCCGTATCAAACTTGGAACTTGTGAAGATTTTCCTATGCATCAAACACATCACATCATTTATATGGCATTAACACCATATATTTTGTACAAAAGAGAAGGATGATCATATCTTAGGGAAATTAATGGCATATTTTCCAACACAAATTATCATAGTGCAATTAATGCTATAGTTTTCTAGAGGTGATATATCTAGTGCAATTAATATATGATATCTTTTGTACGTGTACAATGAACTAATTCCTTATGATATATCTTATAATTATTTGCAACATTAAATGTGCGGTACGCTCAGATGCATATAAATATGGCGGTATAGGAATTCAAAAACCAACAATTCCAGGTTTTAACAATGAAAGGAACACAAGCCATTAATGTGACTCTTCTCATGTCATTTCTTGTTCTAGCGACCAGAGGAAAAGGTGTGAGATATAGAAGGCAAGAGGAAGACAGTACCCAGATTCTCACTTATCAAGGAGTTAATAAAACCATTCATGTATGACTAATTAACCTTCCCAGTATATTTAGCACGTATTTTGGTGACTAACAAGAAAAGGAAACCTCAAAATAGATGGAAGACGGGGACGTCTATGACTGCATCGATGTGTATAAGCAACCGGCTTTTAACCACCCATTGTTGAAAGACCATAAAATCCAGGTAAATTAATTTCATAAAAATATGATATACATCCATGAATTGCTCAATATATTGTCAGATCGTAATTAAGTCCACAAATTTTGCTTTCGTGTGTTCTACTCCCTTCTTGTTTCATCGATCTTTCTGGATATGCTTTTTCACATTACAAAATTTGGACTATTGAAAGTGAACTAAAGTAACAACCTTTTCACATAGTATAAGCTATGTCAATGATGAATAAAACCACAAGATGTTTTGTGTGTATTGTCTGATGCATTTATAATATTTTGTAACTGGTTGATTTTATTTTCAAACAGATGAAACCAAGTTCTTTCCCTGTTTGGATGGATACCCAAACATTTCCTTCGGATTCTTTTTCACAAGTGCAACCATCTATCATCAGGTGCCCAATAGGAACAATTCCAATACTGCGTAGTAATGGAAGTAGCACCATAGCAACACACAATATTGATGGGCTCAAAAACGATATGCAATGGGAGGTGAGTTTTTGTATAAGTTACGAAATGAATTTGTTATCATAGTTTGATGGGATTTTTGATAGGGTTGATTATGTCAATTGGCGTATTATTGTTGCATTTATGATACATATCAAATGTACAATGTTGGATTAAAGATGTACCATAGACACTATAAATAATCTGATTAAATTCCAAGAAAGTACTCTAAGAAAAAAATAGTCATATTCGGATGGTAACAGTTAATTTTCCATCGAGGGTCACAATAATGAACTGTTTAGATTCATCAAGTTATTATTGACAATGAGTTTTTTTTTGCAATTTATAGTGAATGAAGGGCCTCGTACTCTACAACATTTGAGTAGTTAGGAATGATTTTTGTGCCTTCAGATTGTTATCTCTACTAAATAAGTTATGTATATTACCTCGCAAAAAAAAAGTTATGGATGAGCATTATTTCAGTTGTACATGAAGGAATTCCAATTTCATTACCAAGTTTTAGTAACACTTTTTTGAAGAGTTTCATATATACTAGTCCCAAATTCTTAGTTTTTAGCATTAAGTTGTTTTCATTGATTGTTACTCTTTCCTTCCCAAAATGTGAATGAGCACGCATCTTTAGATTGAAGTTTTATCGACAACGTGGCAATATGAAACGAAAGTGATAACATTTAAAATGCATTTGAATATGAATAATGTAATATGATTTATGTGTCACATAACCTAGAACTTCTTGGCTTAATTAGTGGTCCAATTAAACATTCTGATGGGATTGGCGCCTTACATTTTTTATAACGTGAATTACATGTGATATCCTATCAAGTTTATCCATACATAGTATTCATTGTTCACATTTGCAGATGTTACTTTTATTTCTTGCAGAGGGCGGGACTCAGATACATTGGTGATTTATTTGGGGCGCGTGCTCTAATAAATGTTTGGGAGCCAAAGGTTAATAAAGGTAGCCAGGATTCTAGTGCACTTTGGATAAATATTGAAAATGGAGGAGGACAACACACAGATCGGATGGGCGCTGGTCTTCGGGTATCTCCAACATTGAGTCGTGATGCTTTTGTTAGATTTCATGTTGCTTGGGTAATGCGTACTATTATTTGGATACATACTATTGTTGGTTATATATTTGTATAAGAAGAAATTAATAATGTATGTTGATATTTTGTTTTTTTGTTTTTGGCCTTGGAACAAACTTCACAGTATGATGGCCATTCAAAGAAGTCATGCATTGACTTTAACTGTCCTGGATATGTGCAAGTCCACCACAACGTTTTTTTTTTGAGGAATTGGACAGTGGGAGAGGCTCCCACTGTGTTTGTATTACTCAAAAGCAGGGTACAATGTACATGGTGTTTTTACATGGCACCTTGCCTCCACTTTTGGAGACAAGGGCTACTACTACCTTATATATTGGGGGGGGGGGGCAATCAAGGGGGTTCTAAGCTAATTACAAAAGAGAGAATAAAGTCTCTCACATCTTCTCTGGTTCTATGTTGTAGCAAGGCAAAGTCATGTTTGAAACGTTGGAGCCATGATAGAATAGTCGGTGGGATGCTTCTGAAATGTTTGTTATTCCTCTCTTTCCAAATGCTCCAGGCCGCTTGAAGGAAAACATCCATGAACATGGGACTGGTCCAGTCATGAGCTGCCGTGCTGATCCACCGAAGCCTTGAACCAGTTTGCTGCCAAGTTATCCCTAGAATGGACCAACATCGTTGGCTAAAGGGGCACTGGAATATCATGTGTTCAACAGTCTCTTCAACTTGGTGATCACAGAGAAGGCAGTTGTAGTCGTCTCCAATATTGTAGTGTCTCCTCTTTAGCATGTTGCGCGTGTTTAAGCGGTCAGAGAGAAGGAGCCACCCAAAGACCTTAATCTTGAGCGTTGACCTGGCCGTCCAGAGCCACTTGTATGATTGATGTGCATGCACCTCTCGGAAATAGAATTTGTAGTATTTGATCGCCTTAAAATCCACTGAGCCCCAACAGTAAGTCCAGTTATCGTGAGGGGTCGTATTAGTAATGTTGCCCATATGCCCCACCTCTTGCTGAAGGTCACGGAGTTCTTGCATTGCTTGGACTGAGAGTGGGAGGTGAAACGTTTCATGCAGAGACGTGGATCCCAGGAAATCCTTAACCGAAATATCTTCATTCTTCGCAAAGGAGAAAGCGCGCTGGTATTTTTCATCAAGAGTGGCGTCGAGCCACAGGTCTTTCCACATAAGCACTGTAGTTCCATCATGCACAATGGCTTTGGAAATCCCTCTGTAAATCGGTGTGAGCTTGAGAACATCTCTCCACCAGAATGATCCGCAAGGTTCCATGGCATGTGGGATTTTGTTTGTATAGTATGTGGTCCACACAAGCTCCACCCAAGGAACATCGAGCCTGTTGTAGAATTTATGCAGATATTTGAGAAGGAGGGCATCGCTTTGTACTCGTAGGTTGATTATACCAAGGCCGCCACACTGTTTAGGTCTACACACCATACTCCACCACAACGTTGCTCCTGGATCAAGAATTCAACCATCCTCTGTCTATGGTGGAGTACAGAAAGTAGTAGACATTCAAATATTCAAGGTATTATGTTATTCTTAAAATTTATGATTTCTCAAGTACCTTGTACAATTAACTAATTAGTTTATTTATGTTCATATAATGAACTAATTAATATTGAATTATTTTAGGAGCCGAAGTCAGGCTATTGGTGGGTGAGTGTCAATAAAATGCCGATTGGATATTGGCCGGGCGGATTATTCGAATTCATTAGATACAAGGGTGATTTCGCGTTTTGGGGCGGGCAGGTTGAGGGGCCGACTGCCGCATCAAACTCTCTGCAGATGGGCAGCGGGCATTTTGCTTCGAAAGGATTCGGAAAAGCGGCGTTCATAGAAGGCATCGAGATTGCTGATGATAAGGGCAGGTTTGTGACCCCGGATAAATCCCGAGTGGAGCATGGGTCGAGCGATCGGTCCAAATACACCACCGATGGATTTGAAGTTAGGAAGGATGTAGGTATGCGTATCTTTTATGGTGGACCAGGCTCCATGAAGGCATGACTATAATATGTATGGAGTATGGATGCACTAGACAAAGCTAATAAATAAAACAGTCACCGTGATCGAATGAGTGATGGTGTAGTGATGATGTATCATCCGGTTCCGTGCATGATTGTACCGAGAATATGTAATCACATCGGCCGGATGAGTTTCTTGTTTCTTTTGCCAAGTAAGATTCATTTTAGTGCAGCTGCAAAGTAAAGTAGGCCGGGAGGGAGTAGAAAAGCCATGCCGCGCTGATGGTTGCGACGGAGGGAAACCACCGAGAGACCGGCGTGTGCGTGCGTATATCCGTCCGCCGTCGGTGGTTAGGCTCTACCGGAGCCACGACTCGTCCTTGTGGCGGGAGACGAGCTTGGCGGTGTCGCGCCACCGGGACACCTCGCGCTCCTTCTCACGCAGCTTTCTCTGTGCGCGCTCCAGTTCTGTCTCCAGCTCCGCGATCCGCTCCTCGTGCCGCGACTGCAGGAGCTCGTGCAGCCTCCGCTCCAGCACCCGCGCCGGCACGCCGCCGAGGCACGGCTTGCTCTCTTCGTCCTCCTCGTCAGTGTCTTCCTCCCCCTCCTCCTTGCTGTCTTGGTGTTCCTTGCATTCTGTTGCGGCGTCGTCGTCGAGTACACCGTCGATGTCGATGCAAGCAGGGGAGCCGCTCTCCGAGGAGATGTCGCTCTTCGCATCGGACTGCAAATGAGTATAGTTTAATCGGAACTTAGTACAGAATTGTCAAATTGACATAGAGCGAGCGTGAGCACCACTAGTTGTACGAGCACGACGATACCTCGAGCTGGTGATCTCGCCGCAGGGTCACGCATTCCTCCTCCCCATCGCTGTCGTCGGAGTCGAGCTGCAGGCGCGTCAGTTCCGCCTCGAGCTCTGCTTCCATCTGATCCATCCCCGCCGCGACAACATCTCCAGCGCCGGCAACGCCGCATGCCGAGGCGGCATCGCGCGAACCAGGGGACAACGAGGCGTCCTCGCCACCGCCGGCATCGGTGAAGACGATGCGCTCCTTGACGACGCTGGCGCCGTCGTCCACATGGCCGCCGTCAGACAAGTCGGAGCGGCTGCTGCCACGCGCCTCCGCCCGGACGTCCAGCACCAGCCGCTCCATCTGGGCGCGCAGCTCCGACATCCTGCTCAGCTCCGCCGCGCCCCTGGACAGCAGCAGCACCAGGCCCGCGCCCAGCCCGAGGCTCGCGGCCGACACCTCCGGCGCCGCCTTCATCCCTGCGGAAACAATTAACCATGCCACGCCGTTGGCCATCACCATTAAACGCCGATCACAATTAACTCAGCCAGTTCGCGGTGATCACTCACTTACCCTGCAGGGAACTCCGAGGCGACTCGCGAACCTCTGCTTCTTGCTTGCTCGCCACGACCACCTTAGGCGCGGCCACCTCCTCCTCTACGGTGTCCTCCTTGGCGGCCGCTCCGGCGCCACTGGAGCAGTAGCGGGGGATGCGCATGCGGCAGCCGAACCCGCCGCCGCCCCTCCCAAGAATGCGCGACAGGAGGGACCGTGGTGAACGGCATTCGCGCCGGATCCTGCTGGCGCAGGCAGCACCGGTAAGGAGGGCGCCGACAGTGGCGGGTGAGGATGGCGGCGAGCCCGAGAGGCGCGGGGGCAGCGGCAGCGCTTCCGCCGTGCTTGTCTCCATTGCCATTAGCGATCGAGACTGGAAATGGCTAGGGGATTCGAGGAAGATTGGGGGATTCCATGGGGTCGCGCGTATTTATAAGGAGGCGGAAACGGTGGGTAGGTTTAAATGGGCGTTAAACCTGCCATGTCCTTTGACCAACCACGCTTCATTTTTCCTGATTGAAGTAACGTTGTATACTTTTTGTACTAGAGTTAGTACTACTTATTTTGGAACGGAGGAAGTAGTATATTTCAGGCGACTAAGGATAGAGAGTTTTCCAAATCTTTTCGATAATTCTCAGTTCTTTGAATGTTTGAATCTCTGGGTTTAAAATTGTACTCTTTGAATTTGAAATCTGTCACCTCAAATGACAAGTTTGTGCAGTTCCGGTTTGTAAAGGTTGAGAGTTGATACATCTGCTAAAAGATTTGACTTGTTTAAATAAAATTCAGATAACCGATAAATTAACACGGCTACTGAAATTCTACGTCCGAAGTAGCTTTTTTGCCGAATTGCGGTGTTTATCGTGTCCAATTTCAATTCCGACGAAATTAATAAAAATCCATGGTGAAGCAATAGTTGATTGGAGCGGAATTAATAACGTGCATGTAATAGGTGGCTCACAAATTAGAATTGTGTGACATTTGGCTAGCCTATAGATGAGGTGGCATGACTTCTGCTGATGTATATAGATGAGGTGGCATGACTTCTGCTGATGTATGTTGCTTTCACTTTTTTTTACACGCTTATAGTTAAATTCCGTCCAAAGTTACTTTTCGCGCACACAGAAAATAGACAAGCTGTTGAGATACATGGTGTTTGGTGTACTAAATTTGCTCCTTTTTGAAGATAGATTACATGCCATGTGTGTACCAAAGGTTCAGAGTTGATGCTCTTTTCAGACTGAATTTGTACTGTTGCGTGCCTTCTTCAAGATGGATCCACACCAAGATTAATCCATAAGAGACGTATGTTTTAGGCTTATTTGGATCGATTAATCTTGTCAACGGTGCAACCAAATCGTGTTTATCACATCCCAATAGGAGACATACTTTCAGGCTTTTACTACTGCAAATTGTTTGTTCTAAACAGAAGTAACCCGAGAAGGCGGCCATCACTCCGCAAGTTTTTTAGTTTCTTTTATGGCATATCTTTTAGTTCAAATGCTACATTGATAAGTGATGACCATATCACAGCTTAGCTAAAAAGCAGACTTAACTGGAGATCATTATTCTTTGCGTGGCGACGTATGTGCTGTACATGTGTACTCTTACATGCTTGTTTCCTTCTTTTGGCTGGAGACTAATAAAGAGTGCTTGCTTGCTTGTTTCTTTTTGCTGGAGATCAATAAAGAAGTCTTTCTGCTCAACAACAACAGTAATACTAATATTAATAAAAATAAAAAAGTCTTCTAATTTTTTTGAAGACTTCTTTATTAACTCAACATTAAAACCAATAGAGCAAGTTTAACTGATGTTTTTTCATTCTTTCTTTCAGTTTGATGTGTGTAGTAGAGCGAATTCTTAGGGTTCATGTCGAATTCGCTCACATGGGTCATGGGGACTGCTGCCATCATGCCATCGCGCCTGCCAGTGGAGGGGTAAGCTACTGTCACTCAAGTTCATACTCAAAAAGCCAGTCTTGTTTGCTTCATATACATGAGGCGACAGATTTCTGCTGCTGTATGTTGCTTTCACTCGTGTGTCCAAACTTAGTTAAATTACCACCAAAGTTACTTGGGCCGCACACAAAAAATACACATGCTGTTGAGATACAATGCGTTTGGTGTACTAAACGTGCCCCTTTCCTGAAGATAGATTACATGCCATGCATGTTGTACCAAAGGTCATAATTTTGGGCAACATGCATAAACATTTTATTAATTAAATTTATAGTTAAAATTTGACACAGATTACAACGCGGACCAATACCAGGACGGAGGTAGTAGTTATGGGATTACAAATCTAGAAGCCTAAAAGAACTGGCCCCCGTACTCCTAGTAGTAGTACTCAAGTTGGAATTCCAATTGCACGACACAACTTGTTAGACAAAAATTTCGATACAGGGTGCATGCCTTCCCGACCAGTGAGATATTCCGTACAAAGTACGATAGAGAAATAACCACAGAGAAGGAAGTTAAAAGTAAACAATCAAACGAGCACTTTTGCATTTGTTTTGCAGTTCTGATGCTTTTTTGAAACTAAATTTGTACTGTTGTGTGCCTTCTTCCGGATGGATCCACACCAAGTTGTTAGAAATAATGTCTTATTATTAACGGAGTAGTACTGCACCTTGAGTCCTTGCAAACAAAGATTTGACTTGTTTGTGCAGTTTCGGTTTGTAAAGTTTGAGAGTTGATACATATGCTAAAAGATTTGACTTGTTTAAATAAATTCAGATAACCGACAAATTAACACGCCTACTGAAATTCTACGTCCGAAGTAGCTTTTTTGCCGAATTGCGGTGTTTATCGTGTCCAATTTCAATTCCGACGAAATTAATAAAAACCCATGGTGAAGCAATAGTTGATTGGAGCGGAATTATAACGTGCATGTAATAGGTGGCTCACAAATTAGAATTGTGTGACATTTGGCTAGCCGCCAATTTTGTCGAGCAAGCCTTGTTTAAGACTTTAAGGATTGTTCTAATTCACACATGAATAAGTTGCTGCCCAGGTAAATTGAGAGTCCGTTTTGTAGAAACCGAATGGCCCATCAAAAAAAAATTACACCAGACATGCTAGCGTCTAGATCACAAAAAAAAATGAGTGTTATGATTCTCCGTCTTTGGATGTTGTTTTGCCCGAGATGATGATCCAAGGCATGCAGGAACAAAGCCAAGGTTAATGAAACTATGGCTTCGAGCAAACATGCATGTTTCATTAACCTTGGCTTTGTTCCTGCATGCCTTGGATCATCATCTCGGGCAAAACAACATCCAAAGACGGAGAATCATAACACTCATTTTTTTTTTGTGATCTAGACGCTAGCATGTCTGGTGTAATTTTTTTTTGATGGGCCATTCGGTTTCTACAAAACGGACTCTCAATTTACCTGGGCAGCAACTTATTCATGTGTGAATTAGAACAATCCTTAAAGTCTTAAACAAGGCTTGCTCGACAAAATTGGCGGCTAGCCAAATGTCACACAATTCTAATTTGTGAGCCACCTATTACATGCACGTTATAATTCCGCTCCAATCAACTATTGCTTCACCATGGGTTTTTATTAATTTCGTCGGAATTGAAATTGGACACGATAAACACCGCAATTCGGCAAAAAAGCTACTTCGGACGTAGAATTTCAGTAGGCGTGTTAATTTGTCGGTTATCTGAATTTATTTAAACAAGTCAAATCTTTTAGCATATGTATCAACTCTCAAACTTTACAAACCGAAACTGCACAAACAAGTCAAATCTTTGTTTGCAAGGACTCAAGGTGCAGTACTACTCCGTTAATAATAAGACATTATTTCTAACAACTTGGTGTGGATCCATCCGGAAGAAGGCACACAACAGTACAAATTTAGTTTCAAAAAAGCATCAGAACTGCAAAACAAATGCAAAAGTGCTCGTTTGATTGTTTACTTTTAACTTCCTTCTCTGTGGTTATTTCTCTATCGTACTTTGTACGGAATATCTCACTGGTCGGGAAGGCATGCACCCTGTATCGAAATTTTTGTCTAACAAGTTGTGTCGTGCAATTGGAATTCCAACTTGAGTACTACTACTAGGAGTACGGGGGCCAGTTCTTTTAGGCTTCTAGATTTGTAATCCCATAACTACTACCTCCGTCCTGGTATTGGTCCGCGTTGTAATCTGTGTCAAATTTTAACTATAAATTTAATTAATAAAATGTTTATGCATGTTGCCCAAAATTATGACCTTTGGTACAACATGCATGGCATGTAATCTATCTTCAGGAAAGGGGCACGTTTAGTACACCAAACGCATTGTATCTCAACAGCATGTGTATTTTTTGTGTGCGGCCCAAGTAACTTTGGTGGTAATTTAACTAAGTTTGGACACACGAGTGAAAGCAACATACAGCAGCAGAAATCTGTCGCCTCATGTATATGAAGCAAACAAGACTGGCTTTTTGAGTATGAACTTGAGTGACAGTAGCTTACCCCTCCACTGGCAGGCGCGATGGCATGATGGCAGCAGTCCCCATGACCCATGTGAGCGAATTCGACATGAACCCTAAGAATTCGCTCTACTACACACATCAAACTGAAAGAAAGAATGAAAAAACATCAGTTAAACTTGCTCTATTGGTTTTAATGTTGAGTTAATAAAGAAGTCTTCAAAAAAATTAGAAGACTTTTTTATTTTTATTAATATTAGTATTACTGTTGTTGTTGAGCAGAAAGACTTCTTTATTGATCTCCAGCAAAAAGAAACAAGCAAGCAAGCACTCTTTATTAGTCTCCAGCCAAAAGAAGGAAACAAGCATGTAAGAGTACACATGTACAGCACATACGTCGCCACGCAAAGAATAATGATCTCCAGTTAAGTCTGCTTTTTAGCTAAGCTGTGATATGGTCATCACTTATCAATGTAGCATTTGAACTAAAAGATATGCCATAAAAGAAACTAAAAAACTTGCGGAGTGATGGCCGCCTTCTCGGGTTACTTCTGTTTAGAACAAACAATTTGCAGTAGTAAAAGCCTGAAAGTATGTCTCCTATTGGGATGTGATAAACACGATTTGGTTGCACCGTTGACAAGATTAATCGATCCAAATAAGCCTAAAACATACGTCTCTTATGGATTAATCTTGGTGTGGATCCATCTTGAAGAAGGCACGCAACAGTACAAATTCAGTCTGAAAAGAGCATCAACTCTGAACCTTTGGTACACACATGGCATGTAATCTATCTTCAAAAAGGAGCAAATTTAGTACACCAAACACCATGTATCTCAACAGCTTGTCTATTTTCTGTGTGCGCGAAAAGTAACTTTGGACGGAATTTAACTATAAGCGTGTAAAAAAAAGTGAAAGCAACATACATCAGCAGAAGTCATGCCACCTCATCTATATACATCAGCAGAAGTCATGCCACCTCATCTATAGGCTAGCCAAATGTCACACAATTCTAATTTGTGAGCCACCTATTACATGCACGTTATTAATTCCGCTCCAATCAACTATTGCTTCACCATGGATTTTTATTAATTTCGTCGGAATTGAAATTGGACACGATAAACACCGCAATTCGGCAAAAAAGCTACTTCGGACGTAGAATTTCAGTAGCCGTGTTAATTTATCGGTTATCTGAATTTTATTTAAACAAGTCAAATCTTTTAGCAGATGTATCAACTCTCAACCTTTACAAACCGGAACTGCACAAACTTGTCATTTGAGGTGACAGATTTCAAATTCAAAGAGTACAATTTTAAACCCAGAGATTCAAACATTCAAAGAACTGAGAATTATCGAAAAGATTTGGAAAACTCTCTATCCTTAGTCGCCTGAAATATACTACTTCCTCCGTTCCAAAATAAGTAGTACTAACTCTAGTACAAAAAGTATACAACGTTACTTCAATCAGGAAAAATGAAGCGTGGTTGGTCAAAGGACATGGCAGGTTTAACGCCCATTTAAACCTACCCACCGTTTCCGCCTCCTTATAAATACGCGCGACCCCATGGAATCCCCCAATCTTCCTCGAATCCCCTAGCCATTTCCAGTCTCGATCGCTAATGGCAATGGAGACAAGCACGGCGGAAGCGCTGCCGCTGCCCCCGCGCCTCTCGGGCTCGCCGCCATCCTCACCCGCCACTGTCGGCGCCCTCCTTACCGGTGCTGCCTGCGCCAGCAGGATCCGGCGCGAATGCCGTTCACCACGGTCCCTCCTGTCGCGCATTCTTGGGAGGGGCGGCGGCGGGTTCGGCTGCCGCATGCGCATCCCCCGCTACTGCTCCAGTGGCGCCGGAGCGGCCGCCAAGGAGGACACCGTAGAGGAGGAGGTGGCCGCGCCTAAGGTGGTCGTGGCGAGCAAGCAAGAAGCAGAGGTTCGCGAGTCGCCTCGGAGTTCCCTGCAGGGTAAGTGAGTGATCACCGCGAACTGGCTGAGTTAATTGTGATCGGCGTTTAATGGTGATGGCCAACGGCGTGGCATGGTTAATTGTTTCCGCAGGGATGAAGGCGGCGCCGGAGGTGTCGGCCGCGAGCCTCGGGCTGGGCGCGGGCCTGGTGCTGCTGCTGTCCAGGGGCGCGGCGGAGCTGAGCAGGATGTCGGAGCTGCGCGCCCAGATGGAGCGGCTGGTGCTGGACGTCCGGGCGGAGGCGCGTGGCAGCAGCCGCTCCGACTTGTCTGACGGCGGCCATGTGGACGACGGCGCCAGCGTCGTCAAGGAGCGCATCGTCTTCACCGATGCCGGCGGTGGCGAGGACGCCTCGTTGTCCCCTGGTTCGCGCGATGCCGCCTCGGCATGCGGCGTTGCCGGCGCTGGAGATGTTGTCGCGGCGGGGATGGATCAGATGGAAGCAGAGCTCGAGGCGGAACTGACGCGCCTGCAGCTCGACTCCGACGACAGCGATGGGGAGGAGGAATGCGTGACCCTGCGGCGAGATCACCAGCTCGAGGTATCGTCGTGCTCGTACAACTAGTGGTGCTCACGCTCGCTCTATGTCAATTTGACAATTCTGTACTAAGTTCCGATTAAACTATACTCATTTGCAGTCCGATGCGAAGAGCGACATCTCCTCGGAGAGCGGCTCCCCTGCTTGCATCGACATCGACGGTGTACTCGACGACGACGCCGCAACAGAATGCAAGGAACACCAAGACAGCAAGGAGGAGGGGGAGGAAGACACTGACGAGGAGGACGAAGAGAGCAAGCCGTGCCTCGGCGGCGTGCCGGCGCGGGTGCTGGAGCGGAGGCTGCACGAGCTCCTGCAGTCGCGGCACGAGGAGCGGATCGCGGAGCTGGAGACAGAACTGGAGCGCGCACAGAGAAAGCTGCGTGAGAAGGAGCGCGAGGTGTCCCGGTGGCGCGACACCGCCAAGCTCGTCTCCCGCCACAAGGACGAGTCGTGGCTCCGGTAGAGCCTAACCACCGACGGCGGACGGATATACGCACGCACACGCCGGTCTCTCGGTGGTTTCCCTCCGTCGCAACCATCAGCGCGGCATGGCTTTTCTACTCCCTCCCGGCCTACTTTACTTTGCAGCTGCACTAAAATGAATCTTACTTGGCAAAAGAAACAAGAAACTCATCCGGCCGATGTGATTACATATTCTCGGTACAATCATGCACGGAACCGGATGATACATCATCACTACACCATCACTCATTCGATCACGGTGACTGTTTTATTTATTAGCTTTGTCTAGTGCATCCATACTCCATACATATTATAGTCATGCCTTCATGGAGCCTGGTCCACCATAAAAGATACGCATACCTACATCCTTCCTAACTTCAAATCCATCGGTGGTGTATTTGGACCGATCGCTCGACCCATGCTCCACTCGGGATTTATCCGGGGTCACAAACCTGCCCTTATCATCAGCAATCTCGATGCCTTCTATGAACGCCGCTTTTCCGAATCCTTTCGAAGCAAAATGCCCGCTGCCCATCTGCAGAGAGTTTGATGCGGCAGTCGGCCCCTCAACCTGCCCGCCCCAAAACGCGAAATCACCCTTGTATCTAATGAATTCGAATAATCCGCCCGGCCAATATCCAATCGGCATTTTATTGACACTCACCCACCAATAGCCTGACTTCGGCTCCTAAAATAATTCAATATTAATTAGTTCATTATATGAACATAAATAAACTAATTAGTTAATTGTACAAGGTACTTGAGAAATCATAAATTTTAAGAATAACATAATACCTTGAATATTTGAATGTCTACTACTTTCTGTACTCCACCATAGACAGAGGATGGTTGAATTCTTGATCCAGGAGCAACGTTGTGGTGGAGTATGGTGTGTAGACCTAAACAGTGTGGCGGCCTTGGTATAATCAACCTACGAGTACAAAGCGATGCCCTCCTTCTCAAATATCTGCATAAATTCTACAACAGGCTCGATGTTCCTTGGGTGGAGCTTGTGTGGACCACATACTATACAAACAAAATCCCACATGCCATGGAACCTTGCGGATCATTCTGGTGGAGAGATGTTCTCAAGCTCACACCGATTTACAGAGGGATTTCCAAAGCCATTGTGCATGATGGAACTACAGTGCTTATGTGGAAAGACCTGTGGCTCGACGCCACTCTTGATGAAAAATACCAGCGCGCTTTCTCCTTTGCGAAGAATGAAGATATTTCGGTTAAGGATTTCCTGGGATCCACGTCTCTGCATGAAACGTTTCACCTCCCACTCTCAGTCCAAGCAATGCAAGAACTCCGTGACCTTCAGCAAGAGGTGGGGCATATGGGCAACATTACTAATACGACCCCTCACGATAACTGGACTTACTGTTGGGGCTCAGTGGATTTTAAGGCGATCAAATACTACAAATTCTATTTCCGAGAGGTGCATGCACATCAATCATACAAGTGGCTCTGGACGGCCAGGTCAACGCTCAAGATTAAGGTCTTTGGGTGGCTCCTTCTCTCTGACCGCTTAAACACGCGCAACATGCTAAAGAGGAGACACTACAATATTGGAGACGACTACAACTGCCTTCTCTGTGATCACCAAGTTGAAGAGACTGTTGAACACATGATATTCCAGTGCCCCTTTAGCCAACGATGTTGGTCCATTCTAGGGATAACTTGGCAGCAAACTGGTTCAAGGCTTCGGTGGATCAGCACGGCAGCTCATGACTGGACCAGTCCCATGTTCATGGATGTTTTCCTTCAAGCGGCCTGGAGCATTTGGAAAGAGAGGAATAACAAACATTTCAGAAGCATCCCACCGACTATTCTATCATGGCTCCAACGTTTCAAACATGACTTTGCCTTGCTACAACATAGAACCAGAGAAGATGTGAGAGACTTTATTCTCTCTTTTGTAATTAGCTTAGAACCCCCTTGATTGCCCCCCCCCCCCCCCCCAATATATAAGGTAGTAGTAGCCCTTGTCTCCAAAAGTGGAGGCAAGGTGCCATGTAAAAACACCATGTACATTGTACCCTGCTTTTGAGTAATACAAACACAGTGGGAGCCTCTCCCACTGTCCAATTCCTCAAAAAAAAAACGTTGTGGTGGACTTGCACATATCCAGGACAGTTAAAGTCAATGCATGACTTCTTTGAATGGCCATCATACTGTGAAGTTTGTTCCAAGGCCAAAAACAAAAAAACAAAATATCAACATACATTATTAATTTCTTCTTATACAAATATATAACCAACAATAGTATGTATCCAAATAATAGTACGCATTACCCAAGCAACATGAAATCTAACAAAAGCATCACGACTCAATGTTGGAGATACCGAAGACCAGCGCCCATCCGATCTGTGTGTTGTCCTCCTCCATTTTCAATATTTATCCAAAGTGCACTAGAATCCTGGCTACCTTTATTAACCTTTGGCTCCCAAACATTTATTAGAGCACGCGCCCCAAATAAATCACCAATGTATCTGAGTCCCGCCCTCTGCAAGAAATAAAAGTAACATCTGCAAATGTGAACAATGAATACTATGTATGGATAAACTTGATAGGATATCACATGTAATTCACGTTATAAAAAATGTAAGGCGCCAATCCCATCAGAATGTTTAATTGGACCACTAATTAAGCCAAGAAGTTCTAGGTTATGTGACACATAAATCATATTACATTATTCATATTCAAATGCATTTTAAATGTTATCACTTTCGTTTCATATTGCCACGTTGTCGATAAAACTTCAATCTAAAGATGCGTGCTCATTCACATTTTGGGAAGGAAAGAGTAACAATCAATGAAAACAACTTAATGCTAAAAACTAAGAATTTGGGACTAGTATATATGAAACTCTTCAAAAAGTGTTACTAAAACTTGGTAATGAAATTGGAATTCCTTCATGTACAACTGAAATAATGCTCATCCATAACTTTTTTTTTGCGAGGTAATATACATAACTTATTTAGTAGAGATAACAATCTGAAGGCACAAAAATCATTCCTAACTACTCAAATGTTGTAGAGTACGAGGCCCTTCATTCACTATAAATTGCAAAAAAAACTCATTGTCAATAATAACTTGATGAATCTAAACAGTTCATTATTGTGACCCTCGATGGAAAATTAACTGTTACCATCCGAATATGACTATTTTTTTCTTAGAGTACTTTCTTGGAATTTAATCAGATTATTTATAGTGTCTATGGTAATCTTTAATCCAACATTGTACATTTGATATGTATCATAAATGCAACAATAATACGCCAATTGACATAATCAACCCTATCAAAAATCCCATCAAACTATGATAACAAATTCATTTCGTAACTTATACAAAAACTCACCTCCCATTGCATATCGTTTTTGAGCCCATCAATATTGTGTGTTGCTATGGTGCTACTTCCATTACTACGCAGTATTGGAATTGTTCCTATTGGGCACCTGATGATAGATGGTTGCACTTGTGAAAAAGAATCCGAAGGAAATGTTTGGGTATCCATCCAAACAGGGAAAGAACTTGGTTTCATCTGTTTGAAAATAAAATCAACCAGTTACAAAATATTATAAATGCATCAGACAATACACACAAAACATCTTGTGGTTTTATTCATCATTGACATAGCTTATACTATGTGAAAAGGTTGTTACTTTAGTTCACTTTCAATAGTCCAAATTTTGTAATGTGAAAAAGCATATCCAGAAAGATCGATGAAACAAGAAGGGAGTAGAACACACGAAAGCAAAATTTGTGGACTTAATTACGATCTGACAATATATTGAGCAATTCATGGATGTATATCATATTTTTATGAAATTAATTTACCTGGATTTTATGGTCTTTCAACAATGGGTGGTTAAAAGCCGGTTGCTTATACACATCGATGCAGTCATAGACGTCCCCGTCTTCCATCTATTTTGAGGTTTCCTTTTCTTGTTAGTCACCAAAATACGTGCTAAATATACTGGGAAGGTTAATTAGTCATACATGAATGGTTTTATTAACTCCTTGATAAGTGAGAATCTGGGTACTGTCTTCCTCTTGCCTTCTATATCTCACACCTTTTCCTCTAGTCGCTAGAACAAGAAATGACATGAGAAGAGTCACATTAATGGCTTGTGTTCCTTTCATTGTTAAAACCTGGAATTGTTGGTTTTTGAATTCCTATACCGCCATATTTATATGCATCTGAGCGTACCGCACATTTAATGTTGCAAATAATTATAAGATATATCATAAGGAATTAGTTCATTGTACACGTACAAAAGATATCATATATTAATTGCACTAGATATATCACCTCTAGAAAACTATAGCATTAATTGCACTATGATAATTTGTGTTGGAAAATATGCCATTAATTTCCCTAAGATATGATCATCCTTCTCTTTTGTACAAAATATATGGTGTTAATGCCATATAAATGATGTGATGTGTTTGATGCATAGGAAAATCTTCACAAGTTCCAAGTTTGATACGGAAAGTGTTAACATGATTAATTTATTGCCACCAAAAGATATGCTAAATATAAATGAGAAGGTTAATTTTTCATACTACCTGAAAGTGTGAGGTTTGATGGCGAACTCACATTTTCTTTCAATCATTTGACATTAAAATATTTTATACCATCAACTTTATTTCCCGACCGAACACCATCAGTTCAAGATTCTTTTTAAAGTATAAAACAAACCAATCTGGTTGTGACGGTGAGTTTAATTTGATTTTGAGAGAC
The DNA here is from genome assembly GCA_963921465.1 of Triticum timopheevii. NCBI lineage: Eukaryota > Viridiplantae > Streptophyta > Magnoliopsida > Poales > Poaceae > Triticum > Triticum timopheevii. The sequence continues at coordinate 540,035,544 of OY997272.1, forward strand.
TAGGAACAACTCTTGTATATAGCATATCAATAATCAAATTGTATGTACATGAAAATAAAATTCACATTGTTTTTTTATGTTACTGTGATGTATTTAAATTCAAATAAAACATACACATGTTGTCAACTTATCACTGAACCAAAGTTGTGATACCAATGTTCAATTTACACTCTAGAAGTTTTATGAATATATTTACCTATACACTAGAAACCACTGTTAAAATATTAGATAACCCTACGCATTGGAAATTTTACCATGGTAATTAATGATATTTAAATATATGGGGAGACATGTATACACACAAATATATAAGGATCATGAAAGGAATGCTTTGACTGATGGTTAAATTGTTGAGTTTGTTCATGATGCCACTGAAAAATATTACAAGGGAGGGAAGCATGGTTATAGATATCTTAACAATGTCTATCATATGGCGGCCATGGCTGGCATTAAGGGTACACTGTACTTTTAGCCCGCAGCTCCATTAACACGTCATCGGCTCAGCAGGTCAATTAAGATTCTAAAACAAGATTGCCTAGTTGGTCTGCATAGGAGAGAGGATCATCTCGTAGCACCACAGCGAACTCCACAAATGTAAGGACGAGAAGCATGTCAAAGAATAAGATTCGCTTGCATGCAAACGAGACGAGTCGAACCAGTTTGGGTCAGTATCTCAACATGGAAATATAGTGTGTCCCGTATATATTAGAGGTGCTGTCAATCGCACACAACATAAAGAAAGCAAAAACAGCAGAGCACTTCAAACAGAAACTGGAGTTACATTCTGTTTCTTGCCCATCACAACTTTCACAGGAGTCTGTGAATTAACTGTGCAATGTCAGTAAGCAAGTGAATCGTCCTTGTTGCACGGGTTCCCGAGGGCAGTAACGTGCTCCTTGAAACAAGCTGCGGCTTCCTCCTCTTTCCTTCCTTGCCTAGGTGGTCATATGTCATTGCCTTGAGATAATACACCTCTACCGCCATCTCGTGGTATTGCATATCACAATAGATTTTCATTTGTGTGGAGATGTTAGGTCCCTTCTCATGCATTTTGAACTCGATCCCAGTAATTTCTCATGGTTCAGGAAGAATGTTTGAGATGGAACCATCAGCTCACCTCTAAAACCTGCACGTTTTCAGCCGCTTGATTTAATGGGTTCAGAACAGCACGAGCATCTTCAGAAACTGTCATAATAACGAAAGGTCGATCAAACAACAAAGTGTAAACTAAGAACACATGATAGGAAACCATCATCCGGTTCATACCTGAAAATTCTGGATCAGTTAAATGACATTTTGCTAAGACTATCTGAGATCGAGCACGCAGCTCAAGACTGCCATGGCCGAGAATCATAGGAAGGCTTTGATAAACAAGACCTAAGGGCCTCTTTATATGGCTTGGTCCAAGAGCTAGCCACAGTTTAGCGAGAGTAAGTGTGGCTGAAGCTTCAAGCAGATCCAAATTAAATGATTTGCAGAACGATTGGCTGGCTAATGCGTAAGCGAGCCCAAGGACTGCGTTGTCAGACTTCTGTGGGACAGGGAGGGAAAATATTAGTTCTCTCTGCATGACATTTTAATATTCATTAGGTTCCAGTCTCAACAAAAATGATTTATCTTACTCTATGTATTTTTGCAAGTAATAAAAGAACAGTTGCATTCTCTACTTGCATGTTGTACTTGTAGCATGTAGTGAAAAGAGAATTCACCACTGCTGTTGCCTGCATAAAGGAAATTCAAGTATTAGGGGAACAAAACTTTTTCCATGAATATTTAGACCAACATGGTTGAAATGCTCTGAATAAGCCAGTACGAAAGAAGGCAAAAGAGAGAGAGAGAGAGAGGGGGGGGGGGGGGGGGGGGATGTTCGGATGCTTCTTGGATAAACTAGTAAGCAGGTAAATTCAGAACCTGGCTAAACTGTTTTGCAGCGAGTAACGAGCGGGCACACCGTAGACTAGTTTCAGTCTTTGGCTCAATGTCACTCTACTGACAGAAGATGAGAACACCCCAAATTCATCGCAGACTTGTTGCGCAATTCTCAAGTGTCCTCTACAAAGATCAATTTTATACCAAATAATAACAAATCAAATTGTGGACGCACAGTGCAGTTGATAAAAGAAGTGAAGAAACAACTTTGTACCGATGCAGGGCACGCTCATGTAGCAATTGCATTTTGAGAAGGTTGATCTGTGAATTCGTTGAGGATGTGAACTTCTTTTCGGCAAGCTTGAGAGCACAGAATGCCATTGCAGAATAATCGAATGCTATCAGGCCATAAGAAACTATGGAAACTTGCATATCTCAGGTGTAGCACATATATATTAGTCATATACAACTATACAAGTAACTAACCTGAATATCCTTTAAAGACTGCTAATTGTTGAATTAGCTTGGCATATGCTAGTGACAACCCTGATGAACTGTAGAAGAAAATACAATACTATCACATATCCAGATTAGTAAACCACCAAGATGACTAAAAGCTACTGGTTACATGGAGCAGGATAATTATGTACACAAGGCTGTAGGTGTTACATAAATATTATTGCGAGAATTT